>JANPWX010000387.1:1239887-1287712 GCA_024734555.1 Trochalopteron elliotii
TTTATTTTATTTTATTTTATTTTATTTTATTTTATTTTATTTTATTTTATTGTCTGAACTGATACAAGTTCAGCAGTTGATGTCATTGATATTGTCCAACAGATCCTGCCAAATCAATTAATGATAGTACTCAATTAATGATCAAATAATGTATTAAAAAAGAAGATAAATTTAATTCCCCAATTCTGCCAAGGAAGGTGTTTTCTGCTCTAGAGTGATAATTGACAAAAGAACTTTTGACAAAAGAATCAAGTGGGAACAGTAGAAGGAAAATTCATTATTTGAAAGGTTTTTGGAACCTTTCAATGGAATAACTCCCATTTTTAAAGGTGTGGCAGATACATCCTCTCATACAGGTGGAGAAATAAATTAATTTATTGTGATTTAATCAAAAATGTCAGAGGTCAGTCAAAAAAGTTCTACACTTTTGACATGTAAAATATAAATTGACATTGGTTTGGGGGGTCTTGTACAGAACAGTTCCCAATTTGCTGATTTTCCCCACCTATAATAATCTTTGAGCACTTTTGGAGCTGGTGGCTTTGCATGAACTTAGCAGTTGATTCAAAGTTAAACAAAAGGTGATGCAGCTGGAGAGAAAAAAATTAAAATTTTATTAGCTTCAGCTGCATCAATCCTGATATATTTCCCACTCCATCTTTCTTTCAGTTGGAATTAAAAAATGCTGCCGTTCTTGACTAATTTTATTATTTTATAACTCCCTTCAAAAATTTATATAAACTTCAGATGCTCAGCATTTTTTGCAAATGTTGACCTGTGACTGGTCAATTTAAATTGCAACAAGGTCAGACCTACCCCCCATAATTCACATGATGAAGGGCTTCATAAAATCTGAAAAGCCACACACCAGGAAGTGCAGAGGGAACAGGATCTTCCTCAGCTGTTGAAAAAGCAATAAAAGTGTTGCAGCATTTTTCTGTGAAGGAGCAATAACAAAAAACCTTTCAGGCCAATAGTCTGACTTGATTGTAAAGATTTTAAAGAACATTAAGGTTGCTTTATAGTAAAGGCATTTTCTGCCTGTATTTTAAACATAACACAGAGCTGGGGACCAGCCTGGGTAAATAACGTGGGGCCTGATCTGATATTTCTGTGCAATAATCTCTGCCAGGCTTGGATTTCCACAGCTGGAAAATCCCTGTGGACAGGGAAGAAGGATTGGGGTTAAAAGCAAAAATATATTGTGCTCAATTTTAGATAAAAAGAAAAAATGTATTGTGGGTAAACAAATGCTCCCCAAACTGCTTTGTGGGATTTGCAGAATTACAGCAGCAATTGTTTTATCAACACCTTTGCACTTGAGTGACTTCTCAGGCCTGTTGGAATCATCTTGAACTGAAAATCATCTTGATTTTCTGCCTGCAATTAAAACTCTGGTTTAAGAATGAATACGACTCCTTTTTTTTTTTTTTCTTTTTTTTTTTTTTTGGTGAAAATTGTTCTGAAATTTTATTAAATTATGACCTGGGGAGAGAATGTTGTGAGTTTTATCAAAGCATGACCTGTGTCCAAATGACTAAATGCCATCTTCACTGACAGCCTGGATTCATTTGGGCTCTCCTGAACTGGTGCTGGTTTAATTGAGGTTGTTTGGGGCCTCCATTGCTCCCCAAGGATAAAGCAGATAAAGCTCTAAGAACATTTGTTGCTCTGTGATGCCCTGCACAAAATAAACCCCCACCAACCCACAAAATACTGTCTCATATGAATGATTTCATACCTATTCCAGGACTGTCTGTGCAGTTCTCACCTCTGTGCTTGTCTGTAGGTTGGAACTGCATTTTCTTTTATGTGAAGCATAAGGGAGGTACCAATAACTTATTTATATTTGCATAGATCTTGCTCTGACAAAGCCCATAAGTCCCACATTGATCAGCAGGATTTAAGGATGTGTTATCCCTCCTGCTGAGCTGCAGACAGAATTTTTAGTGCTCGGTGGCAGTGGGGACAACTCTCTTTTGTAAGCTGTTAAATAGGGAAAAATTATGTCAGGAAATTTCTCTCCCGTTTCTCCAACACTTAGAATTATTTGCATTTCATAGTTAAATGGGTTGCTGCTCTGTAAGGGAAATGGGATTATTTTGCTTTGCTCGAGGGTTGAACAGATTATGGTGTAGTTTTGGAGTCTTGGACAAAGCCTGGCACTCAAGTGGGAGGGGTAGAAATGACACATTAGAGTGGTGTGTCGTAAAATGGGTTTAAAAATGGATCAATTTTAAGGGAAAAAAAAAAGGATGAAAGGCCAATAGACAGAATGGCATTACTGTAACAGCAGAGTGTGGCTGAGCAAGGGAAGCAAAGATTCCACAGCTTCAGCAGAAAGTACTCCCTAATTTGACATACTGATTATTATATATATACACACACACACACAGAGTTTTAGGATTTAGAAAAACCAAATGCTGCTGAGATCACCTAGAACCCATCCTCCAAGCAGAAAATTGGAGTAGCAGAGAAGCTGCCTTTGCTTGAACAATTACAGAGCTTTCTGAGGGTGCTGAAATGAAAGCAATCAAAGGCTGGGCTGCCTCCTGGCACTCCCTCCTGGCTGAATTGTAGCTCTTTGTGTTGGCTACTTTTATTTTAGGCTAAAAAGGCGTCAGTAATAGTAGAAAAGTAGCATGCTGCAACCTCTTAAAAATAGCTAAAACTTGAGGCATCACCATCACTGCCTTCCTCTCTGTCTGCTTGTCCATTTAAGCAAAAGAATAACTGTGTAGGAAAATGGCAGTGAGGAGGCTGAGTAAAATCCTAAATAAAGATCACCCACAGGATCACAAGTGATCAGGCTTGGTTTTTGGCTGTTCATTGCTGGAAGGGAGAAATTCTGCAGAGTTTGAAATTGCATGGATGTTTCTTCTAAAGAGGATGAGAACAAAAGTGCAAACACTTCACTCCTCTCCTACTTCTGCCCAGCCAGCTTTAAATTTCCCCCTTAAATTTAGCATCAGTCTTGCACCACTCAGTTCACATTTTTCAAGCTGCTGTGAAATCTGCAGCCTTTCAATAATCTTTGTATTAATTTCCTCACGCTGAAAATAAGTAATTACTCGCATTTTTCAAAATGTGATCCAGATTAAGAGGCTACACTGCATCTTCCCTTGCTGGTTATTTCAGGAGAGCTAATCTACAACGTGGGTGACCTTTTCCAAATTTGGACCCATCTGGCATTTGCAAATGGAATTGAGTATTGATCTCCACCACTGTTAATTTATTGTTTAATTAAGAAATCATCGTGCTGTGATGTGGTTTGATTGCACATCCTTTTCCACATCAGCCAATTAACGTGGGGAGCCATCACAAAACTATCACTTTTTATTATTTTTGTTTAATGGAGCTTCCCAGAAATGGAGGTCTCCTCTCCTGGACTAATGGTTTGGAATGCACTGCAGCAGAAATGACCTGCAGGAGCTGCTGTAGAAAGTAAATTCTCAGTTTTTATGGTTTGGGGAGGACCAAGGTGCTGCTTCCTGCTCTTGATGGAGTTTCTGGAATTCCTCCGTGCACTCTATGAAATAGAGAAGTGCTTGTTAAGGACCAGTCAGAGCTGGGTTTGCTGTGCTGCCTTTGCTTATCAGGGAGAAGAAACAATATTTCTGCCATGAGGCAGCACCATCAAGATTTCAAGGTTCAAGTTCCCTTCCTGTGGGTGAAAAAGGTGAAAATATTTGCCAAAGTATTTGTGTTTTGTGTATCTAAAAGTCTGCCTAAGCAAACCTGAGTTTCATGTGTTTTCTGCAGGACATTTTTGTTTTAAAAGACACCTCTCACAATAACTTAGTGATCCTGCCTTGTGTTTTTATTTTTTTTTATTTTTAGTTGTTTGAACTGAGCTCTTAATGAAGTGTCTTCTTCTGCCACCTCAACCCCCCACTTAATATTCTATCCAAAATCTCTTGTGAATGAACACTGAAACTAAAATCCTGGTTGGGATACTTGAGCCAAGGACTTCTCTCACAGTCAGATCTTTGGGGAATATTAAAGTTATCTAAAATATTCTTGCTTGACCAGGCACTCCCAGGGGTGTTCAAGAGGCAGACCTGATCATGGGAAATTCAATTATAAACTAGCAACTTTAGAGCAAACATTTATTTTTAAAAGGCTGCAAAAGCAATGCAGGGAGAGGAGTGGAAGGGGTTTTTTTTTCTCTCCCTCCTCTTTAAAGTTTTGCATAAAAGAATCAACATTTTTCCTGTGTAACTTTTATATTTCAGATTTATGAAGTCAACAGTTCTTCTGTAGAATCCATTTCTTTTTCATTAGTCAATGAGGCAAAAATGAATAATATTTATATATTTATCAAGTCATTTCTGACTACAATGAAAATTTACCCATAATACTTTGATTTATTAAAAGCAGATATATTTTTAATTACCAAATAATTTAGTAGAAATAATATGAGTACATCTGGCACAAAAGCATCCAGAAATAAATCACAGTGGTGAAAAATTTAATTTGGCCTAAACTTCAAACAGAAATCGTGATCAGATAATAACTCCAGCTTAGTTATTCAAGTCATCTTTGCAGTTCCAAGTCCACTCTAAAATAAATAGCCTGTCAAAACAACACATTGTTAGCAGCTCAGCCTTCAAGGAATTACAGGACCAGAAGCTCCCAAATGATGGCACTTTTGAAATGAGGAACAAACTACATCAGCTCAAGGAACATTATTAGAAAAGCTGGTATCACCCTGAAGAAATGAAACCTTGGTTGTGGGGGTTTTTTTTGCAGGTAAAGGTTTCTGCAAAATTAGGACACTGAATTCAACCAATGAGCATCCAATGAAAGCAAATTATCTTTGATCTTCTGAACAGAGCCTGCAGTTTGGTGTAATTTAATATCTTGACTGTAATTGGGAATAAAAGGGGAAGGGAGTGTGAAATAATCCCTCTCAGCTGTATTTCTCGGAGGGGTTCAACTCTTGGAAGAAAGAAAACAGCACACTTTTACTTCTGATTGTGATAATGTTCTTTCCTCAGAATGCAAGTCCCTCCGTGATGCAGAACTGTGACAAAAGTGCACATGGGAAGGATTGAAAACCTGCTGGTAAAACCAAAATAATGATCTAAAGCCCACTGAAATAGAAAAATGGGACTCTTCCTATTGACATCTCTGGCTTTTAGATAAGGCCCTTGATTTATTACCAGCAAAAAAAGATCTTAAAATTTCAGATGCAGTGTCAAAAGCAGGTTTCCTTTTAATACCCCATAAAGCGTGGAGGGTTAGAAAGCTGCAGAATGACCAGGTAAAGTAGAAAAGCAAATGCTTTTTTAGCAGGTCAGAGGAAGGTCACTTGTTTTACAGTTAAGAAATAAGCCCTCAATTGAGAGTGACAGCAGGAGTTTTACTCCTCCAGCCCACGGAAAGTGATGGCTGTCAGGGTAAACTGCATTTCCAAAGGGCTCTCACCACTCTCAGGGCTGTGACATAAATTTAAGCCATGGGAGAAGCTGGACAGGTGAGAAGCACTGAGAAAAGAGCTGGGGTTTAGGAAGGCAGAAGTCCTGAGCAGCAGTGGTGGATGTGCCTGGGATGCCCAGGGTTGGTCAGACAGGATTTTTGGCAGGTGCTGGGAGGAGGCTGCAAATTCCCTGATTCCCCCTGCACACAGAGAACAGCAGGAAAGAGTCCCCAGGTGGGGAGAGCTTCTGGTTTCCTTCAGCAAATCTTCTCCACATGAGCTTTCTGCTCCCTGGGAACCCTGAGGGCTGTTGTGAGCTGGGTTCATTGAATTTTCTGGTGTCAGAATTGCCTGATGAAGGCTCTGTGTGCCCAGGTGTCTTGGTTTGGAAAGACACGTGTCTGCCAGGGAAAGCCTAAGCCTCCCTTGGAATGGAGAATGTAAACCCTCTCCCTCTGAATTGTTATAATTTTGAAATTAAGGGTGTTTCAGGCAAAGATATGCGAATAGGAATAACAGTTCTTTACTAGGAAAATTGAAGTAAAAGCGTAGTAGTACCAAAAAAACAACCAAACAAAAAGAATACACCCTGTTGGTCAGGGTGTTGGTGTTGGTCCAATCAAGTCCTCCTGCAGTGACAGATGTGGTTCTGTTGGAGCAGACATGATTCTGTAGAAGGGTGGAGTTCTCCTCTGAAGGTCCAGTGGTGGTGAGATGGGTTTGGTCTTCCTCTGGAAATCCAGTGCAAACAGGCTGTGCTGGTGTTCTGGATCTCAGGTTTTATCCAGGTAGGNGTCAGAGGGTGGGTGTGGATTTGTCTGGCAGAATTTGTAGGAATGCAGAGCCCCTTTTGATCTCTTCTGAAGATCTCTGAGTATTTTGCAAACAGTAACACTCTGGCTTTTCCCACCCCTATTGATACAGAGGGATTTCACTGACTCTTAATTAACTGTTAGGGTATGAGTATGCTTGTATATTGACAGTGTGCTTCTCTCTAGAAGTCTGCAGAATTTTTGTAATGAGAATAGAGTTTAAAACATCAATCCCTGTTTATTTATGAGGGTGCAGCACACAAGGAGTTAATAGAAGGAAAATTTTCAGTTCCTAGAGGGAGCTGTGAACATGACTTCAAACAAATCTGTGCCCAGCTGTAACAAGTGCCTGAATATTTCTACTGTACCTGCTGGAGGATTGTGATCTCTGTTTAAACAAAAGATTTCTTCTTCTTGATCTCTCTATTTATCCTCCTTTCAATGAAGGGTTATCAGCTCATTTAATTAGAAGCTGCTCTCTAAGAAATTATTGGGACACCACAGCTTAAGATTATAACTTTGAGCAATGATAATGAACTCCCTTAAGGAAACTGACTGAAATGCACTTCTTAAAATACATGTTATCATCAATCATTATCATCAACAGGTGAAATTCTCGTGTTCTGGTGTCATTTTTTTAATCTAACACAACACGTTATCTCTTTCCTCTTGGTTTGGTTAGGAAACAAGATTTCTGAATTCATTCTCCCTTTGATCCTCTCACAACTTTGGATTCTATTAGCTATTTTCAGTGAAACTTGATAAAGATACAGTGGCATCAAAGAGATTTTCTGTCAACACTTCTGCAAAAGGAGGCAGCTGGGCAGGGGGAAGAAAACCAGCCTGGTCTGGTGGGAGGTGTCCCTGCCCATGGCAGGGGATTGGAGTGAGAGGATTTTTAAGGTCCCTTCCCACCCAAACCATCCTGGGATTGATTCTGTGGTGTCTTTTCTTGCCAGACAGCAGCCAATCTGCACAAGGCCATGGAGGTGATGGAGATTTATGAATAATTTATCAATTATTTATGATTCATGTTATCTGTGGATAACAAGATAAAGGGTATTTTTATGCAGATATTACATATTTCTACTACTATTACCTCTATAGAGGAATCCTACACTGTCTTGCCAAATTGGCATCTGCTCTTGCTCTGTGTTTTGAAGTTATCTCTGAAATATTCCAATTTCCTCACTTTGGTCATTTCTGCCTTTCCCTGAGTTTGAAACTGTCCTTTGTGGAACTCCTACATGAAGTCAGGGGAAATTTGCTTCTGATTTTGGTGGGAAGAGAGACCTGAGAACAGTGAGAATTTATAGAATTCCAATTTTGTCGTGTGTCAGGGCTCTGTAGAGCCCAGCCCAGCAAGGGAATGTAGAAATACAAAGCAAGAGATGACTGAAAAGCAAATCCTGTCCAGGTATTGCAGCTCCATAGGAAGCAGGATTTAAGTCTGAATGTTCTACCAAACAAATAAATCCAAACCTTGTGAAATTTAAATGTACTTACAGAAGGTTACTGATCACCCTGATGCAAAGTTTTTTTTGTGGAAACTGCAGAAGGTGAAAAAAAATCCTGGGAAAATTCCTGTTTGAAGGTCTGAAATCCTTGGGGACGTTGGCATCTCAAAACCCAGAGTCCTTCAGCTTTACAGGGTGTCAGCTTTCCAAGCTGAGAAATCCAGAAGCAATTCAGCAGCTTATTTCAACCTGAGGAAGGGAGGAAAAAAATAAGGTTTTTACAGCTGCCATTCACTTGTGGTGGGGTTGATCAACTGCTTCCCAAAAACAACCTCAAAGCAGCCCAGTCATCATTTTCCCTTCATGTCCAGGGCCTGGAAGTCTGTTCCAGCACAATCCACAGGCACAGACCCCACTGCCTTGTTTCATCCTCTTGATAGAGCAGGCAGGGCTTTGTTGTCTCCCTGCCTCTGGAGGAATTTCTCTGCTGGCCACAAAGAAATGACTTTGCAAGCAGTGGTTTTATCTCCACCCTGCTGCCTCTTGTTTTCTTTGGCTCCAGGATTTCTCTTGCATTTATTCTGGAAGGTTTTCCTACCATGCTCTGCTGGCTTGGACACTTCCCCCACTCCAAATACTGAGTCTGCAAAAAAACCCAAACCAAAACAAACCAAAAAAAAAAACCCAAAAAACCAACAACAAAAAATCTCTGCAAGCCACTGATTTGACATTGTGAAATTTGTTGTGTTTTATGGGTTTTCTGCAAGAGGGGCGTTGTTGAAGCCTTTCTGTCTCTTGGTTTTCCTACAAAATCATGGAGTTCAAAGGCTGCTGGAGCAACATTTTCAATCAGAGAGAAGCTTTTTATTTTCAGGGCTATAGAGGGAGCATTCTGAGTAGCCTTAATCACACCCATAAAGGTTTTTAGCATTTCTTTTGTGTGGTATTTTGCGTGTCAGCCACTGTAGTCAGACCCATTCCTGAGATTTGAGATGGATCACATCACAGGGTTGAGATGAGAAATTTACATCTTTATGGAAGATGTAAAGAGACCTGGAATATAAGAAAATGGGGCATTTTATCAAATGATGCATTAATGAGGCTTTCTGTTTTCAGCCTAGCACCTGTTTATGCTGCCAGCACTGGAGTCCATGGGTGTAACATTCCCAAATTCAATACTTGGCTTGTTCCTGCTCTTGTTACAGCCTGATTATTCTGGTGTAAATGCACCATTGCAGGTAGATTATTTTTTTTTATTGTAGAACAGCCATCTGTGTTTTTAAAGTCCCGATGAGGCTCTGAAAAGCCAAGCAGCATCAACTGCTTACAATAGCCCAATTTTTGATAACTTTAGAATCAGAGCATTCAAAAATAATCTCCAGCAATAAGTGAAACTAGATTGTGTGGTGCAATGGGAGGTTTGTGTGCTGATTGGCTCTGCGTGCTCTCCTCAAGCCTCTTTTCCCCTCTGCTTGCCAAATTTAGGTATTAGATAAAAAGATTTTAAAATTGTGCCCTAGGCTCCACTTTGGTGGTCTTAATTATTTACTGCCTCCTTGCACACAGCCTTCCCCACTTAAGTAATTGCACTAACAAATTACAGTATTAAAGTGTCTGTCTAAACAATTTGTAGGTGCAGCCTGATATTTAGATGCTTTAAAGTGCTGCTCTGAAATCCACAGTTTATTGTGCATGCGAAATTACACTTGAAAAAGAGGAGTGCTCCTGAAAAATCAGGGTCATTTGTGTGAATGTATCCAGTGGTTGGAAGCAGGGTAACTTGCATAATTATAGAGAAGTGCTGTGCTGGAGCCCAGGGTAACTTCACCGGGGTCTGTGATACCTGTCAGGAGGAATAAGATGCATTATAGCCTTTGCCTCTTAAAAAATACACCCCTAAGTGATGCCTTGTCTTGATCCTGCCTCTTTCCTGGGATTCAGTGTTGGCTGCAGACATTAATTTTACACTGGGCACTGCTATTTCCTCTCATTACCTTCACTTCTGGGAAGCACTTGAGGTACTAACCCAGCTGAGGGGAATAAAGGGTGACACACAGAGTCAGTGACAAACCCAGGCAAGAAACGGATTTGTGTTTTTACCTCAATTACTCTTTTGGAAAAACGGGTCTTTATCCTGTGTCCATGTCCAGGATCATGTCCAGCACTGCAGGAAGGTGTGAACTCTTTGCTGGATGCACTAAAAAGGGAAGGGTGGAATCCTTCAACCCAATTCACTTGTCCTCAGATGTCTTCTTTAAGCTGGGTCTGGCAGATGGAAGAGAGTCCAGAAGGTGATGATCCCATGGCCAGGGAGTTCCTGATTGCTCTCTGGGAGCCCCCCTGGATCTCTGGGGGCACTGGGGATGGGGGGCTCAGGCCCCACGCCCAGCTCAGCTCAGTGGAGCAGATAAATCAACTCTCACCCTGAAGACAGAATGCAGAATGCAGAATACAGAATGCAGAATACAGAATGCAGAACACAGAATGCAGAATTCAGAACACAGAATACAGAATACAGAATGCAGAATGCAGAACACAGAATGCAGAATGCAGAACACAGAATACAGAATGCAGAACACAGAATGCAGAATGCAGAATACAGAATGCAGAACACAGAATGCAGAACACAGAATGCAGAACGCAGAATGCAGAACACAGAATTCAGAATGCAGAATACAGAATGCAGAACACAGAATACAGAATGCAGAATACAGA
This sequence comes from Trochalopteron elliotii, assembly GCA_024734555.1. NCBI lineage: Eukaryota > Metazoa > Chordata > Aves > Passeriformes > Leiothrichidae > Trochalopteron > Trochalopteron elliotii. The sequence goes on from JANPWX010000387.1 coordinate 1,250,294, forward strand.
ATTTAGAACACAGAATGACTAGTGTGGGAATTCCAGGCACAGAAAATTCTCAAAATCTTGTGCACGCAGGCCCAAACACAGAAATAAATACAGGGTTTGACCTGAGACCTTGGAAAAGGCTCCCAGATTTAGAGACCATAAGCAATAATGTGGATGTGTAGTTTAAACAAAAACACGTTAAGTTAGGTAGTGGAAAGTTTTAGAGTTTAAAGTTTAAGATATAGAAGTAATAAGGTAATAAGTTTTAAGGTGTAATTCTGTAGGATAGTGTGTCATTATATGATTGGTTAAGAGAGTCTGCACTACAGCAGAGATGTATAAGACAAATTAATTAGGGATTAGTGTGAAAGTAGAAACATTCTTTGTGGCAGTAGTTTATTGGCTAATTAACCTTTAAAAGACCTTGTAACATGGGACCTTGTCACCACTGACCACAGACTTCTGACCTATGTGATGAAGACATTCTCACCCTTCATAAGCCTATAGAAAAATTGCAATAAATCATGATTTAAGACATCTCTCTGTGGTCCTGTCTCTCATAACATCCAAACAGACTGAGTTGGAAGAGACCTCCAAGACCACCAAGTCCAACCCATGCCCTAACACCTCAACTAGACTAACTAGACACAACCCAGGTCTCCACTCTTTTACAAAGTCAGTGGTGGAAAAAAGCTTCCAGTAAATTAATCAAGCCAGCATTTAAGGCAAAATTCAGCTCCACTGAGCTTCCAAATAGCTCAGTCTCATCACATGTGCTGAGAATGTTTAGCAGCATCCTTGGAGGTGTCCAGTGAGGGAAAAGCAGAGCCCTCAGTGCCTCTCCTCAGTGCAGGCTCCTGTAGTGACACAAGGACAGAGCTGGGAGCTGGTGTCCTGCATTCCTGCTGGGAGGACTGCTCCTTCCTTTGGAGAGGCCTTTGCACGTGGGATGTAGGGCTGAGATCAGAATCAGGATCAGAATCACCAGGTTGGAAGAGACCTCTGAGATCATCAAGTCCAACCCAGCCCTAACCTCAACTAAACCCTGGCCCCAAGTGCCACATCCAGTCTTTCTTTAAACACATCCAGGGATGGTGACTCCACCACCTCCCCGGGCAGACCATTCCAGTACTTTATCACCCTTTCTGTAAAAACTTTTTCCTGATATCCAGCCTATATTTCCCTTTGTGCAGCCTCAGGCTGTGTCCTCTGGTTCTGTCAGTTGCTGCCTGGAGAAAGGGACCAGCACCACCTGAGCACAGCCACCTTTCAGGGAGTTGTAGAGAGTGATAAGGTCACCCCTGAGTCTCCTTTTCTCCAGGTTAAACAACCCCAGCTCCCTCAGTCGTTCCTCACAGGGTTTGTGTTCCCAGCCCCTCACCAGCCTCGTTGTCTCCTCTGGACGTGCTCAAGAGTCTCAATGTCCTTCCTAAAGTGAGGGGCCAGAGCTGGACACAGCACTCAATGTCCTTCCTGAACTGAGACACCCAGAGCTGGACACAGCACTCAATGTCCTTCCTGAACTGAGACACCCAGAGCTGGACACAGCACTCAATGTCCTTCCTGAACTGAGGGCCCAGAAGATGGGGACATCTTCCTGTCCATGCTGAAACCAGGCCTGGCTGGAGGTCCTTGACAGCAGAGATTTCAGCACACTAAAACTGAGCACAAATGCAGCATGAAATAGTGAGGACTTGTATTTTGGGGAAGAGGGGGGATAATCGTGGCAGAAATTGTGGAGATTTATCTTTAAATTGAAGTATCTTGATAGAGATCTGTGAGTAAGTGAGGGGATAGTATAGAAAAGAGGTGAAAATCGAGCAAGAGCAGTTTTTTCACCTGATTTGGTATTCTCAACAGTGGCAGCTGATGTTTGAAAGCATTTGCATTGCATCTGTCCTTAATGTTCACAGCGAGATAACAGAAGCAGAGGGATCTGATCAAAGCACAGCCCTGTGCTTCCCATTCTGAAAGCAGCAAAATATTCCAGAAAAAAAAATAAATAAAAGAAATGAGAAAGCTCAGGCAGGTGTATAGAAGCAAATTCACAGCAGATATGTGATGGCTGGGAGGAGATAGTGCAAAGGAAAGAGGCAAAAATGGGAGCTCTGGGTCTCAGCTTTCTGGTCAGGTTGGATGGCAGACACTCTCTTTGCACTTAGTCAAGTCCAGCAGGGGAAGTGTTTGTCCATCTCTTGCGGGTGAGGGATGCCTGCAAACAAATCAGTGAGGGGAGAAGAAGAGAGGAGGGGAGGACATGTTCCTGCATTTAGAGAGGGACATCACCAGGGCAGGCTGTGTGTGTTTGCAGCCCCTTAGGGAAGCAGAGGTGACAGGCAAGTGATAGTGAACTGTGATTCCTTCTCCCAGCCAGTCCATCCTGGACTTCTGTACAGCTTCTCCAAGGATTTCTGGGCAAAGAAATGGAGGAAAGACCAGTTCAGTTCTAAATTCATATCTTCAGAGTCTAAATGACACTGACATTTTTAATACAGATGGGGGTTTCATGCTGGGTATTTCCTATGTGGTCTTTCTCTTTCGGGATAAATACCAAATTACCCAATGAAGTTCAAAGATGTAGCAGTTTGGTGTTTCGGCATCGTGAGTTTGGTAACAGATTTAATTTGTTTTAAAACACTGTGGATAAAAGACAAAATTCAAAGAATAATTCAAAAAATTCAACGTTAGTGAAACTAAAACTTATTAATGAGTCAAGTGTCCTTGTTGAGAGCAGAAACTTGCTTTGTGTGTGGAAGGCATTCCTGTTTCCTGAGCTTGTCAGTGCTGTAGGGGCTGCAGGGCTGAGTGAAAGAAGATGACACCACCCGAGGCACTTAAATGTTGTCTTTGCAGGCTATTGAAGCTGAGATAGATTAGACTGATCCCAAGAATAAAGCACTGGATGGGGAGCCAAGGGGCATCACTTCATTTCCCAGCCCTGAGACAGTTTTGTCCAACTGTCTCAGGCAAATCAATTCATGTCTGTCTCTATTTTCCCCTCTGCAGATTGGCAGGAGTGCATTTGCACCTCATTGTGGTGGTGGTTTGATTTCTGGAGATCTTAACAGTAAAGTATACAGTATAGAAAACTTATTTTAAGAAATGTCACTTCATCAATAAGGGCCATGAGGAAATATTATGTCCTTAGGGGATTTCTGATGGCAGAACTGTGCTTTATTTCCCAGAACTTTAGAATAATGTTGACACGTATGAAACTGAAAGGTGCAACTTAACTGAAATCAAGGGAGCTCTCCCCAGAACTGATTTATTCAAATTGTTTGAAAAATGAGATACTTGTGGAGTGGTGGCTGAGAGATCAGGAAATATTGTGCAAATCAGATCCGAGGCACACAGCACAGGACTCCTGAAATGATATTTCATCTGACAGAGCAGAGGTGAGACCTTCCCCTGATTCCTGAGGGGTGAAAGCCTGAGGCTGATAGGTAGCAATGGGAATTGGAGTTGAGAGGATGCCTGCCCTGAGGATGATGTGGGATTGTCCTGTGGTGAAAAACTGAAAATGCCTGAAAACACCACACAATATTTTCTTCATTTTCCTAGCTTTTGCTTTGCCTGAAAACTCCCAAATCTAAAAAAAATTAAATTCCCAAATTTTAATTTAAATTTTAATATAAAATTTAAAAATCCCCAAATCTAAATCCTCGGGGAGAGGGGGCAGGGGAAACAACCAGCGTTTCCAAACACTGGAAACCAGTTCTGGTTCAGCCTCACCTTCTGAAATGCTGTCACTGTGGTTCCTGTCCCCTCCCGTGGCAGATGAAATTCCCTTTGGCAGAGCCACGTCCAGCAGAGCTCCCAGGGATTTAAGGGGTTAAAAAGTTAAAATTTTAGCTAGAAGGATAGAGGCAGTTCATATTGATTAAGAGTTTAGAGTGGAAGAAACGCAGGATAGTTAATAATTAGCAGATGGAGTAAGTTAGAGCAAGATTATGTATCACTTGTTTGACTGAGTTGTGTTTGCAGGAGGAGACAAGAAAGATGAGCCACGGTGAAGGTGAAGAAGCCATGGCTGCACCTGGGCCCCAAAACCTGTCAGAACCAGGCAGGAGAGCTTGGGCTATGCCCAAGGGACCAGAGAGGCTGCCAACAAGGCAAAGGTGAAAAGTTCACTTTGAGGAAGACGCTTCTGACTTCATCCTTCAAGACCATTGACCCATTTCCAAACCCAATTTGAGTGAAGGGCTGGTAGGCCTGAAAGGACTTTGAGCTCATTTTAATATGAAGGAGGGGTAGGCGGGGTCAGGTGATAAATATGTATAAACATATGACATAATTGAATGAAAATACAAGATTTTTGTAGATAAACAGAGAGCAGGAGCTCTGTGACTTTCACACAATTCTTTGGGAGGTGACTCCCCATGTGCCCGGCACTGAAATTAAACATTTAATAACTTTCTACCTTTAACCAGTTGGAGGATCTTGGTCCTTGCTTTATTTTCTTCACCAGGGAGGTTTAACCAGGCTTCTGGAGCCAAGGGGCTCACCGCTGTGACAGCAATTTATAAGCTGTGAGCAGAACACTGTGCTGATCATATCGATCCTCAAACCTCCCACCAAGGCTGCTGCTCATTGACATTCCTGTTGGCAGCGTGGCATGGAAGCTCCATCCATGTTGAGAGTGAGATGAATTCATTCCAGACTTGTCAGATCTGGCATTAATCTGCACTCCCAGCCAGGCTCTGCAGGCTTCACTGGGATCATCACGAAGCTGCCCTGTGTCCTGGGCATTCTGGGCTTTCCTTGAGTTGGTTTTTACTGGAATCTGCATGGAATCTGCATGGAATCATTCCAAATATTTTCTTTCTTACCTGCAAGAGCAGTCACAGTGTCACACCAGCCATCCCTGAACATCCATTTCCCCAGGCTCACACTTTTGAGGGCTCCAGGCTGGTTCCCAGAGTGAAATGGGGACAGGACATTTGGGCTGGGGACAGCTGCAGCTCCTGGGGTGGCACTGCCTGGCTTGGCAAAGTAGGGCAGGGCTCTGGCTGCTGTGCTGCCCCAGACTGGCAGCAAAGGCAGGAAATTAAATGAATTCCAAACTCTTTTTTGAAACCCTTGTGGGGCTGGCACTCTCCCTCGTCTCCCTGCAATAAGGAAAGTCTTTAACTTTTTTAATTGCTTCCATTTTTTTTCTCCTTGATGGTGACATTTCTTCCCCAAGTGGCTCCAATGGTGGTTCATTTATAATTTTTTTCCCTTTCCCAAGCCCATGTGACTTTGTTTTCCTTAATTTTATTTAATTGATTATAACTAATTGACTCTCACTTCAGGGAATAGAGGTTTCTGAGCCTGGTCTTAATTTACTTTTGGTGAAGTCTTTTTGTTCCAGTCTAGGTCTGAGCTACAAGGTTATACTCTTAATAATAATAAAAAAAAAGTAGTGCTGAATGGAGAGATGCCTTACCACAGACTCAGTCTGTGGCCTTGGAAGACACTGGGAACTTACCTTAATATCCATTAACTCTTCTGTCTGCTTTTAATTTCACCATGCCTTGGATGCCAGGTCTCCTGAGAGAGAGATATTAGGCTTTTAGATTTTATCTACAAAAACATTTCTTTTCTTTCTTTTCCTCTCTGGAACATGCATCTGTTGTATTAAAATCTAGGAACAAGGCACAGTCGTTTGCTCCAAGGCTTCATCTCCACAGCACAATAGCAGTTTTGCTCTTTTAAAAGGGAAGGAAAACAGATTTCCTTGGCAGTGAAAATAATTTCAGTCCAATCTCTGGCATGTAGATAATTATATTTATTTTCTTATGTAAAATACTTGGAGATCCTCAAGAGAAAATATTGTTTATTTAAGAGATGCATAAAAAAAAAAAAACACCGGGTTTTTTTTTGAATTATGATGATACCAGAGGATCCCAGGAAAATTCTGTGGTGACAGGGAATTTCTGGATGTGCTCTTCATACCTGCACTACTTCCCCTCCCCACACAATCTCAGCCACATTTTCTGCTCTGGGTTTTAGAGGACTCCAAGTCATCCCTTGATTCTGAACAGATCTGGATGGAGCTGGCAGCAAGTCTATTTATTTATTATTTTTGCTATTTGTGGTTTGTGTAAGAAACGAAATGCCAATTTCTGAATTCAGTTAAATACTGTTTGCCTTGCTTACAGTAGTTTTCTTTCTATCGTTTAGCCCAAACCTGTAAAAAACCAAAATAACAATTTCTAAGTTCAGTTTTGCCTTGCCTACGGTGGGGCTTTTCTCTGCCGTTTATTAACATAATAACCAGACTGATTATTACGGTAATTGAGATGCCTTCCCTAAATGTTTTGTCTGTCAAAATTACCTTCCTTTGTACCTGTCCTGGCTGCCACCTCTGCCAAAGCAACCATGACCCTGACCATAGCAACGACTGGAGAGAAGACCTGGCACCGCCCCACATGCAGATGAAAAGACCCCAAGTGTTTGTGGGACAAAATTAGAACTTAAACCCCCTAAAAATAAACGAGCCAACACAAACCAAAAACTAAAAATAACTACTGTAAGTCGGCGAGACCATGGAGAGCCTCACACCAACCAGAGTTCCAGCTTGTCACCATAACTTCAGAAGTGTCCCATACCCAGGACTGCCCCAAGCTTACCAGCAAATCAGGGGGATTTTCCAGGGACTCCTGCGAGAGGGAAGCTCCAGCTCGGCCGTGTGGAAGAGCTGATCGTCCCCTCCTCTGTGTCACAGTCCATCGGGAGCAGTGGAGGTGTGCGCAGCCCCTCGAGCCCCCCACCCAGAGCTGATCTCAATAAAGGCATTAAAGAGGAGCCAGTCTCCTTGCCCATTTATTTCATATATTTGTGTGCGTGTCCCCCAAGGGCTGAGGGGCATTTCTCAGAGGCACAGCCCCGTTCCCATCCCGTGCCTCCCTCTCTGCTGCTGGTGATCCTCACAGCATCCTCTGCAGATTTACTACAAACCGTGCAGGAGCCCTTGCTACACCGTGAAATCCAAGGGAATCTAAATTCTATTTTATTTGAATTTTTTTATTATTTTTTTTTCTCCAGACGTCGTGCTCTGCCCAAGAGCACCATCTTCTGGCTCTCCACTTCTGGGAGCTGAGCTAAATTCTTCTGTAAGGGAAAGGTGGTGAGGGGGAGTTAAAGGTGGTGAAGCTGTGCCTGAGGCAACATTTGCTGTCATTTCCCGTTTAAAAACCCCAAAGCTATCCCTGAAACATTTGCATTTGCTTTGGCATAGCCTCCTGACCTGCTCATTGCTGGCAGAGCTGGGGAGGGTCTTCAGAATTGCTTGCAATTCCTGGCTGACTTTGGGCACATGGTCCTGCTAATCCTGATGTCCCCACAGTGAGTTCCCACTTCTGGGCTCTTATGTGGTTGCTCTGGCTTAATTTTATTCCTCAGAGCTGCTTTCTGGCAACTAAAATCAGTTTGTCTTGACCAGAAACACTCTGAACACCTCAAGAAGGATTTTTCTTAAGAGCTCATTTTGATCCCATATGAGATTATATCATTGATGTAAGATTTGTGAGAGATTTTTGGATGGAACTGATGCTGGTTCAGGTCAAAAGAAACATTATTAAAAGCCTGTCTTTAAAAACTGAGTGCATATGGGCGTTATTTCCAGAAGAATCTCTTTTGAATCAATGCCTCTGACACAGCAAAACAAGGTGGGAACATTAAATGTGAAAAGGACCCAATTAACAATCAAGTCAGGCTAAAATTTAAATTTGTTTCAGCTCATAGATGCACTCTTTCCACAGGCAATAATATAAACCTTTTTTCTCTTGTTCCATTACAACGTGAAGGATTAAGCCACAACTGGAAAGAAGTTCATCACAAAACTCCTGTCACTTGTTTGGTGTCTTGGACAGAAGAGGAGCAGAGATCTATCAAATATATCCCAGCCATGTGTTCTAACTTAAAAAAACCCAAACCAACAAACCCCTGCAGTGAAATGTGCTGGATGAAGATGCTCTGCACTGTTCTGCTATTTCATGAGTCATTGAAACCCGGGGACATTTCACTTCCTGGGAGAAACTTTGGAATTGCAAGGCTGGTTGAGCATGGAAGAGATTTCCTTGGGCACGGTGAATGATTCCCCTCGGAGAACAGATTAGAGAAACGTCTGTCGAGAGGGGTTTGTGTAGCTGAGCCTGCCTGGGGCAGGGAGATGCACTGAGTGACCTCTGAGGCTCCCTGGCAGCCCAGTTTTGGGATTAATCCTCAGAGGGAGCTCACACAGCTCTGCTGCACTGCTCCAGGCCAGGATGTAGCACTGGGCTGTTCGTGCAAAGCCAGCTGAGCATCACTCAGGGATTTTGCTCCAGGTGCCTGCACTGCAGAGCTGCTTCTGTCCCAGTGGAGCAGCCTGGAGGTGGCTGAACTCCCGGGATGATCTCTGGCATCACTGGATGGTGCTGACCTCTGCCAGAGGCAGGAGGATGCCCCTGGTTCAGATTTGGGGTAGATTCTGCTAAACTCAGCTACAGAACCTTGCTGCTGTGTCAAAACGTTGCTCAGCTCATGTTCATGCCAGTGAAATCTTTGTTCAGGCCAGTGAAATCTTTATTTATGCCAGTGAAATCTTTGTTCAGGCCAGTGAAATCTTTATTTATGCCAGTGAAATCTTTGTTCAGGCCAGTGAAATCTTTGTTCAGGCCAGTGAAATCTTTATTCACCCCAGTGAAATCTTAAATCCTTATTCATGCCAGTGAAATCTTTATTTATGCTAGTGAAATCTTTATTCATACCAGTGAAATCCTTATTCATGCCATTGAAATCTTTATTCATACCAGTGAAATCCTTATTCATGCCAGTGAAATCCTTATTCATGCCAGTGAAATCTTCATTCACCCCGTGTTCCTGTTCCCAGTGCTGCACGTTGTCCTAGCAAGGCTAAATAAGACTGAGCTTTCCAGGGCATGTGTCTTCTCAGGTAAAACTGGAGAATTTAGCATGGCAGGCCCCTGGGGTGTGTTTTTGGAAGAGTTTGGGCACTGTTACAAGCACATATCATCTCATGGGAAGAGATAAAATGGAGAATTCCTTTTGGGAACTCTTGGACACCTCCAGTGCTGCAGTTATCACTCCTTAATCTCTCGGACTGACACAGCTGCAGAGACAGAATCACAAGATCTTATCTCATGAATCTCATTAGAAAATGCCCACTGAAGTCTTTTCAAAGAGATTTTTTTCAAAGCTTCCGTCTCCCTCTTCCTAAAAATGCGTCCACCATGTTTCTGAATAAAATCAGTGAGAATGTAATGCAGCCATCCTTTTTTTCTCTAATTTTTTCTTCTTTTTTTTGTTTTTTTGGGGGCTTTTTTGTTTGTGGTTTTTGTTTGGTTGGTTGGTTGGTTTTGGTTTTTTTGGGTTTGGAGGGTTTTTTTGTTTTGTTTTTTGTGGGGTTTTTTGGTTTGGTTTGGTTTGGTTTGGTTTGGTTTGGTTTGGTTTGGTTTGGTTTGGTTTGGTTTGGTTGGGTTTTTTTGGTGTTATTTTGTTTTGGTTTTGGTTTGTGGGTTTTCTTTTGTTTTGTTTTGGGGTTTTTTTTTGTAGTTTCCCTTGAGAAACCAATATTTCACTGCCATGAGCCTGGAAGAATAATGTTCAAGTTGAACATGGAAAATGTTGTTCAGCAGGACTCGCTTTGGGTCTTACACACTGTAAACGAGGTCATATATTCAAAAGGGATCCAAAGGCTGAGGTTTCTGAGATGGGATTTGCATTGTGCTCTTGACAGGCAGTGTTTATGCCTGTGTAGAAAAGTTCCTTGCAGATTAAAGTTGCAGCAACTGCTACAACCAGCTCCTGGGTCTATTTTTAAGCTGCATAATGTGCTGCTCGATCTCCTTTGATTGTAGCAGAGATTTGGGTTTGATTTGAGGAACATGTCCGTGTGTGGATGTGCTGCACGAGCTGCAAATCTGTTATTCACAGCAGACACAGGGCTTTTCTTCATTGCTGTTTAAGCCATTCCAGTCTGGTCCCTGTGCTGCAGCTCAGTGTGACACCATCTGGCAGCTCCGTGCTGATCCTGGACCTGTGTGAGAGCCACGAGCAGGAGTTTAAAACGGTGATATTTTGCTTTATTTTAGCAAATATCCTTTTGAGGCATTGAAGCTGCAGGATGAATTTTCCTGCAAAACCTCCTAATTTGCCTCTGTTCACTCATTCCCTACTCAACATTGCATGTAAGTGTGAAAAAAATAAAGAGAATTCCAACTGGCAACATTTGGGTCTGAAGGTTGAGCATCCACCAGCAGGAGATCATTGGAATAGCAGCACCTCTGTTTCATAATGGTTCAAATATATTTCAGTTTAAAGAGACAGGAGTGACTGCTGCTTAAATTCATATTTGGATCCTAAACATCCCAGAAGCCCTAGAGATATCTGGAAATAGATTTAGCCTACACCAGACCCCTGAACTGTGTGAATATTGAGGTTATTTTAACCCCTTCCATTTCATCATCTTGAAACATCTTTCCCCATTCGTTTTTCTTTGGGGTGCCAAGGATTTGGAGGGATATGGAGTTACTGGAAAAAGAGAGGAAAAGCAAGGATTTTGTCTGGATGTCACACTGGAGGCCTCAGGAAATGAAATTATGACAGGGAGCAGTTTGTCTGTCTTTGGAGAGCTGTCCCTGCAGGCAGGATGAAGGACCACGGGTGACCTCTGTCCTTACAGATCTGCTGCTTCTCTGCACATTATTTCTAACTGTGTAATTGTATGGCAAAAGTACTTGTGTTCCTCTTAAAGAGAGTGTTTACAAGACCAGCATTTGTGATGATTTTAAACCCGAGATTATTTGGTCTTCTAATTTTAGAGCTGTTCCCTTCTCTCTTCCATGCAAACCTGTTGTTAGCAATTGTAAATTGGCTCCAGCTTCAACTCAGAGAATTTAAAACAGTATGAAACTGATTTTTTAAAATAAGGAATTATTCTTCTCCTCTCTGTTGCCTCTCATGCAGATATATTCTGCATTGTGGGCAGTAAAGACATCATAGATTACAGCTCCTCACAAGGTCCCAGCTTCCACCCGAAGGAAATTTGGGGAAATACAAAAAAGGTCTCATGAAGTAATGGTTTCAATCAGCAGACTCATAAATTGGGGAGGCGTTTGTGTGGCTGAGACCCTTCCCTGGGTTTGGGCTGGGTGTGGAGAGCTCTGGCCATCAATAAAAGCTCACAGTGCAGCTCCGGGCTGTGTCTGTGAGGAGCAGGAAGGGGAACTCGGTGTGGGAGCTGCTGCTGTCAGGATTCACCTGCTCCACGTCTGGGCAGGACCTGTGGACACGACAGAGAGGTTAAAGGCTCGCTGCAGAATGTCAGACCTGTGCTCTGTGTTTGTCCTTTTGCCAAAACAGACTTCGTGCAGGGGAAAGCTCTCAACTCCTAGTGCTGGAGAAATTTGTCTTCTGCAGTACAGCTGCTCTGGGAGATTCCTCTTCCTCTTGTTTTCTCACCAGCCTCTCTCAGATCTTGTTTTTAATGAGGTTTCTTGCTCCAGAGAGTTACCACAGAAGGCCATTGGTCTGAACCTCCTCACTCCAGAAGAATACATGAATAATTCAAGCCCATTAGCATTCATCCACCTCCCACTGAGGCTGTTGCCCAAACGAACTGACTCCTGTCCTTTTAACTACTTACTCCTTCCTAACTACCTTTTTCCTCCTATCCTTTTTCTCTTTTACACTCTACCTCTTCCTCTTGTTGAAAAAAACCACCTGTTTGTACTAAGCCTCTTCCACCGGGCTCCACAGGGAATGCTGGCTGCTGCTGTGGAGACCTTGCATGACAAGAAAAATAGGTTACAGCTCAACAGGCCAGCCTTGAACCCTGCTTTGAGGTCGGAAGTGATTTTGGTGAGGGGGATCTCTCAGCAGTGTTGTTCATGCCTCTGGATTGGAAACCTCCCAGCAACAGGAGAGCAGGGAGCAACTCAGGGACCTTCTCCTCAGAAAGAACTGGCCTCTGTCCACTAAGATATTTCTGGTCAAGGTGTTAGCTCCCCTCCGTTGTGGGACAAGAACATGTTGTCATCTCAAGCAGAGAAGCTCTGAACTCAAGAGAAGCTGGTAATGGGAGACACTTCTCTGTTTATGGCCAGTTTCTGAAGAGGTCATTGTCAATTATTGCTTTGCTCTGGCATCTCTCATTTCTTGGTAAGAATATGCTAAAGCCATTCCCGAGTTTCTGGTGAGGATGTTTCCATTTCTGACCTGGGACACCTCACTGGAGAACCTTTGCCTCTGTTTCTTGTCTTCACCACCCCCTGTGCCCCTCACTCCACAGCAAACCTGCCTGCCCACACTTTTTGCTTTTTCCCACTTTCACCTTCCTGTCTCGGTGGTGTTCATTTTCCTGGAACAAACCTTGTGAGGGTAAAGCAGGCAGGAACAGCAGCTTTTGTTTGGGTGGGCCAGGGGAAAGCAGAGCTTTGCCATCCCTCCCTGTGGCACAGGGCTGGCAGGGCAGTCTGCTCTCCTGACTTTGGCAGTGACCTCCTGAGTGACTTTATCCTGCAGAGACCCCAATTAGCAGCACTTTAGTCCAACGGGATTAGCTCCAGGCTGCTGAATTCCTGTCGTGGATTCTCTGAAAGGCCAGCCCCAGCCTGTCCTTGCTGGGCTGGGTATGAACGGGCACGGGAAAGGTGAACTATTCTGTATTCTATTACTTATCCCCTTGGGCCCTGCAGTCTTCCCCTGTAAAGTTGAACTTTAAATATGATAGTTATTAAGGCTTGTCCAGGCTTGAGATTTAGCTCATATAAATTCTGACAGGAACAAATGACTCTAAATTGTGACCAAATCTTTCTTTCTCCCCATTCTCTTGCCCTTCCAGGTCTGCTGCTCAGAGAGGAAACTGAATCAGAGCAGCTCGGGGAGATAAACAGCTGCTTTAAAACAAAGTTACCCAGATTTCTTCCTAATGTAAAAATTTACTGCAACGTGCCATACTGCAGCTGAAAGCAAGATGTTTGTGACAGATACTTTTCTACTTTAAATTGGCTTTTAAAGCAGGTAGCAAGTGGAGGGGAGTGGAGCATGGCAAGCTGCAGGCAGAGCTCAGGGGAGAGGGAGACATGGTGGAATTCAGTTTCCTGGGTCAAAGCTCTATCAGATAACACAAGGAAGTGTTGATGGAAAAGCAGGTAGACCAAGACAGATCAGTGAGACGTGGTGGGAAGCAGCTGGATCTGGGAATTAAAGACACCAGGCACGAGGGACTCTGGGAATTATTTCTGATTGTGCTGTTGAAGGGCAGACCATTTCCCCATTTGCTCTGCCCCACCTTTTTCTTTTTCCCATTTGCCAAAGAGCAGCAACTGATGCCTTAAGTTTTAGCTTTCATGTATTTCAGGTTCTGTGTTGCCCAGGGGTGCATTTCTGAGCCTCACATTCAGTGTCACTCAGCTCTGCACAGAGCAGGGACACAAAACAAATCCTTTTCCTGCTGCACACCAAGGACAACTTTCAGGTCCAAAAGCACAAACAAGGGTGGGCTGGAGGGGGGAACAAGAAGGATGGGATTTCATAACCTGAAGCTGTAATTGGACAATTAAGCCCCAATATGCAAATGGACCAAAACTTATAAAAATGTAAGACCTTGTGACTGGTTAGGCATTTTTTGTGGTTCTTAGTCCACCTTGGGCATAGCCCTGGCCAGGCTCTTGTCCTGCCCAAGGTGTACCCTAAAAGCCTTTCAATAAATGTCTACTTTATTCTCTAGCTCTGTCCAGTCTGTTTCAGAGATCAAAGTGGGATTAATGGAAGGTCTGCCTTGCCTCAAACTCGGGTCAGAGAATTGCAATGGCAATTGAAAACAAGGGCAGGGCTGGGGGTCTGATTTTTGGGGTGGGAGGGGTCACTGCCACCACCCCAGCCCATCCCAGCCCTTCTCCTGCCAGGAAGCAGCAATAGCCAGGTAGGCTGGGACCAGTTTGGTGCTCACAGCAGTCCCAGCCCAAGGTTTTACTTGCTCTGCCCCTACCTGGGGCTGGAGGAGGCAGCCCTGCTCGAGGCAGCCCGCAGAGCACATTTGTCAGCCCAATTAAATTAGCTTAGAGCGATCTCTTATGTTAAATACATGCAGCCTTCCTCACACATTCAAGGACTGTTCTCAAGGACTGTGTGCTCAGCATCCAGCCTGCCAGGGCTCTGCTCTCGCTGGGGATCTGGAAGCACGCTCGGGAAGTAACTAAACACAGTTTCACCGAGGTTGAAACAACATGTCCTTTGACGGGAGATAATGGTGCTCCGCCAAGCTGAGCCTGCTCTCCGTCAATGGGGCCCGTGAAAACCCTCGCTGATGTTGCAGAGGGGAGAGAATAAAACCAAACTGTCCTGTGCCAAGCGATAAAACCTTTTGCATATGGTTATATTGCTGTCGTTTGCCCTTATAATGCCTTTCACAGAAGGATCTGGAGACATTTTCCAGACGTTAGTTAATTAATCTCCATAACATCCCTGTGAATTAGGTGACTTATCTGCTATTTTACAGACGTGTGAGCTGAGGCGAGTGGAGGTTAAGTGTCTTTCCCGAAGTTAAGCAGTGAATTAGAGGGAAATGCTGAGAGTGAAGTGAAGGGTCACAATTCTGTTTAACAGCCCTGTTCTCTCACCAGCACCATGGCTTTTCTCACCAAGAAAGCTGCCTTCCCTCTGCACCCTGTCCTGTTGGACAGCACAGTGCTGAAGTTCAAATATTCCTGTGGGGGGTTGCAAAACATTAGCTCTTTAGCAAGTATTTTGCCTTTAATTTAAAGCTCCTGACATGGATTCTTGGGTATCAAGTGGTAGATTGTGCTGTGTAAAACAGTGATTTCTTATTTAAGGCCAATTAAATCTTTCTCACGGGGGAACAAAATTGAGTTTAAAGACACCAACTGCATGTGTATATTCTGACATGAAAGCATTAACACCTCAAACTGAAATGTATTTTTTTTTGAAGGGCTTCCAGGTTTGGCAGTGTAGGCTCTCTTGTTCCTGAGAGAAATTGATTTTCTGCAAATGTTCAGTAGGATTTTTTTATTATACTTCCCCCCACCCCATCAGAAGAAGGAATTACTGATTTGCTTCGTATTTCAGCAGACATTATGGAAGTCTGAGAATTCATGGTTTGTATTTGCTACTTCTGACAAGCTGGGAAAAGGAAATAAGTATTCAATACCTGTCCCACACGGTATTGCCTGTCCAGATCAATAAATGCAACAGCAAGGGCAGCACTCTTGTAGGGAGTTGCAGTTATAGTTGCCACCTGCTTTTTGGCAAGTCCTGTATTTACTGGCATAAAGCCCATTCATCTTCGAAATGCTCCAGCTGCTGCTGATCCATTCTATTTTAATAAGGTGTTTAAAAACCTCCAGCTGTTGATGAAGAACCAGCTCGGAGGAGATGATCACTGTGACAGGCACGACGTGAGTGTGGGGCCTCACAAACACTCCACAGTGGCTCTGGTGATTAATATTGACACGCTGGGTTTGGCAGCTCTGATGGAAGCAATCTGCTGCCAGATGGTGGAAGAATGGAGAGGGGCTGGAAGGGAAGGCAGTGGGATTCTCCACCTGCAGATCCACCCTCAGTGGCACCCAGGCTGGCACAGGGAGGGTGGAGATACACACTCAGCTCCTGCATCCCATCTTTTTGTCCATGGCAGACCCAGGGGAGGTCATCAGTTCTTCTCCCATGAGGGGAAAAAAAAGCATCCATGGCCTCATTCCAGCCCACAGCAAATTACCTTTGTTCTCCCAATTAATTTAGTCTTCTGCTCAGTGTGAGGCACGTGTGTAATTAGCTCCAGAAAGGCAGAAATGTTATTTCAAAAAACTGTTTGAAACGTCCCAAAGAGGCACTGCAGCAGGCTTTACCCAGTGTTCCTTTATCTCCATTCCCACTCTAATTACCAAAGAGCCTCCTTGTTTAATGCTGTTTTATGGAGCTCTTCTTTTCTCCCCTCTTGCCATAAGAAAGTTGCTGATGTGGAAAAAAAGAAAGAGGGGAAGTGTCATGAGAAGAATCATGGCAGACTGAGCTCACTTTGAAAAATCCCTATTGAAAACTTCAAAACTGAACTGGAGGCTTGCTTTCTTTTCTTTCTTTTTTTTTTTTTTTTTTTTTTTTTTTTTTGTATGAAACCCCAAAACCCTGAGGGATGGGGGTGAATTCTCAGCAGAAGAACATTGACTCTGCCATTCTTTCCTGGCTTTGCTCGGAAAAACAGGAGTAGCATGATGGGTGGAACATCATCTCTCTTGATCACTTACTCTGTTAGGAGAGTGGCACAGTGCAGGTATAAAAGAACAACATAAATTTGACTTTCACTGAAATCAGAACTTGCACTCATGCTGTGTTTGTCAAGACAAAGTTTGGAATTCTAGTGCATAGAGGAAGGCAGAAGGCTGTTATCACCCAAAAGTGAGATAACAGTGTGATCTGTGGCTTTCTTCTATGGATTCCCTGTCTCACCACCCCTGGAGTTATGGGTCTTTCATATTCCAAACTGTCACCTGAGCTGGGAGGAGGAGGAAGACATCAGCAATGCACCCATCCATCCCACCTCACTCACAGTGCCAACCTTCCAGAATAAAAGATTTATTCCCTCACACCATTGGTTCTGCCTCGTGGAAGTGAGTTCTTTTTGATTTGTGCTGGGATAATAAAACACAAGAGGATTGTAACTTTTTTTTTTTTCCAGAGGAACAAAAAGATGATACAGATTCTTGATTTGTTTTGAAAGAAGCTTGAAACATTCTCAGTCTATTTGTGTAGGACAAAGTAGGCCAGAAATGCTGCTCCCTGTTTGGTCACCAACACAATCTCATTGCTGAGCTTCTGACTGATTTAATGCTTCAATCACCAAATTTACAGTAAGGAAAATCCCTTCTGATTGCTGTCTTTATCCACAGCTGATGTTCAGCCTACTCCTGGGTGGGAACTCTGCTGTCAAGGATCCCATTCTGCCCAATTTTAACACCAGGGGGAATTTGGCTGCAGCCTGACCTCAAAATGCAACATGGGGGCACATCCACAGGGCTGCTTCCAGTGAAATGAGTCTGTCTGCCTCTTTTAGACTGAGGGCAGAGAGTCACAGCCCTCAGCAAAGAAAGCTGAAAAAAGGGAAGCACACCAGGAGGAGACTGGCTGGGACAAACTGAAGGGTTGTGGCTTTGTTTGCTTGATTATGTCACTGGTAAAGCACGTCCCCAAAGCCCAAGGAAAATGTGAGAGATGTCACTTCACCCCCAGAGGGTCCCCCCTGACACACCCAGAGCTCAGCCAGCACAGCCTGCAGGACAATCCACTGCTGGGCTGGCAGCTGGCACTGAAAGCACCAGGGACTTCAGGACAGGGAATGAACCACGGCGCGGCCACTCGGCCCAATTTCCACCTCTCAGGAATTTGGGGAGGCAGAGTGTCAATACCCAACCTACAGCTGGGCTCTGGAGCCTGGAAACCACTCTGAATCCTGCCATCTGCTGGGGCCATCAGAGACACTGACTGCAGGGGATCTGAGCAGGTAATGAGCACCAGGAGCAGGATCTGAGCACCCAGTGAACACCAGGAGCAGGGATCTGAGCACCTAATGAACACTCCTGGTGTTCCAGCTCCTGGCAGGGATCTGAGCATCTCATGAGCACCAGGAGCAGGGATCTGAGCACCAAGTACAAGGATCTGAGCACCAGGAGCAGAGATTTGAGCACCTAATGAACACCAGGAGCACCAGNAGGATCTGAGCACCAGGAGCAGAGATTTGAGCACCTAATGAACACCAGGAGCACCAGAAGCAGGGAACTGAACATCTCATGAACACTAGGGGCAAGGATCTGAGAACCTAATGAGCACCAGGGGCAGGAATCCAAGCACCTAAGGAGCCCATGAGCAGGGATCTGAGCACCAGGAGCAGCAATCTGAGAACCCAATGAGCACCAGGAGCAGGGATCTGAGCACCAGAGGCAGGATCTGAGCATCTCATGAGCACCAGGAGGAGGAAACTCGGCCGTGCTTCAATCCCAGAGCCCGATTCCTCCCTCAGCACCGAGCTGCCTTCATTGCAGAGGGGACAGTGCCATCTACAGCCCCGACTCAGTCTGCCTGTGGGACCTGCCTCAGAAATGTGAGGGGATCCGGTGCATTTATCAATTTATCCTCGTGCTGACTATTTAAGGCAGCTCTTTCTGAGCCCTCCCGTGGGCTCTGTCTGGTGCTGAACAGCCTGACAGTAACTAATGGACAACAACACAATAGCCACACAAGCAATTTAGGAATCACATTATCCCAACCACTCTCCTCGATGGTTTTGTGTTATTTTGAAGACTGTTTGACAGGATTCATAGAAAAATGCCTGATCTTTATCCAATCATATATTTCCATCCGGTTTTGGGCTGTTCTGCAGGTGTATAGCTCTTGAACTCTGAGGGATTTGTGAGTGATTATTGCAGATGTTGTGGCTGTAAAGCTTAGAGAGACACAGAGATCACAGCTGATCTGAGAGAGGAAGGGAACACAGAATCTACTTGGTGGGCCAAAATCCCACAGCAAATGCAGGTTGATTCTAAACTCAAGCAAACACTGAAGCTTTCTCTAGCTAATTGAGATGGTTTGAAAGCAAAACTAGTGAGAGGCTCCAAGTCAGAAATACAATTTAATAGAAAAAGAAAAAAAAAGAAATAAAATAAATGCAATAATACAAAAGACCCCTGACAGAGTCAGAATACAACCTGAGCAAGATGATGGAAGCAGCAATCCCGTAGAAAGGTCTGGTAGCTCTGATCCTCTGTAGATCCAGTGGGTAAGGTGCCCCGTATTGTCCCAGATCCCAGATTATATGCAGGTGAGAATGCTTGGCTCCTCCCCCTGGGTGGAGCATCTCACAATGGAATAATGAGTCATACAGGGGGGTCCTTGACGGCCCATTAACGGGAGATAACTCCTGGTGGGAGTTATCTGTAAGTCATCAGCAGGCCATTAACAGAAAACACGTTATCAAAAGACCCATTAGCAGAGGACACCTTAACAAAAGACACCCTAACAGAAAGAGGGAGGGGAGAGTCTGGAAGAATGCTGCTTCAGCAATAGGTTTCCACAGTTCATGAAGATGGTGGTAGAATACTCCGTGCACGTTCTACACCACAACCCAGGACACTAATTAATGAAATTTTGCTGTCCTGGGTGTTTTTAAAGGCTGTACACACCTGCCATCCAAAGGAGACATGGGTGAGATTTGCTCTGCTGGTGTAACCTGGGAGGTTTCTGTCCCACAGGCTCTGACATTGATGGTTCTAAATGTTTCAGTGCTGCTCCACTTCTTCCCTTCAGGCAATAAATCTGTGCCTGCTCTTTAGAACAGGGAAAAATCAATGGATGGAGGCTCTGATTCCAGTGGAACAACTGCACATCTGTGGGTTGTGGAAGTAGCTTGCTAAAGGGTGTAGAGGAGAGGAGGTTTGGCCCTGTTTTGTTCCAAAATTCAGGGTTGGGTTGGGTCTGGCCCATGTGATCCCTCCAGAAGAGAATCAGTTCCAGCAGCTGCACCTGAAAAGTGGTAAAACCAAAGCAATAGCTAAAGGAGAAGCTTTATGTGCTTTAAGTTTACTCCCTAAAACTTGGGCTAATTTCATTCTGAAGCAAAGCTTCAGCTCTAGTCAGCTCCTGTAATAGAAATGTAGCACCAATCTGCTCAGGAAAAAAAAAAACAAAAACAAAAAAACAAAACCACATTTCTGCTCCTGAACCTATAGAAATATCTCCTGTGTTAGCAAGGTTTTTGTCACTCAGTTGACAATTCAGTTCTAGGCAGTGGAGCACAGTGGGAATCAAATCAGATCACATCACCATAGGAGGAGGATTTAACATGGTAATGAGTAAGATGGACTGATGTTTAAACAGCGAGAGATATTTGGGTGAAGATTAAAGGCTTTTTAGTCATGGATCCAAATTCCTTGGTTAAATAGAATTTCTGGTGACATTTGTACAACAATTCTGGGAAATTACACTGTGTGTATTTAGTTTGTGGTAAAGCTTAACCTGTAGGATCTCCTGCAAAGTACAGGAGCTGCTTTTATCATAAAATAAAGTTGACCTGCTTGACCTCTTCTCACTGTTCCTGGTCTTTAACCTTGGCCTGCACCATCCAAAGCCCAAAGAATTAAAGGATCAGCATCATCCCTGAGGATGGTCAGGCTGGAGTGCTCCAGGATCACAAACCCACTGGGATTTCTATGGTAAGAGTTAAACTAAACCTGTCAGACCTCATGGCACAGTTATTCTTTGGAGCACAGTGAGGAACAGCTGACTTCTCCACGTACTTTCTAGGGACTTTTTTTCTATTATTTTAAAGATAGAATTAGAGCAAAGCAAGCTAGAAAACCCCTGCTATGGTGAGTTTGTGGCTGCCAGGTCCAGTTCCCCACATCATAAAACCAATCAGTTTTTGAGTCGACTGGCATTGTGCAGCCACAGCCTTTCCCCTCTTTAAAGAAAATTTCCAGTAATTATACATTTCTGCTGTGCTTTGAGTGCTTGTTCACCCATCACCTTGGAGCTGCAGATACTGTTTGCAGTACCCTGGGGTGCAGCATTTATCATCCCACTCCTGGCAGCCAGGCCATGTGCCCTCAACCCTTCCTCCCTCCCAGAGCTCAAACTCTCTGTTTATCTCCAAACAACAATTTTTTTTCTACTCAGGCTCAGTTAATGTGTGCTAACCTTAGTGTAAACATTTTTTTTCCCCAGATAAACTCCCTCAGGAAAACTTCCTGCTTGATTTTTGAGGAGTTGCTTAGCTGTAATCACGCAGAATTCTCAGGGTTTCTGCCTCCTGCAGAGGTGTTCTGCCTGCTAATGATAGCCACTCAAGCTGCTCATTTTGCTTAGGCAAGGCCACTTGAAGGACAGCTCTCTGCTTTTGCCATTCCTCCCCATCCTGTACACGAGAAACTGCAGAACTTTTGCAAAATGTCACAGTCCCTTTGCCCAGCAGAGCTTCCTTGGCAAATACATTGAGCCACTTGTTTCTGTGGGTTTTGAGAGGTTGCTGTAAGGAGATATTTCCATCCTTTTCTGAGGCAAGCTGTAAATCAGTAAGAAAAAGACTAACTGATACCAAAAATGAAAAGCTTTCTGCCCTAGGAGTGAGGATTCATTATATAAACACCAGGCAGTCTTTAAGAGCGAATTTGGAGTTCGCAGCGAAAATAACTGCTCACTTAGTTCCTGGCAAAGCTGCCTCCAAATTATCTGCTGCTTTTCATAGGAATTCAGGCTTGTTCAGAAGGGGGTTTTGAGACAGCCCTGCTGCAGACACAGAAAATGTTGTTGTTGTTGTGCCACTGTGGAGCTTCACAAATCACTTCTGCCCGCTCCGAGGCCTCGTAAATCCCATTTTCAGTGCAAGTCCCTCTGCCCCCTGAAATGGGCACTGCCCGTGGGTGGCTGGCACTGAACTCCACCCACGTGTTCATCTGAAGGGGGTGATGCCTTGGGAAGGCTGAGCTGGAGCAGAGACTGGACAGAGCTGGAGAATAAAGCGATATTTATTGAAAGGCCTTTAGGGTACACCTTGTGCAGGGCAGGGCCTGGCCAGGGCTACACTCAAAGTGGACCTAAAATGGTCACAAAATGGGTACAAAATGGTCACAAAATGGTCACAAAATGGGCACAAAATGGGCATGAAAATGGTCACAAAATGGACAAACGGTCACGAGGTCTCACACTTTTATAAGTTTTGGTTCATTTGCATATTGGGGTTTAATTGCCCAATTCCAGCTCCAGGTTGTGAGGTTTCATCCTTCTTGTTCCTCCCTCCAGCCCACCCTTGTTTGTGCTTTTGGGGCTGAAAGTTGTCCTTGGTGTGCAGCAGGAAAAGGATTTGTTTTGTGTCCCTGCTGTGTGCAGAGCTGAGTGACACTGACTGTGAGCTCAGAACTGCACCCCTGGGCAGCACAGAACCTGAAATACAGGAAACCTATGCAGGGTGCATAGTGACCCCATCCTTAATTCCTGCTCATCCCACAGCCAAACAGAGACGAAAGAAAAGAGGAGGATGAGCAGAGATCCCTGGCAGCCTCAGCTGTCTGGATCCCAGGATTGCTGGGGAATGGAGGTTGCTCTCCTTGCCCACCCACATAGATCAGCTTGAAGGGATTTAATTGATGCCTGACAACTTTTAACATTCATGGCAGGAGAGGCTGCACATCCATCCTCCCTGTAGAGCTCCACATTCATCTGGTACTGATGTTAAATAATCTTTTTTTTTTTTTCCAGGTATAAAACGTGGGGTTCCAGTGGGCGAAAGCAGCAGGAAAAGCCAGCAAGGTGAGAACATTTGGGGATTAAACATGGCTGAGAGACATTTCAAATTCTAATCATGGCCTTTTTTTTCTGAAGTATTTGTTCTGCCCTATCAGCTAATACAGCAATGGTGCATGCATTAACATCCTGAAATTGAAACAGAGATCAAGGGTATAGGGTACAAATTGGTTTTGGAGCATAACATTAAATAATCAAACCACGCTGGAGCAGCCTCTGTGACAAAATGACTTACATTTTTGGTGCTGCTTTTTAAATGTGATTATGCATTTTAATTGTTTAACTTCAGCCTGCGGAGTAGTTTCAAAGATGTTTTAAAATAACTTACGGCATGAAAAGCCTCCTGGTTTTTAAATACGCCTTGGGTTCAATAAATTTGTTTTTAATTTCGTGTGATGTGTGAAGCAGTGACTTTGTTCAGTGCTTCCAAGGGGGTGGAGCAGGATTTGCTAAAACACTCTGGATTGACGAGGCTGCAAATGTGTACAGGCAGTAGAAATTTGTTGTTTTGTTGTTTTGTTACTCTGGAAGAACACAAGGCTCCATGAACATCATGTTTGCAAGAACAAGGATCTTCAAGGCCAGACTGGATGGGGTTTGGAGCAGCCTGGGGTAGTGGAAGGTGTCTCTGCTCATGGCAGGGGTGGAATAGGATGAGCTTTAAGCTCCCTTCACCCCAAACCCTGCTGGGATTTTGTGAGTGTGACTCTTCTGCTGCTCTGAGCCTCAGACAGGAGAGCTCTGGGACATAAAGAGGCTGTGGATAAACAGGAAAAGGTGATGGGTTTGTCTCCACTCCTTCAGCCTTTCAGCCCATCCTCCCCTGCAGGAACCCTGTCTCCAGCTGCCCCAAGTGCAGAACCTCAGGGCATGTCCATGCCAGCAGTGTCCAATCCCCTCCCAGGAGCACAAGACACGAGAGGGTTAATCTGGGAACACATCCCACGAGCTCAGTAAGGAGTGAAAACTGACTCTTAAACCTGCCCTTTATTTGTTTGTGCTCCTCACTATCCAGAGAGCAGAAAACCATCATCAATAGTGGCAATTGTCAGCATTTGTAACCAAGTTCTTGGCCAAAACCCTGGGAAGATGATTAAAAAAATTAGAAATGGCAGGTGGTGTCATTCTGCTAAGCATATTTTGCTGATGCCTGTTGATATAGAAGTGCTCAAATGGACTTTAACAGGAGTTTTATTGTGCAAGGACATCAATTTCCAGCATTTCTTGCTAATGAGCAGCACTAATAATCAAACTCATCAATGCCCTTGAATCCCAAAGTGCCTTCAGTGGGAATGTGGGGGAGGAAGCCTCAATTATGTCTGGCATCTCTTTGAAAAAATTCAAACTTCATGGTCACAGTTACTCAGGAGAAAAGCCTTAAACTTCTGCCTTAACTTTTATCTAAAAGTTGTTCTGGCCTGAAAAATAAACCCCAAAGTAATGTGAAGATCCTGCTTGAAAATACAGTTAAGAACATTTAAAACCAGATTATCAAAACTTCCATTCGTTTGTCATGAATTTCAACATTTACAGTCCATTTTTTTAAGAATATTTGGTCTGATTTATTTTGTTTTTCAAGTTCAATAGCAGAAGGGCTGGTGTCCTTTTTTGGGGTTGGTTTTTCCCACTAACATTCATTAACAATCACTCTCCTGCTCCTGGAAGTAGATTTATTTTTTTTTTTTTAAGATAACCACATGACTGAGGGTCTGTCCTTGTGTTTCTCAGCAGTAATTTAGAGCAGCAAGCACTCAGGTTGTTTTATCTCTGGTGACCAGTCACTTGCATTAAATGCACTGCCCTGTAGAGCCAGGAAGAAATTTACATTCTTTTTTCTCAAAAGTCTGGAGATGAGCATTGAAAAGTCTTTCTGGCTCTTCCCCACTGAACAGGTCCTTGCAGACTAAACCTTTTTGCAAAGATCAGTGACAGAGCAGGCCTTAGATATTTAACTATTGCTGTGCTCTTTGAGCTTTTATAATCTCCTTCTACCTCTGTGGAATACTTTTTATATTGTAAATGTTTTGGAGACAGGATTTGGCTGAGGTTCAGCCTCTCACAGCCAAACTGAATCGGGCACTTGCTGCATGACAAAACTTCTCCTGTTTTACAGCAGCTGGCAAAGCAAAGGAATTGCTGTTCTGCTGCTGAGCAGCCCCTTGGGAAGGAAATGACCCCTCCTTTTATTGCCACTGGGATGTAGCACACAGCAGAGCTCAGGCCATGGGCATATCACACACAGGCTTCACTCCTGGGGTATGGGTTTGTCTAAAATTGCCTAAAAGCCAGCAAACCTCGTGTCCTAAACTTGGTCTCTTTTTCTTCTGTATAATCAGTTGATTTAATTTTCCAGAAGTAAAGTATTTCCAGAAGTAAAGTATTCCCAGGAGTAAAGTATTTCCAAAAGTAAATTATTTCCAAAAGTATGGCTGTCCTGGATTTCCTTGGCCTCCCTGACTCCTTGGAGTACCTGTAAAAATAATCATACAAATTAAAATCTTCCTGGAAACCTCCTTGTGTTGCTCTTAAGGAACTGATGTTTCTTTTCCAGTGGATAGAGAACAGCTGAGTTCAGTGAGTTCCTCCACTGTGGAGGTTAAAATGCAAAAAAGCTTTAAAGAGACACTTTTACTGTGCTTTAAAGAGACAGGGAGCTGATCCTCGACAGAAAACACTTCTGTAAGAGGAACAAGTGAAATCAGGAAGTTTCATTTATTGGGAAATTCATATTCTCAGAGATGAAGGATTTGGTCTGAGGAGGGAAAAGTAACACTGGAGGAGCTCTGCAGGTGGAATGATTGGAGTCTGAGCAGCTGGAGGTGTCAGCTGGCAGGACACCAGACAGGAGCTGTCCACAATCCACCTGGGAAGAGGATATTCCTGTGCCACGAGATGGGATTTGGCCCAACACCCTCCACATTTCTGACCCCAGATGTGACAGAACGTGGTGCTGCAGCACAGAGGGACAGCTCTGCTGAGCACAGCAGGCTGTGCAGCACCAGGAGTGTCTGATCCAAGCTCTCAGGGGAATCCAGAGGTGCAGGATTTTGACACAAAAGGGTCACAAGGCAGCCACACTTGTCACATGCACACCTGCAGCTCTGGAGAAATGAACTCCATCACTTCTCCAGCTGTTAATTCCATCTCTCTGTCAGGGGTTGCCCATTGCACAGCTCTGTAAGCTGAAGGAACTTTTATAACTGTATCCAACTACAAGAACTCCATAAAAAAAAAAAAGTCAGGTCTGTAGCAAAACAACATAAAAGAACATATTCTATTATTACATGCACGTTTTTCAGAGAGACAATTCCTGGTCAACCTTTCCTGATTTCAGAGTGTTCATAAGAGGTGAAGTATCTATTCTCATTCTTCATTTTCCTAATGACCTGATTTCATTAACTCTACATCAGAATGAGGAATAAAAACCATCTCAGCAAGCATTAGGTCTTTTCAAAACAACGAGGCTTAAAGCCCAGGAAGTGATTTGTGCATCCTCTTCATTTCCTTAAATCGTAAACAATCCTCAGTGCCTTGTGCCATGCTCACCTGTCAGCAGCATGTGGCTCGTTACAGCCCCGACATCTGACCCCCAGATTAAAGGTAATGAGTTAATTAACCTGAGCAGCCCTGCTCTTGGCAGTGACTGTGCCACTAGAAGGCACTGTCTGCTAGAAAGTTGGGAAAAGAGAAGCGTTTTACTCGATAATTCCACGTGGACACCTCCCGGGAAAGTGCAGACTCAGGTGTAGCGATAGAGAAATGCTGGATGTGTCTCTCTGCCTGTGGTTACAGCTGTTTCCCAGCCAAACTGCAGAATTAACATTATTTCCCTTTGGAAGGCAGTGCCAAATGTATTTACTGTATGAAGGACTGAATTCCCTGAGCTTTGCAGGCTGGAGGAAGAGCCCGTGAGTGACCTCAGCCCCTGCCCGGGGTGTGGAGGACAGGCAGGTTACACCTGATTTCCACAGGAACCTCTGGCAAACCTGAGAAGGGCACCAGGGGGGCTTTCCTGGGGGTGTTGAGAGAGTAAATCTAGACAAGGACAGGAAACATCAGCTGGCACAAAGGCTCCCTGCCAAAACCAGAGTGCCAGAGGGGCAGGGTGGAGTCCAAGAATCCCCCAGCAGGCAGTGACACCTGCCAGGACCTCACCCTGTGCAAAGGGAGGTTCCAGAGCTGGTCCTTGCAGGGGTGAGGGTCACAGGTCACTGTGTCACTGGCAGCTCTCACCAGCTCCAATTAGTGCCTGCACCAGATGCTGCTGGCTGAGAGCTGCATGTGCAGTTTTATTTACTGTGCACTGTCTTTATTTAGTGTACACTGGGCAGAGATTAAATGAAAAATCCTCTTAAGGATATCATAATTCTGGATGGTTTGTCAGTAGGCCCAAGTGTTTCAAAACATGCATTTATCAGAACTCTGTTCCTCTGTCCAGAGTAACATTCCTGCTATAAAGACAGGAATTGAGACAGCAGGAGAGATGAAACAGCAGTGTCAAATTTATTTGTGTTGCCCAGTGCAAGGTACACAGGCCACACAGCTCCTGTGACATTTGACTTATTTCTCAGGTCCTAATTCCAGCATTCAGAAACAGCACTGCTGTTAAAGAC
Source organism: Trochalopteron elliotii (assembly GCA_024734555.1). Taxonomy (NCBI): domain Eukaryota; kingdom Metazoa; phylum Chordata; class Aves; order Passeriformes; family Leiothrichidae; genus Trochalopteron; species Trochalopteron elliotii. The sequence continues at coordinate 1,277,179 of JANPWX010000387.1, forward strand.
TGCCTGCACAATCTGAACACTGTGTGATGCCACTCCTAATTTCTGTCACAGAAAAACACTGATTTTATTTGCTGCTCCTAATGCAGATCTTTTGTGAAAGAGCATCTACACTTTGTAGGTACCTGGATGTTGGAATTCTGTAGGTGCAGGGAAGAGCAGTTAAAATCAGTGAAGTGTTACATTTATGAGGGAAAAATATCCCTGCTGAACAACTACTGGGATCTTTCCACTGACTGGAAAAATGCAGCTGCTTCTTAAAGCTGAAATCATTTTCCTGGAAGTTATTCTGGCAGAATAAACTTGAGGAAAGCAAGGACACTGCTGCTGCACAGGGGAAGGTGCAGGCAAATTCAGCAGTGGCCATTTGTGTCCTGGGAGGGACACAGCCAGATGAGGATTTATAACAATATAAATCGTATATAATAAGAGAATGTACATGTGTAAACATCACACAAAATTATTATCCACTTGAATGTACTTTCCTATATTCTAATTAGCTGCTAAAGTCCAGATCTGACAAGGCATGAATCATCACCTTTTTATTCTACAGAGCACACCTGGATTTCTAGACTGTATTCTGTGGGCAGCAGCTGTGCTAAAAGTCTTTCTATAACTCACAACTAAATACAATCTCCCACATAATCATATTCTCATGCCAGATTGTGCTTTAACACACATGACCTGACCATTTGTTACCACCTAACAGTTTATTAGATTTTTTTGAAACGACATTACAAAGGACCCAAGGCTGGTATTACAAGTATATATCAATACATTTCTCATGTTCACAAAATTCCCATTATCATGAGCTTTTATTACAGTGAGTTTGGGAAAAATGACCTGTCATATTGCCTTCACAGCACTCAAGTGCTGATTTGGTGGCATTTAAGGAGCAAGTTGAAGTGTTGCCCACCTGCAACTGCTGCCTGCCACTAGTGCTTGCTGAAATTTGCATTTGAAGCTGGAGGAGCATTGCAATGATTGTCAGAACAGCTGACACTGGTCATTTTTCCTCACAAGTGACACAGTACAGACTCTCCCAAATACACTTTCCATGGTCAAAATGTAATAAATCCATATCCAGGCCCAAAGATGGGGGTGTGGTTAGAAAAGCAAACACTTCTCTATATCAAATGTCTTGAAGTTGTTATTCCAAGAGAAGCAAGGCTTGAAAAATCGACCTGGACTCTCTCCTTTTTTGTTCCTCAATTATCACTGCTTTGTTGGCAAACTGTTGTGTCCAACAAGGCAGAGATTCCCACTGAAAACAGACATTCCCACTGAAAATCCACTAAAAACAGAGATTCACACTGAAAACCAACTGAAAACAGATTCCCACAGTCCCATCCCTGCTCTGTCCAGCACCAACCCCAGTTATTGATCAAAGTTAATGCCAAAGGCCAGTGCCAAAGCAGAGTATTAAAAACCTTCAATCCCACAGTGGGACTGTTCCCAGTCAACAGTTCCTTGTCTGTCACAGCTTGGGGTGGCAGTGGTTGCTCAGATGTCTCTCGTGGTAGATCTGCATTTCTGGTTTGTGCTGCAGGAACACACAGCTCAGGAGTAGGAGAGATGATTTTGATGTTCAGTGGCCCTTGTTTACAAAAAATCACCTTTATTACATGTATGAAAGACAACACAATCCTCAATTAGAGAGTGCCTGATGCTCAGAGCTACAATTAATGCAATTAATTAAGTTTCAATCTTGTGCTTCACTCCACAAACTCACGTAGGACAAGGCAAGGTTCCCATTTGGAGGGAGTCACTAAATGCTGAGCTATCAAACATGAAACACCTAGAAAAGTACAGGAAAGAGAAAAAAGTGACTCCACAAAAAAAAATACACTCAGGAGTTGAGATCCATAAGATCTTGTGTTTTAATAACACAACCAAGTGATCCTCGTAACAAGAATTCAAAAAAGTGAAATTACAGTACACAAATCAAAATAGAAACTACCCTACCCCGACTATACAATGTACATCAGGAATGCAAGCTCTGTAACAATATAAAAATGCTTTCACACACTGGAGTTGCAAAAAGCCATTCTTTAATTCCAAGGATTTGTAGAAAAAAAAAAAAAAGAAGTCATCTTCCATGATTCACCTTGAATTGTTGGCAACCTGTTGGGGGAAAAATAATAAGAGAGGGGATTACTGAGAATTAAGAGAATCATGCTTATCAGAGATTTTCATTTGTGGGGTTCAGGCTAATGGAAATGACACTGAGGGCAATGAAGCCAGGAACAATTCGTATTTTTAACAAGGTAACACAAAAATAAGGCAGCTTAACAAGGAAGAATATATTTGTTCCAAACACACAGGCCCACTGTAATGCAGGGGAAAGTCAGCAATCTGAAATGCTGTAAGAACATAATTAATATAATATAATATGCAATTTACCTCTCAGTACATCCCTTTCTCCAGGGAGCAGTGCCCTGGGACATGGATTGCCTCATGCCTGAGTGTCCTCCCACACAGGCAGCACCTGCAGCCTGGCAGCTGCAGTGTGGGAGTCACTACTCCCTGCAGCCTCCTAGGTTACACACAGAGGAATTTACAGCTGAGGGACAGCTACTCCTCAGCAGCCCCTGTGGCTCCAATGCTTCCCTGGGCAGTTCCAAAGCCTGATCCCCCTTTTCCACGGGGAAATTCCTGCTGGGGTCCAAGCTGAGCCTCCCAAAGCACAGCTTGAGATTGATTCCCTCTCCCCGTGTTGTTCCCCTGGAGCAGAGCCCAACTTCCCCCAGCTGTCCCCTCCTGTCAGGGACTTGTGCAGAGCCACAAGGTCCCCCCTGAACCTCCTTTTCTCCAGGCTGAGCCCCCTCAGCAGCTCCTGGTGCTCCATTCCCTCCCCTGGCCATGCTCCATCCCTCCCCCAGACCGATTCTCTCCCTACACAACTCCTCCCTGCCCTCTCACAAACCAAACCAAACCTCCCTCCGTGCTGAAGTCGGTAACCCCAACACCCCACCCCAAGGTTTGATCCAAGGCTGAGGAGAGATGATTTACTTTAACCCTTGTTGGGAGCTGGGCTCTTGTTGTCCCCCTCGAGCTCCTCCACGCCCGCCTGCATCATCAGGTCGGCGATGTTGCGCTCCAGGTCGTCGATGCGGCAGCTCATGTCATCGACTGCCCGGGGTGGGTCAAGGAAAGGGGGCACAGGGAAGGGGGCTTGCTTAGAATTTTCCTTGCTTTTCAGTGTTTGCAGTGTTGGAGTGGAGATTCTCAGGCAGCTTCACGTAAACTGTGTGTATTTAGATAGTTTATTGGTTTGTTTATGTATTATTTTGTTTACGTGTTATTTTGTTTTCGTGTTGTTCTGTTTAGGTATTTCTCCTCTGGGAGGAGGATTGTGATCGATGGTGATGTTCACCAACAAAGTCAAGAAGGTGGGCACCCTGTGTAGTCAATCTTTTGCCTTCTGGTCTAAATCTTTTGCCTTCTGGTCTAAATGTATAAAAGATGGGAGTCAGAAAATTAAAGTATTTCTCTGGGAGGAGAAATATGATTTTTTGTTTAGGTATTTCTCCTCTGGGAGGAGGAATGTGATTGATGGTGATGGCCACCAACAAAGTCAAGAAGGTGGGCACCCTGTGTAGCCAATCTTTCGCCTTCTGGTCTAAATGTATAAAAGATGGGAGTCAGAAAATTAAAATAGGAGCTTTCCTGCCTGACCTTCTGCTGTCTGCCTCGTCCTTTGTGTGTCAGAAACTGGCACATGAGGGGACACTGCTCCAGCTGTGCCTGGGCTCTGGGGACACTGCAGGGACCTCACACCCCTCAGGGACCTCTCAGGGACCTCTCAGCCCCTCTAAAGGACCTCACAGCCCCTCTCATCCCACCCCTGCCATGGCAGGGACACTTGACACTCTCCCAGTCCAAGCCCTGTCCAGCCTAGCCTTGGACATTCCCAAAAATAAAAAACACAGCTTGTCTGGACACCCTGTGTTTTCTGAAATTCCTTTCCCAGGGAATTTTCTGTAAAGAAAAGACACGTTTTTTTTGTAAATTGTACCCATGTTTTCATTTCTTTTCCCTAAGAGGGGCTTCTTCTTGAGGTCCCTCTGGTCTGAACAATGTGATTGAAAAAGTTATCTTTGTTTCACCAATAGAACTGGGCTGTGTAAAATAGTATAAAAGAGAGACATGTCCCAAAAATAATAAAAAAATCATTTTCAGCCTTCTGAAGTCAGAGTCTGTGTCGTTGTAGTATACAACAGCATCAAGGGCCTCCCCACCCTCACAGGGAAGGATTTCTTCCTAACATCCCATCTAACCCTGCTCTCTTTCAGTCTGAACCCATTCCCCCTGTCCTGTCACTCTTATAAACAGTCCCATTCCATCCCTCCTGTGGGTGGCCTTCAGGCCACAACTGGGTCACCTGCAAGTTTCCCTTTCCCAGGCTGAACATTGCCAGCTCTCCCAGCCTTTCCCCTGATCATCCTGCTGCTCCACATCCTTCCTTCCCCAGCACTGTTAGTGGTTAACATTCCTCTACAAGTGGGTAACACTGCCTTGGTTTCATCATTTCTATCATTACAGATGTGATCAAACATCTACGGTCACTTCAAATTTATCTCACACACCCCACTGGCAAACAGACTTCCTGACACCCGTAATCCTGCACCCATCTGAGTTTAGAAAAGGATATTTCTTCCAATTATTTGGTCCGACATGGTTTGAAACTTGTCCTGCATTTGCTGGAGCAATGTCTGCACCTGATGGAAAGGGAGTAAAAAGAAATGTTTTGTTTCCTTCAGAGGCTGTTACCCAGCCTCACGTGATAAGTACGCTGTTGTTTCACTGCTAAGCTCAAAACTCTGCAGTATAATTATATCTACAGGTAAAAACGGTACTTGAATATACGTATAAAGAGGTGAAGTGAGGCTCACAGGAAACATCTGTAAGATCTAGAAACAGCCGGTGTTCCCCAGCCAGGACCAAAGCCAGGACAGCCGCTCCCACGGCGCTGTTAATCACACGGGGACACTTTTCTGGGTGTCACGGAATGCTCTGGGATGAAGGGACCATCTCCTTCCACCCCCTGCCATGGGCAGCGGCCCCTTCCGCGGACCAGGCTGCTCCAAAGCCCACCCAGGAAAGAGGTTTTCCCTCCTCTCCTCCCTCTGCCAAGCCCCCGCCTGCCGTCCGCGGCCCTCGGCCCCTCACCACAGCCGTCAGGTCCTGGACGCTCTTGGGGTCGGTCTCGGCCATGGTCGCTCCGGCGGCGGCTCCACTTCCGGGCCGCGCCCCGCCATTTCCGGCGCCGCTCGTGAGAGCACCCGCCCCGCGGCATTGTGGGAAATGTAGTCCTTCCCCTCATCCCCCGGTAGTCCACACAAATAATGTTGTATGGCCCGGTAAATCCGGCACAACTGCTGAGGCTTTTCACTGTTTATACATTTCGGCTGAAATATGCGTGGTTCTCTTCATAATTAGCCTTCTGTCTTCTCTTGGGTATTAGCTCCGTTGGTTGGAGGGTGATGCTGCTAACACCAAGAACACCACCTGCTGTTAAATCATTCTATGTAAAGAGCCTCTCTGCTCTAAGGATTACACATTTTTGTTTGAACTGCAGCTGTTGTCTCTGTTTGATATATGTCCACGTGCAATTTGGTTCCTGAAGTCTTCATTTCTTTCCACAAAGAAAAAAGAATCATTGACTTCCCAGTTTTGTTATTATTTCTTAACGCACAATATTGAAATGATCCTTTTTGTATTTCTTAATTTCTTCTGCATGAGCGGTTAACCTTAGGTAGGTCTTATCTTTTGAATGTTAACAATCTACCCAGAATTAGATGAAAATTTAAAGGATGACATTTCATGAATATTTCTTATAGAATCCATTGGCATTTCTGCTGCTTTGAATAGACAAAACTGGATGATTTGCTTATAAATACTTCATGTGTGGAGGAGAATAGGTAATTATTCTCAGTGCCTACTCCACTTAGATGTTTTTTCCCCTCTGTTACAGAGTTAAAAGAAGTTTGGCAAATCAATCACAAATCTACAACTACAAAACTCAGACTGAAATTAAGGACGGTTGAATTATTTTTCCTCATGGAAATTTGAAATGTGTCCTTCCAATGCCAGCTCTATAAAACCAGGAGAAAGGCTCCATTTGGAGATGGACAGAGGTGCCATCTGGAAAACAAATGGACACCCATGGAAGCCAGCAAGGAAACCTGGCCAGGAAAAGAGAGCAATTACACACTCTGAATAATGGGCAATTCCAAAGGCTTTGCAAAATGTGTAAATCTGTAACACTGCAGCAGTGACAGCCCATTCCTGCTCTGCCTGAACCTGGTGTTTAACTCCCCTGGCCACAATCAGATCAATGCTGAGCTCTTTTGCAAAATCCACCCAACTGAGGAGTGAATAAAACCAGCATTTGTTTGTTGAGTGTCATGATGGGAAAGGGTTCCTAACTGCAGATTCCAGGCTGGTAAGGGTCTACATTCCCAAATTTCTCATTAGAGCGACTTCATTCTGTGCCCAAACTCTCAGCACATGAAAATCTGCAGTTGGCTCATCTGCTGTGGAGAGATTGTCATGTTCCCCTGTTTGCAGCACGAATGTACCTGCTTTAGCCCAGGCTCCTTTGCATTTAGCAGCCTCAAATGGGATGCTGGTAGTTTCCATGTGCTTAAAGAGTTTTTCATGATGGAAAACAACAACAACAACAACAACAACACCAAAAAAACACACACAAAAAAAAAAAAACACACAAAAAAAACAAACAAAAAAACCCAAACAAACAAACAAAAAAACACACACAAAAAAAACCAAAAAAAACCCCAAAAAACAAAACAAAAAAAAACCCCAAAACACACAGACACACACCCCAAAAAAACAAAAAAAAACACAAAAAAACCCCCGAAAAAAACCCAAAAAACCCATTCTCATCATCCTTTTGCTGATTTTGAGCCATGTGGTTGGCAATCCAGCACGAAGCAATAAATACTCTGCTGTGCCTAGGCTCCAGACAGCTGCTTCCCTGGGTTCTGAGCAGAGCTGCTTTACAACCTGTTTGCTTGGCACGCAGCAGCTGCCTGCTCAATTATTCACTTGGTTCCGTGGGTGCTCGTGGTGTGTCAAGTGAAATTCAATCACTCCAGGCACTGCTCACCCAGCTTTTCCTGGGATTTCCATGTCCCTTCCTTTCCATGTGACCAGCCCTGCACAGTGTTGGGGAAGATGAATCAGGGAAACCTTATAAATATCATTGCTTAGCAAAAGATTCTGAAAATATGAAGCTTATAATGGAAATAGAAATGAAAGCTGGCTTTGAGTTGTAGGATACCCAGCCTTAGTTACTGTATACCCTGAAAACAACAGCCCAGCCAGCTGAAGGAGAATCCCTTTGGGTTGAACAATCCCCTTCTGCTGGCTGAGGGATCCAAAGGTCAGTGTAGCAAAAGAGAATAGTCTAAAGAGTAGTTTTTAGAGTTTAAAATACAACACAGTATGGTAATGGAGTAGTTCTTACAGGCTGTATGTAGATTCTATAGGGTTTTGTGTCTTGTACTGGTTGGTTAGTGTAAATCAGAATATTCAACACAAAAGGAGATATAATGTATTGTAACAAGGACCTCACTGTCTCTGACTCTCCTCCTCTCTCTCTCTCTCTAGCCCTCTTCCTCTCTCCAGCTCTCTCTTAGCTCTCTTCCCCCTGTGCTCTGACCCTGCCACCTCTCTCTGGCTCTCTTGCTCTCTCCTCTCTTACCTCTCACCCTCTTGTTCTCTCTCTCCCTCTCTCTTTGGGACTTCCCCTCAGCCCAGGCTGGTGGCTGAAGGCAAAAAGCCCTTTTTACCCATGGCCCTTGCAATAAAACCACGTGTTCTAGAATGTCTCAGGTTTGCAGAGTTCCCTCTCCCTGCTGTCCACGGATGTTCCTACACACAGCATTCCAGTCTCTGCCCCAGCTGTGCTGTAAAACACCTTTCTTGCTCCTACCTACACAGTATCTAGAAAAGCCTGTTTTGGGTTTGGTTTTTTTTTTTTTTTTTGCTATCACACCTCATTATTTAATTTCAAGCTTGTTTTCAGGTTATGTCAGTGCTGTCTCTATCCAGCACAATGCAATGAGGTTTCCTCATGTGAATTTAACAGCAGATCAGGCCTAACATTGGACTTAAAATAAGGATTCTCAGTGGAGGGAAATCTCTCAATCCATGCCTGTGAAAAGATGACCACGGACCCAAATTTCTTCTGCTTCTGTTTCTAAGCAAGCATTTCCTAGGGGAAGCTCCAGCTCCTCATCCTGGATGCAGTGTGTTGTTTTATCCCTGACACAGTGCTAGGAATATGCTGCAGGGCTGTTCCCTTGCCAGATCTGAGGAAGATCTGGTTTTATCTCCCTGATCTCTTTTCCCCTGACATCAGTGAGTGGCTAACACTGGAGAGAGCTGGTTCTTTCTTTGTGTTATGAACTGTTAGAAGATGTTTGGAGCATGTGGTGAATGAGTGTAGTCCTGGTTCGTGCCTGAGATGTTTTGGTTTCTGAAATTCCTTTCCCAGGGAATTTTCTGTAAACAAGAGACATGTTTTTTGTAATGGCAAATTGTTTACATTCCTTTTCCTAGGAAGGACTTCTTGATGTCCCTCTGGCCTGACCAATGTGATTGAAGAGGTTTGTCTTTGTTTCACCAGTGAAATTGGTCTGTGTAAAATAGTATAAAAGGGAGACACATCCCGAGAATAAAGGAGTCCTTTTCAGCCTTCTGAAGTTCAGAGTCTTTGTGTCATTGTAGTGTACAACAGCATCAAATGAGAGTTACACTTGTGACAGAACAGAACTGTTCCTGGGCCTTAAAGCACTGCCTGTTTTTAGACTGCATTGATAGTACATGATTATTTCCAGTTCTGGGCTGCCATGCTTTGGCAGTGCTTCTTTGTGCAGTAAAATGCACAAAAATATACAATACCAAGCCATCAAAATGCGGGCAGGACTCTTGCTGTCATCTCCCTGCATGGCTGCAGTTGTGTCTGTGCCTGTGCCAAGCAGGGTGTTGAAAGGATCACACAGCCATAGCCCACTGGGAGGAAACACTCAGAAAGTTTAACAAGAAATTAAATTAAAGTGTAACCCTAATTGCATGGCAGGAAAATTCACAACTCTTACAGTTCTGGTTACTGTAGCTTAGAATGGTTTTTAGTGTATCTTAAGCTGTAGAACAAATCCATTAGAAGCATAACCTGGAAGGGACATGGAGCTCATCTTTCATTTCCCTGCTCTGAGGCTGAAAAGTTTCAAGCTCTGTATTGTTTCCAAAATGGTGTGTGCATGCAGGAGTGCCAAGGGAAGAGTTAAGGTTGATACATTATCAGTTTCCTGCTTTTTCAAATGTCAAAACACACAGCTTGAGCAGGGTCAAAAAGACAGCCACATAAATAAGGGAATGATGGCAACCGAGAGGAATCCCATTTGGAAAATAAATTGGAGGTGGAAAACAATCCTAGAAACAACGTGATGGATGCTTGTGAATCAACACTTGTCAGTGTGTTCTTTGTGCACGCTGTGATTTTTGTTTTTCAGCCAGCCATGAGTAAAGCTCCAGCTCAGCTGTTCCCCTGCACTTCCCATACTCGTGATCATATTGGCTGTTGACATGAACCTCGTGCAGGATAATGACAGATTGATAATTATCCCTTCAGACCTGCACCAGCAGGCTCTGGGCAGCTCACAGAGGAGGAGACTCAGAGCACCTGGAATTATTGCTGCAAATGACTGGATTGACCTTGCCAGGAAAAAAAAAAAAAAAAAAAAAAAAGGATAAAAATTTCTTTGTTAGTTTATTTTCTGGTGTGGGGATAAGCCAGCTAAAGAAAAAGCAGGCACCAAAGTGGTGCATTGGGGTGTTAAATGGGGGATGAAGTTCTCTCAGCAGTTTGGCCATTGCATTTTCACATCTATCAGTATGAGTAATACAACAATTATTGTAGCAAGAAAATGAGTCAAATTGAACTACTACACAATTAGAAAATTGTGTAAGAAAATTAGTTAAAATGTTATAAAATGGGTTAAAATAATGGCAGTAAAAAGGGCTTGTTTCACCATTACAGTTTACAAGTGATGGTTCTGCTCTGATGGCAAGGGACTTGTGGAATATTCTTGGAATTTATTTACTACTGTCTTGCAGATTGCAATGAAGATTTGAAATCAGCATCTGCAGGTAATCCCTGTTGTCACAATTTTTTTATAGAAATTAGGCATTCAGGGAGGAGCTCAGCCTTGAGCAAGGGCATCTCCTGAAGCTGTTCACCATCACTGTCCCTCTTGGGTTGTGCTTTCAGCCCCCTGTGAATAAATGAGCCAGCACAAGTAAATGTGAGGGGACAAAAACTTCCTACAGCAGGAGAAGGAGGGGTCACCAGCTTGTGCTTCTCCCCTGCTGCTCAGCCTCTGCTCTGCCTGCAGAGCTGCACTGCCATGGGCTGCTCTTAGGGCAGGACAGTCTGCCTTTTGATGAACTCTGAAATCAAGTTACTGAAAACATGCTGGCTGTGAACAGCCTGGCTCAAAGGATCTTA
>JANPWX010000387.1:1288103-1298853 GCA_024734555.1 Trochalopteron elliotii
AGGGGAGGGGAGGAGAGGAGAGGAGAGGAGAGGAGAGGAGAGGAGAGGACAGGACAGGACAGGACAGGACAGGACAGGACAGGACAGGACAGGACAGGACAGGACAGGACAGGAGAGGACAGGAGAGGACAGGACAGGAGAGGACAGGAGAGGACAGGAGAGGACAGGAGAGGACAGGAGAGGGACAAAACCGAGGCAGGAGCTGCCCAGGTGGGTGCTAAAAGCTGCTTTTTGCTCATGTCAGAATCCCCGAATTTGCAGAGTTCTGGTGCTTTGTCAAACTGCCCTGGTGCACCAGTTAAATGCTCGTTGCAAAGTCACATCAAGAGCACTTAAAAAATCAGTATCGGTAGTCTGGGTCCTGTAAGTTTCTTATCAGTAGCAGTCTCAGATACTGATCGCAGCCATCTGTCAGTAGATATATCTTTAAGTGCAATTTTACATCAGTACATGTAAAGAAAATTAAAAGAAAATAGTTTCGTTTTAATCAGAAATCTAGAATTAAGACAAACTGAAAGTACACGTTATTAACCTAAAGCAAAGAGCTTATGTTTCTACAAATACAGAACAAATTATAACAAAGAAGGTAAAGCCACATCAAGCACAGAAACACGCTGACAACTCCAAGAACAGAAAAGCAAGCACACAGACATTAATAACACAGATTAACTGAGAGCAAACATCTTTTGTCCCACGTACAAAAACTCTAAAACCTTAAGTTGTGTTTCAATGTAAAAAGTGTGAGAATGGTTAGTACTGTAAAACTCCATTAGTACAAGTGTAGTGTGCGTTGTATTATAATTTAAAAGCCTAAACAAAGAACAGAAAAACCGAGGCAGGAGCTGCCCAGGTGGGTACTAAAGTTGCTTTTTTGTCATGTCAGAATCCCCAAATTTGCAGAGCTCTGTTGCTTTGTTAAACTGTCTGGTGCAAGGAGTTAAATGCTCCTTGCAAAGTCACATCAGAGCGCTTAAAAAAATCACAACGCGCCTGTTAATTTTCTGCTCTGAATAGTTTAGGAGCGCTCAGTGGTACTGGGGCAACACAAAAGCAATTTTGCACCGTACCTGCAGCACGCCAGAGCCAGGGTAATCCATCAGGGTGTTGCCAGCACTATTGATGTGATCCGGGATGGAGTTTGACTTGAAAGATGAAGAGGAAATTAGGTATAACAGAGTGATAATGGAATGATCAATGCTGCCGGCTGCAGACTTTGCCGTGTGCACTGAAAAGGAAGATATTCCGTCCGTGCTGGCCAAGGATGTGCGAGGCGATAAGTCTCGTCTGAAATGCGGAGCTAAATGGGAGTCATTAGTGTGGCAGGGTTAACACTGCGGCTTTGCTAACAGAGCAGGGAAAACAAGAACGATGAGATGATGTCCCAGACTGTCTCTTTCGAGGGAGGATAAATAGTTCTGGGGCTTGTCATGAAATCCCCTTTCCTCAGTAAGCACGGCTCTGCTTTCTCTCATAAACATGGAGTGTACAGATGGGATTTGTGGAGAAGTCCTTTTCCTCTAGCGTTTGAGTAGCCTGGGATGTGAGCCAGAAACCTGTTGCCATAAAACTCCTTTTTTGTTAGAACTCTTTTATTGTTATTAACTCTTTTTTGTTATTCAAAGTCTGATTTCCATGGGGAAAAAAAGTCATCAGTTTGGGACAAGGATTTTCTGTTTAATGGGACTCTCTGGAGAAGAAGCCTTTACTCAGCTGGAAAAACTGTGCTGAGTATTATGGGCCTCAGAGTCATCCACCATGAAGCTTTTTTGGTCATAAGTGTTCCTGAAAACTGATCCTGGCAGAAAAAACCTCTGTGTCCCACCTGGGAATCCTCTGCAGTCAGTAGAACTGGTCTGTGTGGCAGACACATCTCCAAAATTCCCTTTGGGCGAAGCCATTTGGAATTGTGGATGATGTTAATGGTTGCCACAGGGGAAAAGGAGACTTCTGAATGTCTGATTGCTTGCAGGATGTGGCATTTATTATTTATCCCACATGCTTCTGTTGCTGGTTGTTGCTGAACGTGTTCCTCATCCTCGTGGGTTCCAGTGCTTTTACAGGATGTCAGGTTCTCAGGAAGTCATTATGGGATTCATTAGGGATTCATTCCATGCATGTAGGAGTTCCTGTGTCCCCCTAACTATTTTATTTTGACTTGTTGCAAAGCCTAAGGGATGGATTTCTGCCCTCTGGACTTTATTTTCCCCCAGCCACTGAGGTCGTTATTGACAGCATCTGATCCACTCTCTGAAATGTTTTTAGCTGCTTTCCTCAGTCAGATCAGATTTGGAACCAGATAATGGGATTGCCTTATCCCAATCATATGGTTAAAAATATCTTGTGGGGTCAAAATTTCATTATTTTAATCTTCCATTGACCATTATGTGAACCCTTGCAATTCACTGTGGCTTTTCTACAAAACTAAATTGCTTAGCAGGGGCTTGTCCCAAATCTTTTTATAACTTCCTTGAAGAGTCAGTAGCTTTCTAAGACAAGATCTCCTTCTGAAATTCCTTTTCCACACAGTAAACTTTTATTTCTTGCCATTACTGGCCATTCAGGTGCCGTGTCACTTACCTTTGTTTTCTCTAAGCTGAGTTTTAAGCCGTTCACAGGGCAATCAGCATTTTGGCTTTACATCTGTGTAGATAAATTGTATAGAAAGTTTAATTAACCAAATATGTATCCACAGTGAGTCATAACAGCCTTGTAATTGAGAACTGCAGCAGTCTGACCATCACCAGAGCAATTCTGTTTGTGCTGTAGGGGATGCCAATGACTACACTGATGCTCTGAAATTGGCAGTTTTGGACAGAACTGGAAATTTTGAGGCAAACAGAAGAGAATTGAATCGATATTTGGGGAATCATTTGAATATGGAAGCCAGTCACCAGTTTCAGAGATCATTAGAGTTTCAAAAGCCTGGGATGGGCAGGAATTTTTCAGAAATGAGGCATTCAGAGAGGAACTCTCTGAGCAAGAGCATCTCATGAAGATCTTCCCCATTGCTGTGCTCCTCAGGTTGTGTTTTCAACCCACTGTGAATAAACTTCAGTCTCCCAGTACATGACCGCCTGGATCTTTATAAGTAGTCACATTCAAAATTAGAGTTGTTGGGGATTTTCTTCTTTTTCCTCTATTTTTGTGAAAGTTTATTTGTAATATGTGCATTTTCAAACCGGATGCAACCTGAGCCAAAACTCTGGAGGGTTTACTCCAGAAATCTGGATTTGGTCAAACACATTATTTCATATCTGCAAACTCCTGGTTTTTACCATCCCTTGCCCTCTTGAAGCATCAACAGTAGTTAGTAAAAATCTCACAGAGCTGGTCTAATGATCCCTCCAAAATGAGCAGGAAATAAATTACAGCAGGAACCACACTAGGTAGATGACATGAATTTAACTGAGCTGAGTCCTTGAAGAATTAGTCTGGTGATTGTGGGAAGTGTCTTTTTAAATGAGTTAATTTGAAATCAAGTCTCTTTTTCATACCTACTTAGCACAGTCTATTGTTCAGAGTCCGTGGCTCAGGTTGGTATCTGATGTTTAAACCAGCCTTGCCCAGAGTGTCTCCTGATGAGTTTAAAGTAATTTGAGATCTTTTCATTCTTGAATGCCACACTTGCAATGAGATTAGGAAACAGAGTGGTTAAAATGAGGTTTTTTCCGCTGCTAAAAAAGATACTGCTGTATAATTCACAACTTCTCAAAAGAGAAAATAATTTAAAAGGCTGAAAATAATCCACCTTGAGAGACTGCCTGCTGTCCAGAGCATGCACCCGAGTTCCCTTTGCTTTCTGAGGATGTTCCCCAGGGATGTCACCCAGATGGAGCACTGATGGTTAAAAACGTGGTGGGGAGCAGAAATGCAGCCAGAGCTTGAACATTGTGCCACTGATTTTTGCCCTTGTTATTTCCCTGTCCCCCAGGCCCTGCTGGGCATTCCTGATGGATTGCTCTCCTCCTGGGTGTGTTGTCAGATCCCAACCAGTCGCTGCAACTTTGGATGCAAACAGAAAAACTTCTTGTGGCATTTAACTGTGGGGGGAGACAAAAGTGCATCACAAATCCTCAGTGCTTTCAGGGTAAAAAAAAGTGCCCACCGCGGAGCTGTAATGGATGGGAACCAAGCTGATTGGAGAAAGAACCATCAGTCTGCCTCTGAAAGAATTGCCCCAATTTTTCAAGCCTGGATTTTCAAGTAAATGTAGATCAGTATGCAGGAAATTATTTTTCATATCTAATTTATGTGCACTAAAAGGATAATAAAATTCTCCAGATTCTGCTTCTTCCAATTTCCAGCTGTCTCAGGAAGACTAAGAATTGCCACCATAACTCTGACTCTTGATGTGTGTTTAGTTAACAAAACACTTTGTTACATCACTCCAGAAGCCTTGACATTAATAGCCAATCCTTCAGCTTCTTCATTCAAGTCAATGGTGAGCTCAATATTATAAAATACAACGGAATTAGCATCAAACTAAATGATTATTCAATGAAAATTCAAATAACTGAGCAGGCAGATAAGCAGACCTGAATCACAGAATGAGGTCAGCTGTGATGGGATGGAAGTCATTTTTGTTTCATGATTTCTTAATTTCTGCAGCTTCTTGGGGTTTGTTTTGTAGCCTGTGAAAAAGGAGATGTGGTTTTGTCATGGTTCTTGTCCCCACAAAACGAGCAGCACAGAGCAACCTCACGCAGCTCATTTCAGAAGTTACACACTGAATCTAAAGTTGGTTTTATTTATTTCAATGCAGTTATGCTGGTTTGCATCAGCTGGGGATGTACTAGCCATTTCTTTGGGTTTTCCCCACAAATTCCTGCAAATCCAATAGTGAATGTGAATGACAATTTCTGTCAGTGTGGGGTTTTGAGATGTGCTGTGTGTGGGAGGACTCTCAGCCCCAAGTGCCAAATATATGCAGGTGCATTTTGGCCAAAACACCCTGGAAATGGTACTGTTCATGTCTTTGATTTTGAAACAGAACATTCACTGAAATTAGAATGTTGTAGTAAAATTGAACAGATCTACCTCCTGATTTGGGGTCTGTTAGGAAAGTTATTTTCCAATGGAAATAAACCCCAATTCTGCCATTTAATTCAGACTACAGGATATATTAATCTTCCACAAACTGGCTGTTTGCAAACAGGAATATCTGCTAAGTTCTTCCTCACAGCTTTTCTTTTTTTTTTTTTTTTCTTGTGCCTCACTCCAGAGAAACATTTCCCAAATTTCCCTTCCAGCATGAGCTCTGTCATCTCACTGCAGGTCAAATGTAGTCCGTCCTTGCCTCTCTTCCCTAAGAAATTCATTAGGGAGCCATGGAAGAGCTGATAATTAGCTGTGAAGGACTTGCAGCAGATGTTAAATATTGTAGCACTGATAGTTTTGTACTTTGAGATCTGAAATGCTGGAAACCTCATTCATTACCGAGGAACGGTTACTCTCATTTTCAGGCACTGGTTAGAGGAATTTAGGAGATAAATTAGCAAGTGAATACATGAGCTGATTGATAAAAATTCCACACCAGCCCTTAGCTTGGAGTATCCTGAATTTAGAGCCAGCTCAGACTCTCAGTTGTTTATGCAATGAAGCTTCAGCACCGATGTGGAAATACGGATCCAGGAGGGCTCCCCGAGCTCCCTGAGCGCCGATTTGGGTCGTGTTTCTCGGGAAGGTACAAGGCAACAGCAGGTGGGATATGCAGGAGATGGAGAGCAAAGCCAACCAGAGATAAAAGGAACAAGGAGTTTTAAGCCCGTTGTAATTTGCCTGATCCGTTGAGAGGAACATTTCACGTGCTTTGTTTCGGATAATCAGCGTTAACACTTTTTCTCCTGCAGATTACCACGACGTGCCTGAGCTGAGACCCGGGCTCCAGGGACAGAGAGCTGCGTGCTGCCAGACTGACAAGGAATATTAAAATGAATGAATTCAGGAAGTCAGGGTTGGTTTTGAAGCTGAAGGGGAGGTTCTGTGCAGCCCTAAACCCTCAGCCCTGCAGCATCCTTCTCCTCGCAGGTCACTGCATCCCTGCCAGAGGCACAAAGTAGCCAGTGCCAAATTCTGGGGCCAGGCATTGCCCTGGGAAAGGTCTGGGCTGCCCAGGTGACCTTGCCAGCTGCCACAGAGGTGCCTTTGATCCCAAGGAATGGCCCTATTCATGCCCATTAGGATCCCTAATTTTAGCAGCTACATCTGTTTAATTGGGACTCCCAGCAGAACAGGGAGCCTCGGGGGCAAGTAAGACATCACTCAGATGTGAATTGCAAATGTTTTAAAGCTTCCCTCTCTGCTGGGTAAAAGCTTCCAAGGGCTGGGATATTTGTGCTGCTCCCATTCCAGGTCGGTCTCCTGCACTTGGATGAGAAGTTTCTTCCTGTGCAGAGAATATTTAATGGATGTATCCAAGAGATCTACTCAATATGTGCCATCTCTTTGTCATACAGCAGGATAACAAACATTTCTCAGAGCTACTATAGATATTTAGACATTTCAAAGGCTAATTTAGACAATTTTGAAAACTTTCTGCATGACTTGAGTGCTGAACTCCCGGGATTCTTTTTGTTGATAGCTGTCAAAAGTTTCTCAAGCACTCAAATCTCTTTACAAGGCCCAAACCCTAAGCCATCTTCCAAAACCTTAAGCATTTTGTGGAAGTTTCTCTGTGTTTTATGTTACTAAGAATGTATTGTTAAGATGAATATTCTTATATAAGAATATATAAGTGATGTATTTATCAGTGTCACTTTTACCTGTTTATCAGTCCTGAATGCCACTCGTATTGCAAGAGAGAAGTTGGTGGGGGATGCTGCTGAAAATGTACTAAAAATAAAAATAAAAGGCAAATCTGATGTAGGATTGTGCTGGGAGGTGGCTCTGCATTCGCCATCTTTCTCACATAAAAACCCCTTAACATTTTCTAAATATCTTGCTAAATTATCACTTCTCACAGCGTTCTGTCAGTGGTTTGCTGACACCTCTTCAAACTCTGCAAACCCCTTCAAACAAAGCCTTTTCCAGTTCTGATCACCAGTGCAACCAGAGAGTTGCCTGATATATATATAGAAAAAAATAGAACAATAATAATATTAATAATATTATTATTATTATTATTATTGTTATTATTATTATTATTATTATTATTATTATTATTATTATTATTTGGACTAAGTTGTCAAAAAAATTAACAATACCAGTGCTTCTTGATCTCTACTGTTCTGTACCCACAGTTTTTAGAAAATTAATTATTCTGAAAGAGGTAGATGGGAAAATATGGCTGTTGAAGAAAATGTCACTTTACCAAGCCAGCTTTTGAGACCCTGGGAATCCTTTTTCCTGAAAAAGAAACAAAGTATTTTGTCCTACTTTTCTAGAGATTAGCTTTTGTTTAATCTTCCAATCTTCTGCCATCCTGAATCACTGACTAATAACAACATACTACTTAATCCTTATGAAACATGTAGTGATAATTCAGCCTAAGAAACAATTGGTGTTTTACTTTTAGCTGCCAGCTAAAAGCTTAAGCTAAACTTTCTGCTTTTACACAAAAAAAAAAATGTGGAGGGTTTTTTTTTCTTTTTTTTTTCCCCAGTGAATTCTCTTATCATATATTCCCAGTTATTTCAGGCATCTTCATCATAGATGGCCAGCTCTTAGTGTGTTTTATTTTATATTCTCTTAGAGCAACCTGAAGGTCCACCCTTCCACTTTGTCGTTCAACAAGTAAGAAAAGAAAACCTGTTAATTACAGGTGGTGTTCATATCTAAAGTTCTCATCTTGCCTCACATAAAGAAAAAGACAACATTTGTTGTCTTTGGAAAAAAACAGCTGTTTTGTAAAAAGAAAAAAAATACAGGTAGAAAAAGATCTGCAGAATGTCATGAATATTTTTTGATGATGTGAGGAAATACGTTTGGAGAAGAAAAAGTTCATAATAAATCACTTTCCCTCCTTCACCTTCTGCATGGCCTGTGGGCTCCTGTGAGCAGACACCCATCCTCTCTACAGGGAACACACTCAGGGGAAAATTTGCTGGACCTGCAGAGAAGCAGTGAAGAGAAAGCCCAGGTCAAACTTCAATTCCTTCATTTCAGCAGCTTCATGTGAGACAAAATTCTACAGGCCAGGCTGGGGTGATGATCAAAATCATGACTTGAATTCTCCTTTGGTTCTGTGGTTAGATTTTTAATTTAGTTTAATTTCAACAGAGATTTATCTGCAGGGGAAAGGCTGAGGTCTAAAGATCAATTCATTTCGTGCCTTCTCCCCGCCCACCTTTTCAGGAGTAATTTGTTTGCCTTTCTCTCAGCTTGCACACATTGTATTTGCATTTGTAGGTGATGACATACTTGACTGATTTTTAATACTTCTGTAATTTGGTCCACTTGTTCTCACCCATGGAAAGAGAGGTGATTTGTTTCACCAGGAGCTGCCAGGAAGCTTTTCTTAGCTGGAGCTTCCATTCTGGAAAGGCACACATCAATAACCAAGTCTATTTGCTGCTTTCAGAATGAATGCATTGTGGAGGAGGGCTGAGCCCGAGCTTTCTCTGCCATTGATGCCTGTGAAGTGTGAAAGGAGTATAAAGTGTGTGACAAAACCTGACTCTTCTAAATAGGGGCAAAAAAGCCCCGAGTGTGCCCAACACAGAGTTCTGCTGCTGGGCTGTGTCCTGGGAAATTTACTGTGCCATTTTTCCTCCCTGAGGAGATTATCTTCACACAGAGGTTTGGATGAGTGCCAGCTAAAGATTTTCCCTCTGCCTTTTGGTTCCCTTCAACAGAGGTTTAGATTCCCAACAAGAGAAGAGACATCTCTGAGTCAATTAATCATGTTTGGGGTGAAGGACAGCTGGTATCATTATCAATCATTAGGAGCAGTTTGGCCTTCATGGGGAATTCTGACACCTGGTGCTGAGGGGTCGCTGTGCTGGCTGGCAGGAGGGCAAAAAAATCCCTCTGTTTTCTGTAGAGAATTTGGGCTGGAGAAAATGAGCTGGGTTTTCTCTTTCAGTCTTTAAAGTTAGAACCAGTTTCTCTTGCAGTATTTGTTGACTGAGGGTTTCAGGTATTCCTGAGTACTGGAAGAAAACATTGCATTCATGTTGTCTCTGCCATTAGACAGTGAGGGCTTTAATTAACTTAGGCTTGAATGATGTGAATGTAGAGGAAAAGCAGGCCTGAGGTCCAGTGTGCTGAGAGCTGCCCCATGTCCTTATCTCGGGAGCTGAACACAATTGCTGCTCCTTCCAACCCTATTTACAATTTTGTTTCCAGCAGGAACCCTGGGCTAATTAATGTTCCTGATGCCCCTTGGGTGGTAGCTTGAGCAGGGGATGTGTTGGGGTAAATCCTGCTTTGGCTGAGGAGTTTTTCCCTCTGAGCTCTGGCATCCATCTGGGAATTAACCCCTGCACCTGCAGCTAAAGGCAAACACTGCAGGCACTTATTTGTTACTTGTGGGTAATATATGGAATAAACATACCTGGCTCTGAGATAAGTTTGTTACAGCGTGGTGCTGATAATGCTAAGGATGTGGGTTTGAGCCCCATTCACTTCAGAGCTGGATTCCTTGTAGCTCCCTGTGATTCAAATCTTAAACATTTTTATTTTTCATCCCTTAACAGCAGGATCCATCCCTGCCCTCTGGGTAAACCTGAATAAAAATTAACATTAATTTGCAATCTTGCCTTCATGCTAAGCTACCCAAAGTCTTTTATTGTTCATTTCACAGCTCTCAGAGCCTGAGCACCTGTAAAATCTCGAGCCTGGTGAACGATGTCTCTAGTTAGGAATGAATGCAATGCTCTGCTGAGCTCAGAAATGTGCTCAGGTTTATATGGCTTCTGCTACTTTGTCATGCAAAGGAGCTCAGAGATTTGCTCTGGCTTCTGCTGGGGCTCATGCAGAGCAAAGCTCAGGGGACAGGAGATTACAGGAGTGGAGAACTGAAGATAAAGGCACGACAAAGATCTCAAGGTGATTCTGGTGCAAACCTGAGCATTTTGATTACCAGAGGATTCCAATTGGTGTCTGAGGAGGAAACTAGAAAAGCTCAAGTTGCATTTGTTGGAAATGTTGTTGGAGAGCAGCACCTAATGATAGGACAAGGAGGAATGGCTTTAAACTGAGAGAGGGGAGATTTAGATTAGATTTAAGGAATTAATTCTTCCCTATGAGGCTGGGGAGGCCCTGGCACAGGCTGGCTGCCCCTGGATCCCTGGAAGTGTCCAAGGCCAGGCTGGACAGGGCTTGGAGCAGCTGGGACAGTGGAAGGTGTCCCTGCCATGGGAGGGGTGGAATGGGGTGGGATTTAAGGTCCCTTCCAACCCAAACCAGTCTGATTCAGAAGCAGGGTGCTCACACTCTGCTGTGGGTTTTCATAAGCTGGAAACATCTTTTTGTCAGGTTAAGTGAACTCTGATCTGGTAGTTCAAATGTTAACATTTAAAAAGATGTGAAATAAGAAGGAGACCTGACTGTGGATCCTGTTTGGCCCCAGTTTTGGACTCAGATCTGTCTGTGAGAGAGCTGGACCACAACCCCTGGAGAGTGAGCACATCATCCATCCATGTGTGCTTCAGCTCCTTGAGAGGCTGGAGGAGAGGGAGAAAATCCTCAGCACTGATATCTTAATATTGGCTCAGCCCCAAGGCACTGTTCCTGCAGATTCAGCTGTGCTCACAGGGACATTTGGAGCATCTGGTGATCAGACACTTCCTCAGTAATTTCCTTCAGTCAG
>JANPWX010000387.1:1299241-1341414 GCA_024734555.1 Trochalopteron elliotii
AGGAAGGAAGGAAGGAAGGAAGGAAGGAAGGAAGGAAGGAAGGAAGGAAGGAAGGAAGGAAGGAAGGAAGGAAGGAAATTATATCCATGGAAATCCACAAGCTAGAAATTGTTGTAATTTCTTATGGGCAAACCCACAGGTTTCATGAGGAAAAAACATTAGAAAATAGTTTTTTCCATTAGGAAAATGTTTTCCTCATTTTCCCCCTTGAGGAAAAACGTCCCTCTAGACCTGCTTCCCTGCATGCAAACACAGAACCTTGGGACAAGTTCCTTGCACAGATTTTGGCAGAGTTAAGCCCTGTGCAGAGTGTTCAGCTTAGAAGCCACTTGACTTGCCTACCACGTTTCACAAGAGGAAAACTTCCCAAACTATTACAAGCTTGATTATTCAGCAGAAAAGCAGCTATGAGAAATGAGTGCTGTATCTGCCTCGTTCAGTGAGCAAGTCCAGGACTTTTTGGCTGTGTTTTCTTGCTCTCTGAATAAAACAGGAAGATCACATAAATATTTTCATTCCTCAGTGGTGCTTTTTAGGCAGAGCTGAGCCAGCAAACAGCTCTGTCTGTGCCAATTTCTCTCTCAAAATGAATGTGCCCTTGAGGAGCAGGTTCAGCCCCTCCTTGTAGTTATAAATGGAATATATTCTGTCTCATACACAGGGACACAATTATTCCTTAATAGTTTACAGTTTGGGATATTCTTTGCTGTTGGGGGCCCTTTGGTGGACCCTTTTTCTCTTTGTTAGAAACAGAACAAATCAAGAAATTCCACGGGTTTTTTTAATTCCTCTTTCCCACCAGAATCAGCCACCCTGGAAATCTTTGAAGACCTTGTGAAATTCCCTCCCTTTTGGAAATACAGATATTTGGGAGTGTTCTGTATAATCATTAGACACAGACAGTCAGTATGTTTTGTTAAACTACACCATGCAGTGGTAGGAATAAAGATAAAAATGGAATGCAAAGGCTTGAGGTTGTCTCTGGGTGTGCAAACCTTGTGAGCAGTTTGCAGGACTCACAGCCCAACAAAACTTGTGAGCCTGGAGTGTTGATTTCGGTGGTAAAAGATTCCTGATTGAATTTTTTTTACATTTCAGAATGCCTCTGGGGAGGATGAGGACAGCAGTGAACACAGAGCAGTGATGGCAAAGTGCTCACAGTCTCCTGCTGCACAGTGCTGAGCTGGACTGAGCCCCTGGATTTTTTGGGGGGACACAGATTTACACCACATCTGGGCTGCTTCTCTTTCTGTCTCTGCTGTCCCACGCTGAGATAGAGGCAGGCAGGGAGGAACATCTGTCAGAATCTGTGTTATTTCAATGAAATGAAGTACAGTCAGGCAATAAAATTTAACTGCCTTATCATAATATTTAGTTTTACTTTTTAGAGATTTCAGTGCGATGGATGATTGAAGTTCTGTAGACTTTCAAAAAGCTGGAAGCACTTAGCACAGGAATTATCCCAGAACCTGCAAAAATGGGCCTTTACTTTGCTCTTATTTCAAGAAATAGGATTGAAGCCCAGCAAATTTATCTACTGACATATTTTTTGCTCTTTAGGGAGATAATTTGAAACTTATTTTTTCTTCTGTATAGTGTTCTCTTCAATATCCTTGCTCTAAAGATTCATTTCTGTGTATTTTCATTGTTGTTTTGGGTTGGGTTTTTTTTAATGCCACTTGTGTAATAACACAGACAAATGGACCCTTGTTACAGTTTTATTCAGAAATGCATTGTTTCTGGAGTTCTACATTTCTCAAACTCTGAATCCCTAATGGGATAAATCTCTTTGACCTTCAGTTTTCCTCAGATGTCTTTTTATCGGCAAGAAATGAGTTTAATTTGTTTAAGCATGCATACTCACACCCTAATGAGCTGATAGTGTTATCTTGATCAGCTCTGGAAATGACTGTTCTAAATCCTGCCAGCCTCGTTCAAGGTATGAACCCTTGGATCTGGTTTGGAATTACAGATGAAGTGTCTGGTTTCACCCTCTCTTCCCTAAAAATATCCTCTAAAAATCATAATAACAGTGCTGGAGGAATGCATTGATTAATTTTTTGCTGAACTGTGTAATAATTTTTTTTTTCTTTAATCATGAGCTCGTAGCTTTTTGTCTCTCAGAAGCTTTGACATTTCCTGGAGTTTGTTGTCTTTGAGCTGAGCTAATTTTTGTGAAATTCTCATACAAGAGTCTCTCAGAGGTGGAAGAGCTCTGACTAATTTGGTGTGGAACAAGGCAGCTCAGAAAGCTTTGGGAGAGTCAGGTGAAAGTAAAACATCAGACCAATGAAAACACAAATGATTTGGAAAAGCAGATCCTCGGGGCATAAACTGATGATTGGTACCTGCTTTGTTGCTCTGGTGAAGATAGTTCAGAACCAGGCATTTGCAAATGAAACCTTAATTAGAAAATTTTTATGGCTACTTCCTTAAAGGAGGGTGTAACACGCTTAAAGGGCAGTACAAGAGCTGTTGGTTGAAGAACATAAAAGTACTTCCTTAGTTTTATTAATATTCTTTATTCATGAGTGCAACCCAATTATCTTTAGCATTTCTCACCCAGTACCTTTAAAGTGATGAATTTTAATAAGAAATTTCTTTAGCTTTGTAGACCAAAGGAACAATTCTTGATGTGGGCAGGTGAAAACAAGAGAAGACACAGAACTAAGGAAGGATTTAGTGTGTCCTGTCTGCCTGGGGAGAGATGTGGCCCTGGGTGCAGAGTTAAAACCAAAGGGTGGAACATCCTGCTCCTGCATTTGATCTGAAATAAAGTGAAATATCCTGGCATTCTCACAGAGGCTTCACTGCCCTGCAAGTTCAACACTAATCCTTCCTCATCTGCTGAGCTTCAGGCAGCAGGGAAATTCTGCATGGCTCCATTTGTTCTTACTGAGAACAGCCTCCTGAAAGCTGATGAAATTATTTTGGAGAAGCTGAAACAAAACCTGTTGGCTCGTCTGACTGGTTAATGTCTGGTTGAACATTGGAACTGGAAAGAAAGAAATTTTAGAAGACATTATGACTTAATTATATGCATGTCTGGAGTTCCATGCTAGTATATTAAGTTCTAAATGACTTTTTAACACAAAATTTGCCAGGTATGAAGCAATAGAGCTTTTCATTAAGAGTTGTTTCAGGATGATTATGTTTATTACTGATGGTATAACAGCTGTAACTTTCAGAGGAGAAACACCTGAAGGGTCTTCTACAGCCTTTCCCTTTTATATATGTGCTTGATTTTTACAGTTATGGCAGGAATTGAGCCTGAAAATAATGAAATCTGAGCTGGATTTTCATCCCTCTTGCTGGATCTGCTGTAATAATCTGCTAAAATGCTCCTTAAGCACTTTTGCTAAGTGCTGATAATCCAGGCTTGGGATTTTGTGTGAGTTCCTGTGATGCTTTTCTGATTTCAGGTCTTTCTTACAGTGCACAAGCCTTGGGTTTGGCTCTTCCCCTCTCTGTGAGCATTTCCCTGGCATAAGGGACACTAAACTTCAGGGAATTCAATACTTTCAGTAAAATGTGCTGGAATATCTTCATTTTACCATGCAGAAACCCGACTGCATTTAGGGAACATGACTTTGATATCAGCCTTTTATCAGTTTTAACTTCAACACATGGCTAATAATTTATTACTTGTGGAAGTAAAAACTGGGAATGTGCTGTACTTCTCCCTCTCCTTGACCTTCTAGGTTTTCATCATTATTTATAGATTACTGCAATGTATTAAAATAATTTTCTGGACCAAAAAAAAAAAAAAAAAAAAAAAGAGGGAGAAAATCTTTCATGGGGAAAAACACCAGAAGGGACATGCTGAGTGCAATTTCTGTCAGCAGATGTGCTTAATTGATCAAAATAACTGCACAACAGTGTTTGGGTGTGTTTGAAATTAAATCGTTGACCAGTGCAAGTTTTAAATAGTTCTGCTATAATTAATGCCTGGCATATGCAGTCCACTCCCTGAATTCTTTTGCAATTTGCTCCTAAAATAAAATGCTGCTCCCTCAATGAATTTGTGACTTAATCAACCTGGTAGCTTTATGTCATGAATGTTAGTGGCTGGGTGCAAAGACAGGTGAAAAGCAAATTTC
The DNA here is from genome assembly GCA_024734555.1 of Trochalopteron elliotii. NCBI lineage: Eukaryota > Metazoa > Chordata > Aves > Passeriformes > Leiothrichidae > Trochalopteron > Trochalopteron elliotii. The sequence goes on from JANPWX010000387.1 coordinate 1,303,342, forward strand.
AGGAGTTTTAATAGTAGGCTGAAATAATAAAATACTGAATCTATGAAATGAAAGGAAGTTAATTACTGAGAAAATAACATGTCCATCTTCTGTAATGTTTCTTTACCAGAGGAGCTGGTGAAAGTCACAGAGGAAAAACAGCTGGAGGACAGCTGGGAGGTACCAGGGCTGTAGAGAAACCTGGAACAATCTGCAGAACCCCTGAGGAAATGAGAGTTGGGTCAGAACAAAGGTCTCAACCCCTCAGTGGGATTTCAACATCACAGAAAATTTGCATTTAGCCCCTGATCCAAAGCCATTCTCTGTGTTCTGGGTCCAGGTGAGACCAAGTGGGAGGGTCCTGTGTTGTGTTCTCACAGGACTGGTGTCCACAGCTGGGTTGTAGATTTTGGCAAATATTGCAAATATTCCTGAATTCCCCCAAAAAGCAGCTGGGCTGGGGTTTTTTGCAGGTTCCTACAACAACAGAAGCTGTTTGTTGCTGTGTCAGAGCAGCAATTAGAAGCTTCAAAAGAGATGTAATGCATTGGTGAGACTGCACAACGTGGTTCCCCTGGGTGGTGGGTGCTGTTCCTCTGCTGTTTCCAGGATTTAGAACCAGGGGAAAGGCTTTGAAGTCAGAGAAGCCGGGTGCCAAGCAGCTGAACTGCTCTTTTAATTAAATCTGGTTAGGAAACGATACAATCTTGGCGACAGCAGTATCTGCTAATTGTAACTGCTTGTTCTGAATTTGTTACTCACTTGAGTTACACCGGCACTAAATGTTCCTCCCGACATATTTTTCCCTCCCCTGTAACACGATGAATCACACAGGACTTCTTTTTTTCTGTGTCAGCCCAGACCCAGCTATTAGAGGAGATTTAAGTTAAAATCAGAAATATGACTGATGGCCCAGATTCTGCTGCAAGTGCAAACACCCTTGTCCCTGTCAAGCTCTGGGGCTTTGTTTGTTTGTTTGTTTGAACTCCGTGATTCAGCACATTCTTGGGTTGTGTTTTGGAACTTACACGGGGTTAAACACTTGGCTGAGTCAGGGTTTGGGTTTCTGTCACTGTCCACAGTCACACCTACATCACACAACCTGTTGGACAGGGAGCTGTTACAAACACTTGAGCAGTAAAACTCTCAATATTTCACCAAAAATCTACATTTTTAGAACCATGTGGCTGGGCTAATTTTGCGTGCAACCATGTTGAACTAGTTCCTGATCTAATAAAGAAACTGTTACTTGGAAAAAAAACAAACCAGCTGCCCTACCTGATTGTTTGTATCTCCAAAGTGTATGTCAGTGCAAGGAGTGTTTTTATAAAAGCTGCAGCAGTTCTGCATCAGGATTTGTGTCCCAGCAGCCAGCCAGCCAGTCAGCAGGAGCAAGCCCTAGATTTGGCACTGCCAGGCCAGAATCTCCAGAGAAAAACAGGTGGCATCACCAGGCACAGGACCTTGGAGAGGTCTGGTTCATAGTCCAGACCAGGATTTTGTCTGATTTATCATCTCACTGGACCTACTGTAGAGAATTTCCAGGGAAAAAAAAAAAAAGGAAAAAAAAAAGTTAACTGTGAAAAATAAAAAATCAGATGGACCTGTGCATAAACCAGCAGAAATTGCACATTTAATGGTGGAAATGTAAATGCCTGTCATCTGAAGTCACTTGTTCCTCCTGTGTTGGAACATCCCCATGAATAATCTGCTGCAGTTTCTCTGGGTGGAATCATAAGGTCAGTAGCAAGATAAGCCCAAGAGATTAATTCCAGTCACGTCATCCCACTTGTGCCAACAACTGTGCTTTTCTCTACCTCAGCTGTGCAGGAGGGAGGGGGGCAACTCAGCACCAAGGCTCCCAAATCCTGCAGGGAGCTGCAGAACTCTGCAGGTGACTGGGTTTGGATGTCCAGATGGGAGATGGGGCAGTGCCTGGAAGTGTCCCCAGTGGCAATGTCCCCTGCTCCCAAGGGCACCAGGCTGGGCAGGAGGGGTGCCTGCCAAAAGCTGGCCCTGGTCAATGGTCCTTTGCTGAGCTTTGTCCCATCACAGGGACATGGGGACCTTGGCAAGGTTTAAGAAATGGAGTAATGAAAGCTGAAAATCTGATTAAAAACTGATTTAGGCCTTGAATAATCTCAGTGCTTAAATACATACACGAAATTCAGCGTGTCTGAGCCCTGTAGGGATTCTCACACTGGGGTGACATGGGCCCTGAACACACAGGTGAACATACAGGCCTTGTGACCTGTATGGAATTCACATTCACACCATCTAAATGGACAAACTGTACAAAACCATCCAGTCTGTCCTTAAAGGAGCATTACTGAGCCCTGCAAAGCTTTTTTATGGCTGTACGTGGATATCCCAAAAGGGGCATTTTCCATTCCCATCAGGAAATCAAAAGGGGGATCTTCCATTCCCATCAGGAAATCACTCCCACTGCCTCTCTGGCAATCATTCCCCTCATTCTTTACTATGTATACCTTTGGACACTTCTGAGCTATCATCACCTTTTCAAGAAGTCTGGTTTTTCATCTTTCTTCCAGAGAAACCATCACCATTCAACAAAAAAATATAACACCAAGGCTTTTTGATATGGTCAGTAAGCTTGGGCTTTTTTTATTCCTCATTTTTATTTTAAATAATTATATGAAAAAGAAGTTTGAAGACTTTTGCTGTCTAGTATGATATGTTGACAGTCTGCAGACCACAACTGCATTTCAAGCAAATGCTCTTGCAAGCAGTATGTGTTTTATACACAGCAGTGCAATTTGTTAGGTGCAGATTGATCATCTGGCTACAGGCAAACTTTGAAAGCTGTCACACATAGTGCTTTTATTTTAAGCTTGTTACTGGCTTTAAATACAGAATTTGTTTTTGTATCTGTGTGCCTGGTGGATGAGCTGTGGATAACCACACTGGTGTGTAGCCCTGAAAGAATGTGTCCTAACGCCTGGATATTCACTGCAAGAACACTGGAAAGTCAAAGGCAAATAAAAAAACAAGTGTGCTTGTGCCAACAGAAGCTAGTTTGTTTGTTACTCATTCAGTATCAGGTATTCAGCAAGATGCATGAGTGGTAGAGACAAAGTTTATTCTTGGTAGCCATATAGAGGAATGAGCATTTATCACTGAATAAACTCTTGACTTTTTTACATTCTCCCAACCTCCAGCTCCATGGGGAGGTTTTGGAGCTGGCTCTGTCGGGTTGGCTGCTGCTTATACCTAAGCCAGGAGAGAGGATAGCACTGTAACCTATGTTGTTGCTTTGCTTTGTGTATTTTGCTGACACACACACATGCGCGCTTCTGTTGGTGTTTTTGGGAACTCCCCAGGCCAGGCTCAGCTCCCTGTGTAGATGTATTTGATTGGGACACCAGGCTCAGTTCCCTGTGTAAATGTATTTAATGGGGACACCAGGCTCAGTTCCCTCTATAGATGTATCTCAGGGGACACCCCTCTCAGTTCTCTGTGTAGTTGTATTTGATGGGGGACAGCAGGCTGAATTCCCCATGTAGATGTATTTGATGGGGACACCAGGCTCAGTTCCCTGTGTTTGAGGGATGCTCCATTTTCAGTTCCCTGTGTAGATGTATTTGATGGGGGAGGCCTGGGCTCATTTCCCTGTGTAGATGTGTTTGAGGGGTGCTCCACTCTCAGTTCCCTGTGTAGTTGTATGTGATGGAGGACAGCAGGCTCAGTTCCCTGTGCAGATGTATTTTGAGGGGGACACCAGGCTCAGTTCCCTGTGTTTGAGGGGTGCTCCACTCTCAGTTCCCTATGTAGATGTATCTGATGAAGGGGGTCCGGGTCAGTTCCCAGTGTAGATGTATTTAATGGGAATGCCAGGCTCAGTTCCCTGTGTAAATGTATTTGAGGGGTGCTCCGTTCTCAGTTCCCTATGTAGATGTGTTTGATGGGGGAGGTCTGGGCTCAGTTCCCTGTGTAGATGTGTTTGAGGGTTGCTCCACTCTCAGTTCCCTGTGTAGATGTATTTGATGGGAATGCCAGGCTCAGTTCCCTGTGTTTGAGGGGTGCTCCACTCTCAGTTCCCCGTGTAGATGTATTTGATGGGGGAGGCCTGTCCCTCCAGGCCCAGGCTGTCAGTCTCGTTGAAGGTGTCACTCTCCCCGGAGCGGTTGGCGTTCCTGGCTCGGCTCAGCCGCGACTGCAGCCGCTCGTGCTCCTTGCGCAGCTGGGAGTAGGAGTGGGAGAAGGTGTGGAATATGGAGGTGGCAGGGAAGGACATGATGAGGATCCCACTGAGGATGCTGCTGAGGGCCACCATCTGGCCCGGCACGCTGCGCGGCACCATGTCGCCGTAGCCCACGGTGGTCATGGAGATGATGGCCCACCAGTATGAGGCGGGGATGCTGGTGAATTCCAGCACCCTGCCTGACTCATTCTCAGCCAGGTACACCAGGGGGGAGAAGAGGGTGACGGCCACGCAGAGGAAGAGCAGCAGCAGGCCGAACTCCCGCGTGCACTTGCGCACGGTGAGGCCCAGGGTCTGCAGGCCCAGGGAGTGCCGGGCAAGGCGCATGACGTACAGGATCCTCAAGGCACGTAAAACCCGCAGCACCAAGCCCACCTTCTCCAGGTATGTGTTGCTGCTCGGCCTGTCCTCCTCCTCACCGGGGTCGTCCTCGGAGAAGATGAGCGAGGCGTAGTAAGGGGAAATGGCCAAGAAGTCAATGATGTTCAAGGGGCCTTTGAAGAACTGACACTTGCTCCTGGCCTGGATGAAGCGGAGGCAGAACTCCAGGGAGAACCAAGCCACGCAGATGGTCTCGATGACGAAGATGTAATAGCACTTCTGGGAACACTCGCCCTGGCACAAAGCAGAGGGGGAAATAAACAAAAGAACAGTCTGTGAACCGGCCTCCAGAAAACACTGAGGGAGAAGCAATATGGATCTGCCTGAGTCACTGGTAGCAGAGATAAACAAACCCCAGCTCACAGGTAGTGTGGCAGCTGTCCTTCAGTTGTGTACAGAGAATACTGAGCACATGAAACAGCTGAACAAACACATCTACCCACCTGCCTCATTTTACTCTGTTGCTTCTTCCAACCTGCTTGAATGAAACCCATCTATGTATGAAGTGCTGGCATGCAGGCTGTAAGTCCTGAATAATTCCCACTTTCTGCTGCACTTGAGAGTAACAAGTCTTTTTGTGTTATAGAATTGGCCAGCAGAGATTCCCTCTCAGGAGCGTGTTTTACCTCACCCAAACCTCAGCTCAATTTTTAGCTCTGTGGCACCATTTGGGGATTTTTCCTTTCTGCATAGTAAGCTGCCGAGTCTATATTTTACCCCAAAAATAAAACACCACAAAAGATAATGAAGGCTTGGCCCTGCCAGGGCTCTGCATGCAGGGTCAGGCTGTGGCTCCATTTGCAGTCAGGGCTGGGGTGCACTGATGTCTGCAGAGCTGCTGACTGGGCTTGATGAGTTTGCCTGCAATCAGCAGTTGTGTGATGCAGTGCTCACTCTTTCCGAGCCCTGAATTATTTGTACAGTGCAGCCTGGACTCTGCACAGACCTGCCTCTGGTCACTCCAGTGGTGTGGCCTCTGAATTATTCATTGCTCCCATCAAGGTTTATTCAATTTTTTGTTAGCTGGGCTGAATTCCCAGTACATCTGTTATTTATTTGCCTTTAGACATTTACAGGTGACATCACTCCCAGATCATCATGGGGTTTTCCCTATTCCTTCCTTAGAAAATAGAAGAAAAGAAATTTTGTTTACTGGAAGGTTTAACCATTAAGATTTAGGGTGTCTTTTGAACTGAGCGTGAAATTTCAAGGTGTTGAAATGTAGAGACTGTTTGGGAGATTTTTAATTCCTGCCACCCTCAGTGACCTCAGTATTCCCTATGGAAATTTGTATTTACTTAGTGAAGGCAATTTATGCTGTCAGCATAATGAGTACATGCTCATTGACTTCACATTGGGAGATGGATTTCATCCCAAGAGTTTGTATGTGGATGTTTTATATATTAGGAACCTTTGTATATATTATGGAATGCACCTGACTTGATTTATGTAGAATATCCCTCTCTAATGTCAGTCTCTTCAAACATTCTTCCTCCTTTTGAATATCCTGCTCAAAAGCAGCAAATACTGAAATAAGGGGAGAAGGAAATATCAAGCACCAAAGCCAATTTCTGTTTCTCCCAGTAGTTTTGAGGATCTTTACACCTCAGTGTTTTATGTTGCTCTCAGAACTGTTGTCCAAAGAACAGGCAGAACACGTGACTTCAAATCTCTGCACTCACCAAAACACTGATGCCCCTGAGTCAGTGGGAGATTTCAAATTATTTTTTCCCACCACATTCCCATTAGTTACTTTCAGCATGGCCCAAATACCCCGACCCATGAGAGGCTTTTTTTGCCTAAATGTCAAAAAAAACCCTCTGTGCCACAACAACTTCTATACAATTCCTCTTTCTGAACAAAACAAAAACATTTGGATATTCTGGTGTTCAGCACCTGCCAACACAAACCACAACAAACTCCCTCCCTTGACCTCACCATTAACTACAGTAGAATTTTGGGGTTTTATTTCCAGATCTTTGAGTCAAATTTTCACTGAGCTCTTTCTCCTCCTGCTGCAGTTTTGCTCATGGTGGAGTGGGAGCTCTAAAAGCTCCAATCCAGTGAGATGCTGGCTGTGAGCAAGAGGGGAAGATGAGGTTTTATTTATGACTGACCACAGCATGTTTTGGGAGGGCTTTTTCAACAGAACCATCTGACATCAATCTGCACTCAACCTGTCACTGACTTTGATGGGAGAGCAGTTATGACAGGCCCAGCAGTGAGCATGTAACTCTTTATACTTTATTCATCCTGCAGATTTACTTTTCAACAATGCAAGAATTTATCAGGATTTATGGAACTTGCCTCCAGCAGAAATTCTACAACCTATGATATAAATGTAATAAAATGAGTGCCTGGTATTGATCTTCTGTATGAAATGAGCATTTGGCTCAGCAATGAATGAAACAATATTTTGTGTGTAAAAAGATATATACTGAGCCCAGTGCCTGAAATATTGAGTGGTTTCTTAGATTTATAAACTACCTCAAAGGAGCAAAGAGGAGCAAAGGAGTTGTTTCAAACTCCTCTACCACCAGAGATAGTAAAAAAATTCAAGCTTCCTTTTGATTATCCCCCTCTGGTGTATAAGAGTGGTTTATTTCCTGTGTTCTCTGATGTGCTGGAGTTTGTGATGTTACAGTGAGATTGCTCATTTTAGGGCATTTCTGTTAAATTCTCTTTAAATAGGGGAAAAAAAAAAAAAGGCAGGTTCATAATAAAATAGAGGAACAGCAGTACTGAGTCCAGTTAACCCAGTTCCTTCAACAGCCAGAGGAAAGAGGTGCTCAAGGGAACTCTCCTGGCTTCTGTTTTCTACTCACAGAATCCCAGAATAGTTTGGCCAGAAGGGACCTTAAAGACCAGGTTGCTCCAAGCCCTGTCCAACATGCCCTTGGATGCTTCCAGGGATGGGGCAGCAAAAAAGAAATGTATTCACTAATTGTGAATTCCAGCTAAATGTGTTTGAGATACGTGCCACTCACAAGATAAAAAGAGATAAATTACCTGGCCTCTAAGTTTGCCAGGAAATGTTAATTAAAGTGTTATGACACCTAGGATAACAAACAAAATCACATCCCAGAGTTATGCAGCACTAGCCTAACTTACAACAGGTGTAAATCTCATCCTGTGAAAATAATATCTTTACATGCATCAATAATTTTAATTATGCCCAGGGAGACTGAATCAGAATTTCCCCTGCAGAATAGATCTCTCATCTATCCATGCTGGTTTCCAGATGCTGCTCACTTTTTTTGTGTGTTCTAGACAAGGAAAAACTTTATTATTATTGAATAACTGTATGACACCACCAAGGAACTGCTCTTGTTCCTTCAGAATCTGCTCTGTGCTGATCACTTGTGTCCCACCCGTCTGCACTCTAAGACAACTGACAATTAAAATATGCTTTGGAAAACTTGTTCTGAATCATTACCTGATGCACCAGTGAGTTTCCTACTGCCAGAGATTTACCCCAATACCTTCTGCAGTGGGTATTTACCCTTTATTCCCTCTTAATCTGAAGTACAATGAGGAGAGAAATCCTGTTGTTCCCATTATGTTGGGAGTGCAGTGCTGCAGCTGTGTGAGGATAAAATTGAATAGTTACCAACTTTCTGCCCTGGGTGTGATTGACTCTAAGTGGAAGTTCATTGGCAGCAATCTGAGCCTGTTTTCTGTGGTGGGTAATTTGGGATTCCTCACAATCTATAAACAGGGTGGAGTCTGGGAGGTAGAACAAGCAAAATACAGCATTTCCCGTGATCTCCTTCCTGTTCTTTCCAGGGAACATTGTTCAGGATGGTGTCAGTGACTCCAACTGTTTTTTTGAGCCAAATGATCTATTCCCAAGTTAAACAGCAGAAGTTCCTCCAGTGCTTGTAGAACACTTTGCTAATAAGCACAGCTTGATCAGTGTCTGGATTATTTCAGAATCGTGTCATATTTCCAGAGCTTTAGAGTGGAAATCATCTCAGCACAAGGTATATATGTTGCTTACAAAGCACACTTGTGAGCAAGGAATCTCATGTTATTTATGAAGCCAAGCTGATAAAAGTCCTTGAACCCAGCTGGAAGCCATGACAGAACCCCTGAATGCCAATGCAAAGGTTCTGGCTTCTTTTTCTCTGCTGAGCTCAGGATGAATAATACACAGGAAATGTAGATTTTGAGTTTGGACTTGGATGTTTATTGTTTCTTATCTATTTACAGGCTCACAAGGTGTGAGCTCTAACTAGCAAGTTAGAGAAATGAGGTAAAATGGAGAGCCTCTGACTCTTTCCAAGGTTATTTAAATGATAATCATCCAATAAGGAGGTGACACCTATATTATTTATATTTCTGACCCAATAATGACCACCCAAGGCCCCCAGTGCAGACCTTTTTCACCCAGTTACAGAAAACCATCCAAATCCATGAAGAAGAAGGAAGAAGAAGGTGAAGAAGAAGGACTCAGAGAACACCCCAAATCCTCCATCTTGACTCACATATGTGTACTAAAATCCCCAAATCCAAGTTTCCAGAATTCCAGCACGCAAACACTTTTATTCCCAGGGCATGTTGGTGGGAACCAGCTGGCTCATCACCATAAAACAAATGAGCAATGGGCTGAAGGGATCTGAGCCCTGTTCCCAGCCAGCTCTGCCCCAGCTGCAGCAGTGATCACTCCCAAGGAAAGGCTGTCCTGGAGCTCAGTGACCCACACCTAACAGAGCCAGAACCAGGCAGGCAAGGAGCTCAGATGGCACATGCTCCATCCTACTGGAGTCCTAGAGGAGTTTCCCTGCACATAGGACCTTCTCCATCTCATCCCTCTGCAGAGGAAGGACAGGCTGCCAGAATGTCACAGCTGACACCAGGAGCGTGCCTGGCTTCGTGGCTGCTGCAAGGTCACGGTTCACATCTGCTAAATTTGTCCTGGCAGGGGCAGGTTTAGTTTGGCACAGCCAGGCTGCTGCTCAGATCCTTGCTGTGATGCACACACTGCTCTGTGGACAGAGGCCAGTGTCCACGGGAGTGGCAGCAGATGGGATCAGCCTGTGCTGTGCCTCCCGACCTGCCTTCTGCCAGCCTGTGCTGTCCAGCACTTATCCCAGCAGGACTGCTCTTGCTGCAGCCTGGCCCTTTGGCCAAAATCAGCCAGCCCTCTAAGTGCAGGATTTGGATGTAAAACTGACAGAATTTCCCTCTCTAAGCCCAAAGTGCCCATGTCCTGGGTGGGGAGCTCTCTTCCAGCCTTTTGCACTTCTCAGTCACACCTGGGCAGTGCATCCTGGTCTAGAGCTTCTCCCTGAGCAATTTGTGTGAAAAGCACAAACCAATGGGATGGTGAAAGAACAAGCTTTGGTTCTTGCCCTTGCCCACAGACCCAAGGCAGTGGGAATACAGGGGATGCTGCAAGTCTAGAGAAGGGTTAGGAAGGAGCAGAGGCAGAGCAAGACCTGGGTGTAGGGATCTGAGCTACTCAGCTGACTCCAAGCTGTTCTTATCCCGTTGGCAGCAGGAAATGGACAGATACAGAGCAGAAATCCCTTTTGGCTGTGAGGTGATGGCTTGGTTAGGAAATGTGGTGCCAACCCTGCATACCTGAGCTCCGGGATCCAGCTGCAGTGCTGCAGGTACTGCTGAATCACTGCGGCCGCATTGACGCTGCTATTTGAATAATTAAACCTCGCTCTGCTGAATCAAATGATGGGGAAGGGAGAGCTTGAAAACCCTGTGTTATGGATCACATCAGCACTTGGATTTATGCTTTCAGCCTGATGCAATAAAATCAGAAGGTTACAGCCTGCTGAGAAAGAGACTCTAACCTGATTTAGGGAATGATGAGCTTGTTAAAGCAGTGCTGTGTATTCTGAGAACACAATGAGTTCACACTTGTTCTGCCTGATGGGAAAGGAGCCTGGACTTAGGAAAACAATTACTACAACTACAACGTTTGAGGAAACTAAACTAATATTGGTATTGTATTAATGTGGACATTAGAAAGAACAGAGAAAGAAATTAATGCCCTGTGTCCGACAAATAATTATCCCCTCTGGGGCAGAAGTGTACCTAAAATAAAATGTTACAATTAACTTTTAAACTTGGGTCCTTAGTCTGCAAACACTGTGAGTCAGTCTGAAGAATCTGAGTTTGATTTAAACCAGTTGGTAACTCCAAAGTGTTGGTGTTAGCAGAAGGATGTGAAAGAGTACACTTCTGGTTTTTTTAGTAAAGAGTTTAACAGACAATGCTGTGACTGTGAAGAGCAGTAAAGTCAAAATGACAAGGAATTTATCTGGACTTGGGACGATAACCTTCAACTGACAGTTTTGCTGCTGGTCAGTGCTTTTTGCCTGTTACTGTTTCTTTATTCCTTTTCTCACTACACTGTAAATTCTTCAAAGCAGAAATTCCTTCTCATTGTAACGCTGGAGTACAGGGGGTCAGAAATATGGTTGAATCGCTTTTAAGGGAAGATCCTGGTGTTAATAAGGGGTGCTGACACTGTGGGAAGGAACTTGGAGGATAAATTAGTTACAAGCAGAGCTTTCCAGAGATGGAATATCTCCATGAAAGGGAACATCCATCTTCCCAAAGAAGGTGTTTAATTAAACACTGACCTGAACCCCTTGAGGAGAGTCAGGTGAGGGAACAGGCTTTTGTAACTATTACAACCCTAAAAGCAACAAGAGGGGAAAGAAATCCTGATTCCCATTGAGGGACACATGTGCTGGCCCACTGCACAGCTGTTGAGTCACTGCCCAGTGCAGAACAGCTGGAACAGCTGGAACAGCTGGGTGCCCCCCCCGGATGGCGTGCAAAGCTGGGAGCCTTGGCCCTGCTGGGACACAGCCAAAAGGGGATGAACATCAGGCAAACTAATAATGTCTAATTGTGCTTTCTGACCACTGGAGACCAGCTTTGGAGAGCCAGGCAGGGTGAATTCCCTCCCTGGAGGGTCAGGAGTGTGTGCAGACACTCCTTTTGTGTGGGGGCACAGATGGTCACCAGTGCCCACCCCCGCAGTGCCCTTTTGGCTGTGCCCTGGAGAGCAGGGCTGAAGGGATATGAGCTTTATCAGTGCTGTACATAACAGAATCAGTGCTGAATTATGCAATTCTGGGTGTGGGAAATGGTCACTGATGATGTGGAACTCTGAAATCAGGGTCTTAGGGTAATGGTGCAATTGCACGGTCAAAGCTCCCGATGTCTCTGACCTCAAAATAAAGGCAGATCCCATAAAGCAATAATTTACATATATATACAAAATATATATCAAAGTCCCAGGCTTAAATATTCTGATTTCTGTTGTTTAATGGCTTTATTTAACCTTTCCCCAATCATTATTAATTTATCTAATTCAGACCACGAAGCACACAAATTAGCTGGGTTCTGCTCTGCTGAGTACAGCTAGACCAGGAGGTTTGTGGTGCTCCACTGAAGCACCATAATTCCTACTTTCCCTGCTGATCAAAATGGTCAGAAAAAAATCAGAATTGCACTGGATGCTTGGACAATTTAAGAGAGGGATTGTCTGCAGAAAGTGACCTGATAAGAACCCAGTGCTTGAGCAGATGTAATAAAGCCAAAGCACATCCAGCTTTATTTTGTTCCAAGTAATTTCAACTCATATGTATATAGCAGTATATTTATAGATAGGCATGTATAGAGATGCCTTCATAGTCTTACACTTTAAATGAGTATTACATTTTCCTTCTCTTCAGAGTAAGGCAAATAAATTGGGACTTTTTCCCCCATTAAGTAAAATTATTCCAGTTTTAAAGAAAACCTGTTTCTAGGCAGTTTTCCCCAGTGTGCAAGCCAAATATTCTTTAGTATCATACAGAAAACTTCAGCAACATCAAACATTAAAAAACTAATCAGGACCTCCAGAATAATGGTGTAGAGTAAAAAAAAAAAAATTTAAAAGTGGTTCTACATGTTAAGTACTGGGTTCTCCTCATCTGTTCATGTTTTCTGGATCCTAAATGCAACCAGAGCCTAGAAACTCACTCCTTTAAAAAGAACTTGATTTTCACATAATCAAATGATCCCAAGAAAGGAAGCTTTAAAAAAAAATAGTATTCTGTGTTTCAGGATAAAACCTTCACATGAAACAAGAGTGGCTGCATCTTATGATGATTTTGTTTCATTAGGTCCTATGAAATACCTAAAGCAATTCCAAGCTTCTCAAGGTCAGCTGAGAGCAAACACAAAAATCACTAGTAACAAGGTCAGGGAATGGAAATACCTGGGGGTTTTCTTCCCCCTGACCTTAATTTGCTGCCTTTCCTGAGGTACAGACCTTGCTGCAGCCTTTCTGCTGAGTCATTTCTCTAGAGGATGCCAATTTTAGGGACTCATTAAACGAAATATCATGTCCTAAGGAAAGTCCCAAGAGTACTTCAAAGTGTTCTCCCTCTCCAGGCCCTTCTGCAGTGTTTTATCCCACAGCTTTCTGGTGTAATGATGTTCTTCTTTCCCTTAGGTTGGATGTGCTGAGCAGTGGCTGTAGATCCTGACTCTAATTCTTGTGTGGGACTGGGACTTTCAGGGGGCTTTGATGGGGTTTCTGTCCTGTCTCTAGTGGGATGATCTGAATTTCTTCATGTGAGGGTGATACTGGTGAATTTTGTCACTTCAGCTTGCCTATCCTGTATGTTTGGTCTCCAGTTCAGATTTGCAGTTCTCTCAAGCTGCCTGTTCAGATCAATATCAGACTTCCCCACCTCTAAACATGCCTTTTTCTTCTATCCCTACGTGCCTTGATTACTGCACATTGAGGATGTTAAATCTGCTTTTTTACCAAAGACACTTTGAGCTCCATAAAGAGCTGGTGCAAATATCATGGACAAGGGTGTATTATTAGGATACATACAAGGATATATACAAGGATGAATTCTCCCCTGGAGAATGTGATAATTCTCTTGTTTTATTCCTAAAAAACATAACCTTGCTACTCTTTCCTTAGCCTCATAAATAATAAAGCCTTTTGTATATTTATTTCATGGTCAGGCTCAAACTTGAGCTCACCAGAGCTGTTCCTTTGCTGCTCCACATCTTTGCTGAACTTTTTTGCTCACCCTTCACCTGGGGCTGTTCTCTCTGAGCTGGGATTCACAGCGTGTGCACATATAATATAAACTTACACAAATGTTTGCCCAAATCTCCGTGTTTCTTCTTTCATGAGGAGGTTCCTAAACGCCATTTGACATATTCTGGGGTGTGTGGATGGTGTGGCTTATAGCAACTCCTCCTTTATTTCGCTTTTAGCTGCATTCCCGACTGGAAGCTCCCCCTCCCGTCCGCTCTGCTGGCCCCGACTGTGGCTCCTTCCCTCCCCTCTGGTTGCCAGGGTGACTGGGTTTCCCTGATGCAGATGCTCTCTCTTGGCTCCCCGCCATCCCTCTCCCGGAGACAGAGCGGAGTTTTCACTTTCCCTCGCATGCTGAGGACTCCTGGTTGCTCTTCTGCCTGCCCAGGCAGCTTTTCCTCCCTTCTGAGCAGAGCTGGCTCAGCAGCTGCTGAAAGGACGAGGGATCTGCTGTGCCTGCAGGGTGGGATCAGCAGCCTCTGAGCCAAGTGAGTCAAGTGGAAGTCACCTTGCATTATTTTTCCTTCTCTCTTTTTTTTTTTTTTTAACTTTCTTTTTTTTTACTCTGATCCTTCTTGAGCTGGAGCCCAGCCAGTTTTCACTCTCTTAATGTGGCTGTCAGGAGGAGGAACAAGACCCTAGAGTGGTACAGAGGTAAAGCCTTTTTTGTCTGTTTTTCAGAATGGGTAATGTGGATAAATTCAATTTCCAGTGTTGGTGACATTGGAAAATGGATCCTTGCAGTACTTTTTAGGACATTTACCTCAGATCTTTTGCCAAGCTTTAACTCAGAATTGAATAAACCTCACGATTAGGGGGGTTTTTTGAGTTCAGGTGTGGAATTTCAGATTGTTCAGAAACTTTGTGAAGGAATTTGACTGTTTTCTGTCACTGAGCAAACAGATATCAAATCATCTTTGTGTTCAGCCCAAAAAGCAAAAATTTCAGGTCCTGCCTGCCTGTCTCAGGTGCTGGTAAATGTGGCCCCATCTTGGAATCACTCTCTGAGGTCAGTGAACTGTTCCGAGTTACAAATCAACGGAGAGTTGATTCTGCTAAGTATGACTCAGCTGCAGCCAAGAAGTCCTAATTTTAGTCAATTAACTTCATGGAGTTATTTGTCCAGCTCTAGTTAAAATGCTCTTTTGAGATCCCAGTCAGGAAATCTTAGTTGTTGCAGGCTAAGAATTTAGGAATGGAAATTTAGGGATGCCAGAATTGCTTGTTAGTAGTTCAGGTTCTCTGCTTTTCCACAAGGCATGAGTATTTTGTCTCATAGATTCCCCTGTGTTTCCTGTGGCAGAACATCCCATAATTCAAAGAACAGGACTTTTAATACTCTGTCTTATGGGGCACAATGACAAAGTGCATTAGGCTGTGGGTGTAAACTATGGAATGTTTCCAAATACTTGAACAACTGTGGTCCTTTCCTCAAGTTCATCCTCCATCCTCTCCCCTGCTCTTTCAACAATCCATCTTTTGAGCTTGTTTTGATGCAGTTTGCTTGTTTTTAAAGTACTGGTATATATGCAAATCTCTAAGTAGTAATGCCATCCTTGTTTTATAGGAAATCCAGGAGCTCCCAGACACACTTATAACCCTCAGCATGCTTCTCTTTCTAACTTAGTAAATTATTTTTAAAACACACAACCCCTCACATCCAGCAGAGCTCTGGTTCTTTTGCATGGGGCTTATTTATCAAAGCTTTTCCTGCAGTGGCTGGGAAATGAAGATGAAAAGCATCGAGCCACTTCCATTGACAAAGTTGGTAGGAGGCACTTGCTGGAGCAGAGTTTGTAATGTTTGTGCATAGAGCTGGAAGAAGGATGTTCTATATTTAAAGTACTTCCTTGGAAGAAGCATTGGAACAGTGTTAACAGCTTTTCCTGTGAACACAGTTTTTTTTCCTGTTTTCAGCCAAAAAGTAATAGCTGAGGAAGGCTGCAAGAGCACCAGGCTTATTCCTGAAAGGTTGGAGCCTTCCTGAGCAAATGGAAGTTAATATCCAAGGGGTTAAAATGGAACAGGGAATGAAATCTTAGATTTCAGCCCTATGTGCAGTCCTCAGTTTTATTCCAGGACATCAAATATCAGGACATATTTTAACCATGAGAAGACTGCTTTGACCAATGGCTTGAGCAATAAAATAGATCCAGATTTTTGTCTTGTGCACACCAGGCTATGCTATAAATGTAAAGATGACTTTATTTATC
This sequence comes from Trochalopteron elliotii, assembly GCA_024734555.1. Taxonomy (NCBI): domain Eukaryota; kingdom Metazoa; phylum Chordata; class Aves; order Passeriformes; family Leiothrichidae; genus Trochalopteron; species Trochalopteron elliotii. Next base: position 1,319,216 of record JANPWX010000387.1, read on the forward strand.
AGTATATGACACTCTGAGGAGTGTCTTGTCTTACAGCAGGGGTTGGGACAGGGGGTTTATTTGTCACAGATTTCCTCAGCCCTTTTGGAAGAGCAGTTTGCAAATGAAGTGCAGGATTGATTACAGAGATTAGTCAAGGTTATTTGATGAATTTGGACTTTACCACATGTGAAATAACTTTGGAATCTTACTTTTCCTCTGGTCCATTATTACAAAAATAAATCTTTTAAATGCTGAAATATTTACAGCAATGTTATAGAGAAGATCCTTCATGTGTGATACAGGCTTGATTTATTTGCCCTGAATTAATGTGGATGAGTTTTTGAGAAGGGTTTAAATGCAGTTAGCAGTTCAGACAGTGCTTGGTATTGCTCCTACAATATGTACATATATATGGGGCAAATACAGAATTCTCTTAGCATGGAATTGAGATTTTTGGAGGCACAGCTTTTAAGTATCAGTATGTGCAAAAATACTTCATCTGCCTCTCAGCCTTCAATCTTTATGCAACAACAGAAATGTAAGATATAAAAATCAAGGAATATTTCTCCTCCTTTAAGCATCTGAAAGTTTTATCACAAGGGAAGATACCCAGCTGTTTTTAAAGTAAAGATGTCAGAGGAAAATATTTCTGCAGCTGATGTGTCCAAAGGAGAGATTGCCTGCAACTAGAGAGTGAAGCATCTTGAAAACTCCACCATGTCAGTTGGAGAGTCTCAGTGTTAACAAGTTAATCTCACACTGGCAGCTGCTTCTCAAGAGGGAAAACCAGCTCTATATTGGAGAGCTGAAATACCTGCTCTGTCCAAAAGCTTTCTTGTATTTTAGCTAAAAATCAGCATCATACTTGTTCCCATTATTCTTAACATGACATCACTTGAAAATGATAGAACTAATTTGAGGCATTGCTGCATTTTCTGTCACACACTGTGCCAGAATTAATTCTGTGGTTAGACCAGCTAAGAAGGACTGACTTACCCTGTCTTCTTCAGCTCTTAAGTCTGGCATTGTGCTCACACAAAGGCTGATAGCTGTGGTGGCCACAAAGAGGATGGAGAGACAAGCAAAGACTTTTCCTGGCAGTCCTGACTGGGGGTTTTCCACCATATCTCTGAGTCTGTTCATGAACTGCCCAAACCTGGTTTTCTCATCCAAGACACACGAAGCCTCCTTGCTCCTCCGGAGCTCCTCTTCCTTGCGGATCTCGGCCAGCTCCTGCAGCTTCTGGAACAGTTTCCGAAAGCAGCAGTTCTCCAGGTTGGATTCCTCAATGCCCCAGTACCTCAGCTCCTCCTGGAAAGACAAGGCACACATGTCTCTCAAGAGCATCAGCTTCCCTGCTGCTAGGAAGCTGACAATCATCCCAAAAGCGTTGGGGTTCCTATCAAAGAAGAACTCGTGGGTGTCCTCGTCGTAATCATCACATAGCTGGATGATTTCCTCGTAGCTGCTGCAAAGCTTTAATTTGCTCAGCCTGGTCAGGGGAAACTCGTCCAGAGTGCTCCAAGGCAGCAGATACTTGATGCCTCCAACGTTGATCATGATCTCTGTCTTCAGATCGACTGCAGACACTTGGTCGGGGCGGTAAATCCTCCTGGCTCTCTGGTAATGGACCCCCTTGACAGAAGGGGTTTCCACGCAGATGGGAAGGAAGTGGCTCAAGGAATTGCAGGAGTTGTAGCTGATGTTGCTATAGTCTTGGTCGCTGCCTCTGGAGAGAATAGGCATCTCTAAGAGTTCTCACCGGGACATCCAGAGAGGCATCAGAGCAGGGGGATCTGTCAGCCAGGAGACACAGGGAGGAGGAGAAAACATAGCAGAGGTTACCGCGAGAGAAAAGGCGCTTCCAGCCACTTTCCTCAATCACGAAATTAATGAGTGCCTGTTTGGTAAGCAAAAGTCACCTCTGTGCTCCTCGCTGAAGCCTGCAGCCCGTGAATGAGCTTTGCTTTGCAGCCTCATTGGTTGTCTGGCAACACGGAGCAGAGCTACAGCCTCATTCATAATTATCACCCAGGCTCGGATGCCTGCAAATCCGAACGGGAACACCTCGGGCTCTTCTCCCGGCAGCTCTGGGCACCGTTATTTCGGTATTTCCCGCTCCTTGTCGCTTCGCTTTCTTATTTCTATAAACCCTCAACCACGCGCTAACTCAACTAAGCTGCTTAATAGTTATTAGAGATAGAGTGGTCAATTACCTGCCATGGGCTGGATGCGAAGTTCCTAATTGCTTTAACTGGACTGCTCAGGCTGAGATTCCTCTGCCTCTCGCTGCACGCCCGTTCTGCCTCTCGGGGGGATTGCAAGGATTAGCTGGGAGAGGTTTACAAAACGCCTTAAGTGGGGAAGTTCTGTCTAAATTATGGCTATTCTGAACAACCCGACCCCGTGCCACTGCAAATTATTGAGAAGTTGGAGGGGAACCTTTGCCCACCGCCGGGAAAACTTTGTTAAGCAGGCAGAAAGTGTTTTCTCAGCTCGGAGCGGGGCAGCGATGGAAACACTCCCCGCCTCCTTTCAGGGACAAACCTCTGGCTTTGCTCGTAGTCCCTAGAGATTAAAAAGCACTTTTTTCCCCCCCAACACTGCAAGGAAAGTTTCCCGAAGTCACTTACCAGCAGAGCAGGGGCAGCTGCCGGCTGCCCCGCGGGTGATGCTCACATGCCGCACACGGAGCAGGGTCCGGCAGCAGCTCCTGGGGGTACGGACCGGGATTGATTACATGGAAAATCCCTGGAGCACTCTGCAGCTGGCTGTCTCTTCCCTCTTCCTCCTTCTCTTCTTTCCTGGGAGGGGAAAGCAGCCGCGTGTGTTGGTGTAACATATGTCGTGCTAAGGGATGCTCGGCAGAGGTGTCCTGAGGGGCAGCTCCTCTCCTGGTGGGAGATGCTGAGGCAGAGCTGGTGGCTCCTGCCCTCTCCCTGTCTCTCCTCTCTTTCCCCCGGGACTGTCAATGTGGTCCTGGAAGAGGAGGGGAGAGGGGAGGGGGAAGGGCTTAGCAATAATCTCTCCAGCATCCCTCCGTGTATCCAGCAGGCAGCAGGCAGCAACTGGGGAAGAACACGGAGTACAAGTCCCCGGCTAATGAGGTTTAATAATCAGTAATTTCTGGCAAATCTACTTAATGGAACAGTTTCAGTGTCTATTAACTCCTTCCATCATAGTCATGCTACAGTGTTTTGGTCTGGAGAAAAGACACAGATTTCTCAGAAGCAATTTCCATGACCTGCACCCCTTTTGAAACTGAGATTTGCTCTTTAATACCCCTAGATGGAAAGGGGGATTTGTTGGGTCTGTGGATGCTGTGTCTCAGCATTCCTTTGGCTGTTAGGGAAGTGTTTTCCTTCCATAAAAGAAAGGATCTGTGGCTTGTAAAGCACAGGTGCCAAGCACTCTTTTTTCCAGATCTGCAGTGGTGTTTTCCAACAGCCAGGAACTTCTTCCTTTTCTCTTTGCAGATGATGGCAAATCAAACCTTATCATTTTCTCTCTTTGCTCATGCATGGCTGTAGGGGGCTGGGCTGGCTGTAATGCTTTTGGGTTCTGCAATTGGGATGGCACAGATTTCACACAAATTCTGTTTGGGGTCAGAGGAAACCTGCAGTCAGGTTCTATGGACAAGTGCCCTCTGTGGGGCTCCCCAGGCAGTGAGAAAAGCCTTTGCTTGTGTCTGCAGCCAGTGTGGCTGAGGGTGAATCCTGTTCCCAGAGAGATGTGGGAGTCTGTGGGGTTTAAATGTCCCACTGGGAATGTGAAAGTCACCAGGAGAAGTGAGATGGGGACAAAGTGCAGGTGCTGCCCACGGCTGTGATGTGTGAGGGGCTGCTGAAGCCCTGATGAAGCTGCTGCTCCTCAGCTCTTTATATCAGCCCTGAGCAAGGCTGTGGCAAAGCCTGGGACAGGAAGCCTTTGCTAATTGGACTTTTGGGGCACATCTCTCCGGGCCCACGTGGTGCCCATAAGATTAATTTCTTATCAGGCCTCACCACTGGGGTTTTCACTCAAGCCCTAATTATGCCATCCACAGAGAAAGACCAGACAGATGCCTGAAGGCTACAGAGCTCTGGGAGCACAGCTCAGGATCACTTAAATCCCACCACCTTTGTGCAGGATGCAGCTTGCTCTGCCCATCAGTCTTTCTTATGGATTATTTCTGCGAAGGAAAAGTAAACCTATTCTAATTAACTTTGGATGGATTGCCTCACAAAAGGATAAAACCAATTAGCATTTCCTTCCTACCTTGTGAGGCCCTTGCGTGATGATGTTAAAGGTTATTTTTCTGAAACCAGCTGACAAAAAGGTGAATAAATCCAAAGCAATGAGTAAATGCTCTGTGCAATGCAGTGATTTAAGTGCTACATTTATTTATCAAGAAATACATGTACTTTAATTTTAAGTTTTCTTTTCTAGGACTGGGTACTCTAATAGTTGTTTTATTGGAATTGCAGCTGTGTCTGTAGCTAGATCAGGACCCCATTGCTGGCTAGAATCATACAAATATCTGTCAGAGACAGAGCATGCATAGAAATATTTCTATCTGAATTTTATTAATGGAAGATGAATGCACACAAAAGAAAAATACCTAATTTGATATCTGAGGAAGCCAGACCCTGAACTCAGCTCTGAAGGACTTAAACATGTCCCAGAGCTGGGACAAACCTGTCCAGGCTCTGTTTGTGCCCTCCTGGACCATTCTGCCACGTCTGTGGGAGATCCTTCTCAGCACAGAGAGACCTCCCCACAGGTGAGAAAGGCAAATTCCTTCCTCAGTTCTAACATCTGCTGAGGTGTTTCTTCACTTTTTTTTTAAAAAATTCATCACTACTGCTGGAGTTTTCCTGTTAAGTTCTCCATGCCCTTTTCAATATGAAGTTCATAATCCTTAATTTCTTCCTCTGTTCCCTGTTTCCCTCACAATTTCTGGAATTGCTCTCTCCTTGCTCTTTAGCCATCTGGTTACATCAACTCCTCACACACCCTTTATGCCTTAAATGCAGTTTCCCATATGCTTCACTGATTTCTTGGCATGGATGACATTCCTCTCTCCTTCTTGTTCCCCTCCTTTGGCAGTTCTGCCATTCTCCTGTGATTTGGGTTAGTCCTTCCTCTCTCAGCCCTGCTGTACAACAAGGACACGGTGCTGCTGCTGTTGAGGAAGGAGCAGCAGGAGGTGCTTGGAAACCTCGTGGCTGTGATGGTGCAGCTCAAATCCTGTCCCTGTGACAGGCCCAGGAGAACCTGGCAGAGTCATCCTCTGAAATGAGCAGATTTTCCCTCTGGATTTCAGCAATGAAAGCCTTCACAGGGCTTTTATTCAGGAATGGGGAAGAGTTGATGCTGGAGGAGATGGGAAAGCTGGTGGTGTTCACTGTCACTTGCCTGTGATTTCATCTCTCCTGTTTTGTTCTCTGCCAGCATCCTCTATAAAGAGTAGATACATACAGAAAAAAGAGACAGTTTTCTTTTTTCCCCACAGAGCACACAATAAAACTGTAGAATTTATGGGCACATGCTGTTGCAGTGGCCAAAAGTGTAAAGTATTTAGAAAAGAACAGAGACATTTATGCAATGAAGGTTCCCCAGGCAGATCCAATGTCTGGCACAGAAAGTCTGCAACCCATCTATTCCTGGGCACCAGGGAGATGTTTTAGCACAATGTGGATGCTTTTCCTGTTCTTTTTTCCCCCAGATTCTTGATAAATGCTGTACATGGAGGCTGCTGGTGTGACCTTGTGTTTGTGCTGAGACACCTGAGGGCAGCCTGGGCTCTCTTAGGCTGGTGCTGCACCTTTGGGTTGATCATGCAACATTTACCTGGCAATATTTCTCTGTCAGGAGAGCCAAAGAGATCTGAATTATCTGGTTATATCCATATGTGCATGTATAGATACTCCAGACTAATGATGTCTGTATATAATGGGCAAGGCTCTGTGCTTCCAACCTCCCAATCATCCTGCAGGGAGCAGCTTGTAATTTAATAAAAGCACTGTTGTCAATCCTCCTCCCTCCCCAAACAGGCTTTTTGTGATGCTTAAATATAATACCAAGATAATTGCTTTGCCTGGCATCTCTAACCCAAGATGCATTTCAGGCTTTTAAAGTCAGGGGGAAAACAAAAGTGTAAATCACAATAATTATTTAAGGAAATATGAATGCACTGGAAAAGGGGAGGGGAAAAAATGAGGAAAAGAAATTAATTTTCAAGGCCTGTACTCTCCTCATTCATTGGCTGAGAAATCAGCCCAGTGCTGAATCTTCAGTGGGTGCAATTTCATCACAAAATTATTTGAGGCTGTTTCTTTTATTGATTGAGTGTACAGCCTGTTGTCTGTGAGCTCTGCTTCTCCTTTAGGCCCCAGCCAATGCATAGGCCTGGCCTTTCTCAGGTTCTTTATGTTTGTGCCATGTGAATGCTGGTGATAAATAAAGCAATTTTTCAGTTATTTGGGGAAAAATAAATTACATGGGATTGAAAAGAGCATTTAAACACCAAAAACTTCATCTAAATGCTTCCATTGTGTTAACTGGTGGTTAGCACTTCTGGAATTAATTGGATTTAGATAGCCTTGTTACATGGAAATTCAGCTCTTTTCAGATCCCTGTGTTTTTCATTGGCCATAAAGAATAGCTTGGCCTCCTTTTCTCCATTTTATTATGACATTACACATTGCAAGGTAAACTTTAAGGATTGATGCCAACATTTTATTCAGTCCAGCAATGTTTGCTTCATGTTCCTGTTTATTCCCCCATAATTTGTCTTTATGAAGCAATAGAAATCCCCTCTCTTGCCAAATGCCTTCTTTGTATGAATAATTAAATTGACAGTAAAGCACTCAATCCACCTCTTCATTATTCAAGTCTTACCAAGTTGCAGCATTATTGATTCCAGTAGAATAATACTGCAATGGCCCAGGAATATGTGGTAAATCAGGCTGTGGGTACCCAGAATTTGTTAAACATTTTATAAAATATTGCTGGTTCATCCCTGCCCTTGGAAACTCCAGCCGTGATCCACAGTCCTGTTGTGCCACAAATTGTCTTGGAAAACTGAGCAGTGTTTTATTCCTTATTTCCTTCCTTGCCTTTATAAAAGTTGCCTTTTTTTTCTCTGTCAAGTCTGGTGAAAGCTGAAAGGGGTCACATCTGAATTACCACTGCAGCAAATGAACATTTTGAGGCATTTCTTTGCTATGTAAATGCAAAATAATGTTCATGACATGGAACACACACATTTCTGTGTCATTTCACTCCTTTCCATTCACAAAGACTGAACCTGTGCCAACTTTGCTGAAGTTTCCTGAAGTTTCCTGTGCTCTTTTTCCTCTGGGCTAGAAAATATAGAAATATCTAGACAATTATGCCTGTTAATAAACACTACCTGAGGAAAGGAATCTCAAAGGGACAATCATTCCTACACGGACCCCGATGAATTTTGCATGAGGGATGAATCACTTAGGTTCAAAAGGGTTTGAGGAATTAAAACGTTGTGTGGCATGGGCAGAGGAAAAGCTGGATGCCATGGCTTGGGGCTGAGTGCTGTTTCCTCTGCAGACAGCAGGAGATGATCAGGAGGGAATGCCCAGGTGCTGTGGGGGTCAGGATTCACACAGAGGCAGTCCCAGTTCTGCAGAACAAACCTCCCCTGATTTCAGGCTCACCCCGAGCACCACACACAAACTGGGTGTTTGGGAAAGGTTTTCTGCCCTCCCTGAGCATCAGGGGGTCCAAACCAAAGGGCACATCTGTCTGAGCACATCAGGAAACAAATCTGGTCAGCGTTTTTGACCTCGTTGAGAGCTTAGCAACAGAGGGGTTTGAAAGAGAGGCCTGGTGATAATCAGCAGGAGGCTGTTGCTGATAAATGAAGTTTTCCCTCCATTTTCCCTCTGACTGCAGGCACATTTGGACTGTGCATTTTGATGTTTCTCTCAGAGCTGCAAGCATCTTGACAACACAAACTGAGAGATAAAAATTGGGAGCTATATAAACACTTTTCTTACCAAGCACTTTTTTATTTCAGTTCCAGAGCATTTCTGAATCTCACCACTTTCATGACTGATACCAAGGGAATCATTGCAGTGGTGCAGCTCAGGATCATTGAAATACCACAAATATCCAATATAGAGTACAAGATGCAGCCACAGAGATAATAACTTCTTCTCTGACTCTCTAAAGCCTGGTAGTCAAATGCTTTGAGTACCAAAATTGGGGTTTTTACCATTTTCATGCATTTCTACAGCCAGAAACAGCAGACATGATGAAGTGAGAAAAAGGTTTGATTCAAAGAGAAGCTGTCTGCAGCGTGTCTGCACAGGGCCAGGTGACAGAGAGATTGTCCCTGAGTTAGAGAAAATGACACCCATTTCAGGATTTGAAGAGGCAATTGGACAGAAGAAGGTGTTAATTTTTTAGGAAGAAAATCTGAAGGTTTTAACCAGATGTTGCAAGGACTCTCTTATGGATAAGTCTCTGTCTATCAGCACTGTTATTTTTTGAGCTCTACCTGTACACACACCTGACTCACAGTGCATACTGAAGTATCTGTCATTGGCTGGTGCAGAATTAAAAGGGAAAAGGTAATATTGTGGCCACAATCCAGTTACCATTGTAAAATTCTCTCTTTCATCCCAGCCATATCATTTAGGATCTCTGTGCCTCGCTTTCCCAGTCATAAATCAAATAAATATAATTACTGTGGTCTTGTAAGAACTGTGTTTGTAATACTGGAACACCACATCAGGCTCCCATTCAGGGAGAGGGACAGGAGGTATTAAAAAGTTGATCTTCAACTAAGACAGCTTTTAACAGGTGGGTAAATTACTAAAAAGACATATTATTTAAAGTTATGTAGCTCAAGAATAAAACACAGAAGTGCTTTCAGATTTCAAACAGAAAGAGAAATAGTGTTAAAATTCCATTAGCTACTGTGACGAACTGCCAGATTAAAACATGAATTGCTAAGCAGGTGAGGTGGGTTTGAATACTGAATGCTGTTGATTTTTTCCCCCACTCCTGTTATAATTTATTTCTCAAATAATTTAAAACTAGTGAAGGAAGGTCTGAGAATTTCTTTTTTTGTTGTTTTTAGTGGTGAGATTGATTTCTTCCTCTTGTTTTTCTTAATACCGTACTGTTCAAATTACCATACAAATCCACTTCTCCATTTATGATGCATTAAACGTAAAAAAAAAGAAGAAAATATGAAAAGTCATTCCAATTATGTTTCTTCCCAAGCCTTGAGACCTTGTGTTAAAAGCAATATGCATAAAACTCATTGTTGTGTATTTAGCACCACACAGTTGTTAAAAAGTACCCTTGAGCTCTTCTTAATAACTTGGCTGGCTCCTCCTTGGGATCTGTATCTGTTTTAATCCATGAAATGTTAGCCTTGTTGAGGGTAAAATATAAAGATATTACTAGATCAGTGTGGAACTATCAGAAGGAGAGCCTGTGCTTGGAGAGGCAAGGAGAGAGTTTTCCTCCTTGTGTGAGTCCCTGCATCTGCTTTGGGGATGAATTTATCAGGCTGACACTGAACATATTTTACAACTCCATCACCAGGAGAGAAAGCCAGCCCTTCCTTCATCCCCCTCCTCAGACCATCTGACAACCCTGGTGCTTTGCAGCTTTGTGTCCCAAAAGTGAATTTGGAGCCCTTGGTTTGCTTGTTCCTCCCGCTGTGGGAGCTGAAAAAGGCAGAGGACTTTCACAGAATTGCAATAAGCTTACATAGATGGAGGCTGGAAACAGAATTGAATTTTAGGCCTTGAAATATTTGGAGCATAAAAATTTTCTGAGCTGCAAAAAAATACAGAACAAGCAACTCTTGTATGCTGTAAGGTGCACGTGTAGTGTTGATTGATTGGCTTAATTAGACACGTGTAAGCCTTTAGCATCAGCCTGTTGGCTAAAAAACTTTTAAAAGGCCTTGCAACAAAGAGAACTTTGGCTTCTGTTGTTATGGAGTGAGTTTTGCCATCTTTTATGTCTCTGCCTCCACTGAGACTGGCAATGAAATAAAAAACTCACGGAATGCCTCTCGGCCACCCCGACCCGTTATTGGTGATGAGACCCAACATCCCCCCAGAGTGTTCCCCTGTTTGTTTGGAAGTTCCCATTCCCCAGCCCGGGACAGAACCCTCCCAGCACACAGGGCTGCCAGGCTTCAGCAGCAAAACCCTTCAGCAAAACCCCACAGGGTTGTTCAAGTCCCTGTCCTGCTGCCAGTAATTCCACTTTTCTCTGATCTCTGGCTGCTTCCTCACCCCTTCATGCCAGAGCTTTTGAAGGCACTCTAGAGCTGGCTTGGCACAAGGATTAGGAAGTTTAGGAAGGTCTAAGTGCTCCTTGTGAGCTTCCCTGCCCAAAGCTGGCATCACCTCCTGTAAAGTGATCATCCTTCTCTCTCCATCTGTATTCTCCACCTCCTCTTATCTACAAAGTCACGAGGGCTTATCAGCTGTGACTGCTAAAAGGCCAGAGAGGAAAAATAATCAGCAAATATTTCATTCACTATAATCTAAAAATTGCATCCTACTGAGTCAGCAAAGGTGGGGCTGAGCAGGACATGGATCTGTGAGTCATGTTTATAACCCAGCTTTTGTTGTGAGTCCTACAAAGATGCATTAATTAACGATAAAATCAAGGGAAATGTCTGGCAGGATAGATAGAGAGACAGAGACAGAGCTGGAGAGATTAGAGAAAATGGAAGGCACTCCTAAACTCAGGCTGAACCTGAGGAAATTACTGTGTGTCCACTATGGGGGATTAATCTAAAGCAAACCAGGCATAAAGTAGGAAGAGGGATGAATGCAATGAAAAGCAAGGGTCTGGAAAGCAGAAATGCTGGTTGGTTTTATGGCATGTTAGGCTAGCACACAGCAAAATGTAAAACGACTCCATTTGTCCAGTTTATCCACCAAACTAATCAAAAGATGCTTGTAGAGATTTTTGCAAGGAAGGTGATATGGATCGTGGATTAAATGGGAGTACTGCTAAATTCTCACCTCCTGTGGCTTTGGATTTCACTGTTTGAAACAGATTTGCAGACTTTGAAATTAATGGGGTTGACAAAGTCATTTAAAGACATGAAAGTTTTGTCTCATGAAGAAAAGGTAAAAGAACTCAGAAGGTTGTGGGTGACACCATCCATCCACAGCTGTTGAGTGGCTCTTGGCATGAAGTGAAAGGAAATCTTTCTCTGAATGGTTCAGAGAAGACCCAAAATTTCATGCTGAATGCCTGGACTAGACAAGAGAAAATATCTTAAATAAAACGCCACACAGGCTCCTGAAGGAAAAGGAGTTTTTCCAGTGAAGCTGCTCTTCTCCCCAAAAGTTTTGTCCTCATCCAGTGCTGGTTTGGATGAGTGTGAGCAGGAGAGGATGGGGTTTGAGAGGATGGTTTTTCCCCTTGGCTCGAGTGAGGACAAGACACATTGCTGCCAGCTGTAAAAGCAACATCCCCTACTCTGTGTTAAGCAGCACAAACAGCACTCAGAGCATTTTCACATTCACTTCTCTCATTTGGCCTTTAAAACCTCTTACCTGGAGCTTAAATGACAGATCCTCCTGTTTCTGCAGTGCATTCTTCCTGGCCCCTTTCAATAATTCATGTTCATCTACACCTCATTCCAGGGCTCCTTTTCATTGCTCCTTTGATAAACAGCAAGACATGAAAGGTACAGGAGATGCTGAGATATGACCGTGGCTCCAAACACTCCTGACGTGGGAGGGAAATAACTTCATTACCACTCGGTCTATTATTGCTTGCCTGGGAAATATCCAGGCAGTGCCTCACACAGAAACGTGTGGCAGCAAGAGAGAGGGAAAAGGGCTCCTTGTGCCTGCAATATTTCTTCAAGCTTTCAAGAAGTATTCATGTATTTCTTCAATTATTTCTCCATGCATTCAAGCCAGAATTTTCACAGTTCTTTTCAACTATTTCACATGGAAAAACACAATAAACTTGTCCAAGAACCCTTTTCTTGAAGCAAGCAGAAATTATCATGCTATTTTTTTCTACCCTCAGTGATGTTTAGGCACGGGCTGCAGAAACTCCAGGTCCCTGGGAATTTTACATTAGTGCATACATTTTATTCACAGTCTGTGCCCAGAACAAATTCTATCTTCAAGATGTCACTGCTTAGAACTTTCCTTTTTAGCAGTGATGTGGAAGGACTTGAGTAAATGGCAGCACTTGGCACAGCTCCATCTCACTGAACAGAGACTAATTTGAATTTTATTCATTGCAGACTATTTATTTCAATAGGAGAGCACAAGAAACTACTTAGAGGGTGATAGGGATCTCTCCTGTTGCTTGTCCTTCCCTTCTGGGTATTTAGCTGTCCAAAAGGGCCTGTCTTTTAACCCTAATGATCTCCAACAAATAACTGCACTCAATGGCCCAGCCCAGGCTTTGTGTGTGGGTGTCGATTTTCCTTCTAGTAATATTTAATCTGCTGAAGGGATTAGAAATAGGAAAAGATTTTGATTAGAATGCAATCACCCAAATTGCCCTAAGCTCCTGAAGTAATGCAAGCAGCAGAAGTAGCAGTGAGCTTTCCCTGCTGCCACTCTTGGTGGAGTCCTTCAAGACAAACCTGGTTTCTAACCATGCCCTGGATGAGTCTCCACAACCCTCCACGCTCTGGTTGCTGCTGGGGTTTGTTGGAATAATTTTTGCACTATTTCTGCAGCAATAGTCCTTTTCAGAGGAATTTTCCCCAGCCTGTTTCCCCCCCAGGAGTCCTCTCAGTGTATTGGGCCATGCTGATGGCACCAAGGAAAAAAGTGCATTTGTTTCTTTGTTAGTTGACAGCACAAGGTTGCTAGTGCTTGTACTCTCCTCTTTTACTGAAAAACCTGCTAAAATCAATGCAGACACTTCCTTCTCTCACCTGGAAATGCCTCAGCAGGTGAAAACAGGGAGAGAGCTTGAGATGATGTGATCTACACACAAGATTAGCAGCGGGTGTCACTGGGGCCCTCAGCCCACCCTGAACTATGACTAAGGAAAATGCACTTTGCTGCTTCACTCAGCACCTCCCTGCTCAGACTCAGAAGCAGAACTCCTGCTGGTCCTGAGGCTGCTGCTCTCCTCCAGCTTTGGGGAAGCAGGAAAAACAGCTAAATCATCTATTTCTGCCTTGTTAACAGAATTGATCAAAAAGTTCAGGCAGAGTTCAGTGACGAGCCAGATCTGAGGGACCCAAGGGCAAGGAGGGCTTAGCTTGGACTGTAAGTTCTTCATGACTAATGACAGAAGAAGGAAAGAACTAAAGCTGATTAGAAAAAGAAAAAGTGCTATAATGTTTTCCTGAGTTTAGGATGAGATCTAAATTTTAAGAAAGGGCTTTGTAAAGCTTCAGATCCCAACATATTTTTTGCTGGCTGCAGGGCTTTGGTGCATTCCAGATTCACATTCTGCTAGTGTGATAATAATATTGCTAATTATTACCCTGTTACAGAAGTGTTATTGCTTTCATGTGAGGTGATACTACCTCATAGATTATATTACAGCTCAGAGGAAAAAGCGTTTCAGGATGTTGGGATACAACCAACCCTGTGTCACATCTACCTTCCTGGGGACTTTCTGAGATGGTTTTGATTATGATTTCCAGCAAAACCCAGCGTTTTCTGACTCTGATATTTCCCAAAGATGAAAGCTGGCTCTCTGGGGTCTGAGACAGGATTGTTTTCCTTTCAATTGGTCATTAGTGGTGCTGCAGCAGAGCTTAAGAGCCCAAGGAATAAGACTAGAATGCCTTCGTGTTTGGTGCACACACAGGACAGACAGATGGTTAAAGTTTTGGAAAGTTCACCCTGGAAATAGATGCAGTAGACTTAGGCTCTGACTGACTTCCCATTTTCAAGGCAAAATTTGGTCTCTGGTCTCAGAAACCCTGGAGTGAATCCTCATAATTGTCATTAATTGGCCATTTACCTGATAGATACAATGGAAGGGCCAAATCCTGTTTTCCTCCGTCCCAGGGTGATTCTGTTCATTCCAGTCCCCTGGATGGTGTCTTGTGACTGTGAGCAGAAAATGTTGATGTGAGCAAGGCAAGCAGGACCTGCCAGCCCTGGCTGGAGGAAAGGAAGGCCCCTGTGCTTTCAGGGCACCAAGGAGGGATGTTCCAGGCTCCAGGGAAGCAGTGCTGAGCTGCAGATCATGTGCAGAAAAGTCTGCACAAGGAAGTGTCAGCATCAGTCATCTCTTCAGCTCTGAATTCACTGCAGGCACCAAAACTCTTTGGCTGATATTAACACATCTTAAGCTAATGAGTCCTTTGAATTGTAATTCCTTCCAGAAGCTATTTGCAATGGACTTAGCTGGCTAATGGGTATAAGTTTGGACTTCATCCTTTCATAATAAATTCCACTGCTAGTTCCTTGCTTTCCTGAAGCTTTGTTCTGCCAGATCCACACCATGTGTCTCTCCTGGGACGCCTTCAGAACAAGAGCAGGCTGCTGATTTGTAGTCAGAAGCCATACACCTTTATGAAAGATTCAAAATACCTTGTTTCAGAAAGATTTTAATTTCATTACCTTTACAGCTCTAATAAAAAAGCTGGGTGCAACACTTATTGTTTGTTCAATAAGTGGTCTGATTTTCTGTGCCAGTCGATAGAGCCTGGAGTGAATTTGTTATGAGGGGAGAGCTCTTCTAGTTGGAGATGCAATCTGGAGATACAAGCACTCCCATATCCCTTTATTTTCATTAAATTCGAGTTTATTTAATAGCAATTTTTCACAGCTGATCCCAGGCATGCAGATGCTGATTTCCTACTGGCCCTTTTGTGATGTTGGCACAGGAAAGTGTTTGTGTCCTTTATCACATCCTGCTTTGGATGTCACAATATCAGCAAATATTCTTTTCTCTGGATATATTTGGCTATGGTCTAGTTTGTTTAGGCTGACTTAAAGACAAAAATAGACCTTATCCACCCCTTTGATTTTACTAAGGGTTATCTTTTAGTATCAGTGTGGATTCTTCAAAAACACAGTCTCATGACTGACCCACTAAAGGTGCCAAAATCATAAGAAAGCCCTAAGAAGTTCCAGTTAGTTTATGATTAGCATTTTTTAAATTATTGTTCGATCATTTTTATGCAAAAGCCATAGCCACCTCTGTTATCTGCTTCACAGTTCAATGCATAATTGACAGCAAAGTGATTTTATCAGTATTCCTTGTAACATCTGTTTCAGATAAAGACAAGAGGAAAAAAAATCTAAATTAAATTTTTGATAGATTTGCTTTGAAAATACATGAGATTGTTCCCACACTTCCATTTTCTTAAAGCAGTTCCATGCTGTGCCACTTATTTTCCCTGTATTTCTGATATCCTGGCATTTACAATTTAGTTTTTTAAGGGACAGAAGTGCTTTACGACCTGTGTCAGTAAGGAAAAAATCCAGTTGCATGTTTGCAGTTGCAGAGTTTGGAATGTCTGGGCCATGCTGAAGGTAAAATGAAGACACATATTAAAGGATAGTCACCTTTCTATGAGTTGTTGTTTGGGTATTTCTGGTTTTTAGATGTTAATTTCTTTGTCATATCTATCTGGGACTATTTCAGATGGTGTTGTTTAATACTGATTAACAACTGACCTTTAATTTTTGTCTATTAATTTGTCTTTTTACCTAGACAAAAATATTATTTCTGGCAGTTTCTGACTCTGACACACTGCACAGGAGAGTAAGCTGTGACTTTTGGAATCATTTCCATTTGTAACTTCATTTCTGCATCTGATTTTATCCCCTGAAGAACAAAGCTATTATATTCCATGGGACTACACCAGCAAAAAGAGATTGAAGTGAGTAGAGAATCAGGCCAGGGATTTGTAAACATTTTTATTGCATTGACACATTTTGATTTAATGTTCTTTTTTTAAACCATTCACTCACCCAAAATATCATTATTGTAAAACAAATGGCATCATCACATTTATGAATGGAAGAGGACACTGCTGTCAGTCTTAATATTCTTCATTGCTTCATCTTTTTTCAGTCTCACCCCACTCTTGCTAATTTTGTTCTTTTAAAGGAAAAGTTATTTTTTTACTTATCTGTTATTGAAGTTGATTCTGGGCAGTTTTAACCCATGACAGATACCCCACTCTTTCAGAGAAGAAAAGTTGGGTTCCTAAAGTGACCAGATCCACTGAGTTATCCCACAGGAACCAAATGGGAATGCTTCCACAGGGGTAGGGAAACAATCAGCACTGAGCCACAGCAGTTCTCCCCACTTGGGTCACCCATGGCTGGCACCTCCTCTGGCAGGAGAGACCCCTCCTCTCTTTGGAAAACAAAAAAAAAAAGGGTCAGAAATGTGAGGTCACTTCAAATCCCTGTTAAAATCTCTCCTATTTAGTGCATTTCCCATTTTTCTTTGGAGCCAGCAGAATTCTCGTGGCACGAATAGTTTTACTCGCCGGCAAACCTTGGTTTTGCTCAGTTTTTGGAACTTCTCTCCTCTGACATTTAACGAAGGAAAACACCTCTCTTCCCAAAGACAGTTTAGCCTCCCTCTACCACACAGCCCTACTGCTGCAAAAAATATATTATTAATGCTTTAATCAAGCAGCAGTGCTTTGATTAATGTCTTCTCCTGGCTCACTAGCAGCGAGAGAGCATCATTAAAACCAGGGGCTGAGTCATGGAAAGAGCCGTGGCGGGAGGGGAGCTTCAGGGTCTGTCATCAAGGAGCTCATCTCCTCGGCGGTGGTGTCGTGTTTGGTGTCACCTGGCTGGCGTTTGCTGATCCCTCCCCGCCTCCCCGTCGCATCCATCCCGGCTTTGTGCCCCCGGCGAAGCTGAAACGCGAGCCCGGCCCGGGGCTCCCTTCCCGCGGGTGTCGGATCACGGCTCCTCCGCCCGCGGGAGCGTTGCCCTGGTTTTGTGCCTGAAGCGTTTCGGTTTTCTGAAATTCTTTTCCCAGGGAATTTTCTGTAAACAAGAGATATGTTTTTGTAGTTGTAACTTTGTTTTTCGTTCCTTTTCCTAGGAGGGACTTTCTTCTTGATGTCCCTCTGCTCTGACCAATGTGAGTGAAGAGGTTTGTCTTTGTTTTACCAATCAAAATTGGTCTGTGTAAAGCAGTATAAAAGGGAGACACATCCCAAAAATAAAGGAGTCATTTTCAGCCTTCTGCAGCTCAGAGTCTGTGTCGTTGTGGTGTAAAACAGTGTCACAGGAGAGCAATGCTGGGGCTTGATCCCCCCAAAAACAGAGCCTGAAAAAACACTGAGAGAATCATCCTGTTAGGGGCTGAAGCATTTTTCCTGCCCTGGCAAAGACTGTTTTTACACTGAGTGAGGAATTAGACAAATACTCATGTTTATGTCGTTTTGAAAACATTTCATTTTCATGCAGAGGGTGATATATAAAGAACATTTCCTGGCTGCCATTTATGCATGGATCACTTTCATGCATGTTTGATAAGAAGTTTTCTTTGCCTCTGCTATTGAACACTGCATAACTTCGTTTTCTTAGTTCTTATTGCTTGTATTGGATGTCTTTGTGTGTGTAAATAAACACACCTGTGCATACCTGCTCTGGGATATAGATGTGTCACAAATGGTGAATGAGGAATGATTTTTGAGAAATATGAGGGGGAAAAAAATCACTGCTCTGGTTCCTTTAAGAAATGTTTGGGCTCTCACTAGGCAGGAACGGGGAGTTTTCTCTTTGACATTGATTTGCAAACTACAGGAATCATTTTCTGCATCACATTTCAGTGTTAGAATTTCCTTTAAAGGGATGTCACATGCTCCACATTATTTTCTGTTTCAATACAGAAAATATTACAGAAAATACAGTTATTTTGAGAGGATCCACGCTCTTTCATTAACGAGAGAAATCAGGGGGCAGCTGTTTCACTGGTGGATTGTTCCCAGCTTGTCTGATGCAGAGAACCCAAGGGGTTGTTCTGGGTGTGGGCTCACAGCAAATTTCAGGCTCAGTCCTAATTTTTGACCTTTCTTCAGTGAAGAGCTCCAAGTTTCGTGCAAACTGATGTGTGAGCTGGACTGGTTTAGAGGTGTTTAGTGATTATGGGCAATATCAGTGACTCCTGCAGTAATTATCTTATGAAACAGGCAGATTAAGCTCTCCTGTGGGCAGGCAGATGCAGAGCTCTGTCGTGTGGGTGACACTGGCAGATTGGGCTCACATGAAGCAATTTTGCCCAAGCAAAAGTGAGCAAGGAGAGTTGTGTAACACAGATTCTCACCCCTTTGGCTTTGCGTAGATCACATCCCTGTAAAATCCTAAAAAAAAAGAAATTATTTCAGGAATTTCACAACTTGGGGTAACTTGCTCCTGGTGAGTTCAGATTCCAAGAACTGGATTTTCAAGCTATCCTGGAGAATAATTTACTCTTGATTGATTGATTCCTCCCTCTGAGCTCTGAATTTCTGTTGCTGATCACAGCACAATGAGTAACCACAAAAATTTTGGGGGTTGCAATAAGGTGACCTGGTGCTGTGGTTGTACCAAGGGGAATTAAACCTTGAAGATCTAAAGGATTAAAGTCCCTCACATCCCCAGGATTGTGGAAAAGAGAATGGGAGAAAGAAATAAGGAACAAAACCTTGTATTTAAAGGCCATAATGCTGGAGCAAAGTCCCTCAAATGTGCCCCATATATTAATTCAGAATCACTCGTGGCTGGAAATGAAAGAAATGCTCCATTTGTTCTGAATGCTTTGGGTTTGCATTTAAAAGTAAAATTGCCAAGGCTCTACAGGCGTGTTATTTGTTGGGTTTTTTTCCTGCCTTTATGTTGGCAGAGTTGGATAAACTTTATCACTTTAGTTGAATAGCATATCTGGAAGATGTTCGCTCATGTCTTTTCTATATTCAGTATATCAACATCAACGTTTTTTCTGTGGATTTTTCATGGATTTGTGGATAATTCTGGCTCTGTCTGGAAAACACAAATGCCAACTGGTAAAAACCAAGTCTGAGAGGAGATCTGGATGTCTCAGTAAATAAATATCTATAGAGAAGAGGTGATTTTCAACTCAATCTAGTGGTTCTTAAAACACAATTCATGAAGTGTTTTCTGTTAAAAAGCCAGCCCAAAAAGATTTGAGAACAGTTTTTTTTGAGAGAGGTGCAGCTCCCTTCTTAAGCAAGTGTTCCCTCACCTGAGACCCCATGAGTCACTTGTGATTCCTTCTTGTCATTCCTTTGCAATAAATTCATCACTGCTTCTGTGGTAATGCTTTGACTAAAGCTGTAATTTCCCAAACTCGCCTCAGTGTTTGCTGAACACACATTTTATTTTTTTCTGTTTCATTGTGTTGCTGTTTTCAGTTTGTTAAAACATTCTTTTTTGTTTTTCTTTTTCTTTTCCTTCTTTTTCTTTTTTTTTTTTTTTTTTTTTTGTGAATGTAGAAGTATCCAGGCTGGCAGGGTGGAAGAATTTAAATATTTAGTACCATGAATATTTTATTCTCTTCAGGATTATATTTGTGCCTGAAAAGAGAGAAAACGAACAAGTACTTCTGCCCATCTCTCAGCCTGGGCCCAGCAGCCACAGACATGCTGAGCAAAACAGTCACATTTTTGAGAGGATACTGTTGGGTGGTGTTTGTTTAAGTGACAGGAGTTTTTAGGATAATGTGACAAAGTTTGTGCCACATTTGTGA
Organism: Trochalopteron elliotii; assembly: GCA_024734555.1. Classification (NCBI taxonomy): domain Eukaryota; kingdom Metazoa; phylum Chordata; class Aves; order Passeriformes; family Leiothrichidae; genus Trochalopteron; species Trochalopteron elliotii. Next base: position 1,338,872 of record JANPWX010000387.1, read on the forward strand.
AGGTGTATTTGTATTTTTTAAAGTGTACACCCAATAAAACCAATAGGAAACTTTTATTGATTTCAGGCCCACTGAGAAGCAGGAGGTGACTTTGTGGTGCTGCTTGGATGGAATTTATTGGCCAGGGCTCAGCCTCATTTTGCACTTGTGTTTTTTGCTCAAAATATTTGGAAAACCATCCACTCCCAGCACAGCTGGCAGCAGCCACTTCACCAGGTAAAAGAAACGTTTTGGGTGTGCTCCTCCTGCTCCATCCTTGTCAGGGACATCTCTGGAGAGCTCTGAGCTCGCTGAGGTCACCAGAGGTGTGACCCTGCATGATCCAGCACTGAACAGAACAAAACATCTTTTTGAGGAGTTTTAAAACATTCTCAGTGCTTTTTTTATTACGTAGCTTTTTTAGCTGTCTCTCTTTAAGACTCAGGGAAAAATTTTCACAGGTTATAAATTTACGACAAATCCAGCAACTCTTTCATTTAATAATAACATTTTTAAAAGGTCACCTGTATTTTATCATTGAAAAGCAAGAATAAAGTTAATTGCTCTGCACAAAAAAAAACTCTATTCATCTGAAGATTTTGCCCAACCCAAGCAGGAGTGAAATAAATGAGACACTTGAGGGACAGGTTGTTACTCCAAGCACGGATATCAGTCAAGCCTCCACCCTCTGAAGGGGAGTTTTCCAAGGCTCCAGGGAAGAAGAAAACTTTCCTGGTGCACTTCTTCTGATTTATAGAATAAATCCTTATAGAAATCAGAGGGTTTTCATGCTACTGGCAGTCTCAGGAGCAGCAGAGTTGTAGAATCATAGGATTGGTGAGGGTGGGAAAGAGCTCTGAGTTAATCAGTCCAGCTGTCAACCCAGCACCATGTTCACCACTGAACCCTGTGCTCAAGTGCCACATCCACATGTTTTTTTAGCATTTTCAGGGATGGTGACTCCACCATGGACCTGGGCAGCCTGTTCCAATGCTTCTTTCTAGGAAGAATTTTTTTTTTTCAAATATTTCAAATATTTTCAAATCTCAACCTCCTCTGGCTCAACCTGAGGCCATTTCCTCCAGCCCCTGGGAGAGCAGTGAGCGAGGCAGAAGCAAATTAATCAAAATAATCTCTTTGACAAGTTCAGCAAGCTAGTTCCACTGTCATCTCCCTTTTACAAAAAGTGGCATAATGAAACCCAGTTTCTGGTCTGAATTGAGAGCTCTGAGCAGCATTGCAATACATTTATATGGTAGCTATTACCCAGCCTGTGCAATACCTTTAAAACATATTTTATTTCTTAGTGCTAGCTTTTGTTTGAAACCAGGGGAAGGGCTCATATTGGGAACCATTATTGTGCACTTATAAAACATCTGTAAAGGCAAAGGGAAAAGGAGATTACTTCAGCAATGGAGGCAGGGAACAAGAAATGCTCTGTTAAACCTGCCCATTTCCAGGTGTTTGCAGGGTCTCAGGTTCCCTCTGCCTCCTGCCCTGAATCGTGTGTGGGGCTGATCTCCAGCTGGGTTTCCTGCACGCCTGACACTGGAACTCAGTGCTCATTAAGCAAAAGGAAACTGATCCTGGCCTTCCCCTTGTCTGACAGCTCCACCTGACAGTTCCCTGCCATAATTAAGTGGCAGAGCATTTGTTCCTGTGCCAGGGGATGATAAATGTGCCCGGGCACCTCTTTGCAGTTCAGCTCATCCTTGCTGTGGGTTTTGAATGGAGCTGTGTGACTCCAGCTACTCTAAGAAATATAATTACATCTGATACCTGGTTATGCCACTCTCTTGCCTCTCAACAGGCTTCTCAGAGAGCACTGAGCAACAATTTTCCCCCAAACACATGGTGTTCCTACAGCAAACAGGAGTTTAGGCACTGAAAGTACAGGCTGGTGGGGTGTGTCCCAGGTTTAGGGTTATTTTATCCATCCATGCTGCTCTGTGCTTAAAAACTCTCAGTTCTGAAAAACTCTCAGTTCTGAGAAACTTCAGCTTGTTCTATTCACTTCTTTAGTCCTCAATGTGAATATTTTATATTTATATTTATATTTATATTTATATTTATCTAAATCTAAATCTAAATCTAAATCTAAATCTAAACATAAATCTAAATGCAAATATAAATATAAATATAAATATAAATATAAATATAAATATAAATAATAAATATAAATATATAAATAAATTATAAATATAAATATAAATATAAATATAAATATAAATATAAATACATACAATTAGAATGTGTACCACAAGGACAAGGTAAAGTTCTTCAGTGCTCACCATTCCTCATGCTGTTGCCCCAGTAGCACCAGGTGTAAATCTAACAAGGGGGCTCTCCAGACGGGTTCCAGTTTGTTTAAGGCTTTCTGGGTTTGTCTATTTTGTCCTGTAGCAGCTCTTCATTTTGTGTATAAGGACAGTTCATAAACACATGTTGAATCTCACCATGGTGCCTGCTATTTCCTGCTATTTCTGACCTGCCTGGAACACAGACAATCCTTATTCACACCAGTTAGCTCCACTGGTAATGTACCCAAGAACATTTCCTGATAC
>JANPWX010000387.1:1341513-1516510 GCA_024734555.1 Trochalopteron elliotii
CATAATCTTTTATAAGCCAAGGGATCTACAGCGTCTATTGTGATCTGTGTAAAGGGGTTACAAACCTGATTTCAGCAGCCTTGTGGCTACCCAAAGCATTCACCCCTCTCACTGTGAGCTTGCTCAGGGATGAATTTTCTCACTGTTCTAAAGCTCCCACTGGGTTTTGGTGTGTCTATTCATATATTGTATCCGTATTAAGTAATGAAATTGTAAAATAGATAAAAAAAAAAAGAAAAAAAGCTGGTAGATCAGGAGTACAGTACTCCAGTGATGTGCTCCAAATTTTAGAAATAATAGTTTATTTTTTTCCCCCTCCTTCTTTAGACATTCTTCTAAAAACAAATGACATAATGGAGCAAAAAGGAAATACCTAGAGTTTAATTTCAGCCTGATGTGAGCACCTCAGAGGGGAAAAAGAAGGGGAATGGGATGAATTTTGAAATGCCAGCAGCCTGGCAAGCAGCCACATCATAAGCTACACACTGGCAAAGAAATGCATGTGCTGGGAAACATGTGCATGTGTTGTGCTTGTTTTGATGAGGATGGAGCACAGCGTGACTGTGGGGGTTTATAAACAGCACCGGGGCTGAAAATTATTTGTGGGTTGGAGTAAGTAGGAGAAAAATCTAATTGTAAAGTCTTTTGGCTTTAGACTGTCCCACAGACCTCTGGGTTCCTGACAGTTTATCACCAATATTTTTATGAAACTGAGGGAGGAGGCACTTAAAGTTTGACTTTACATTAATGACTTGCTGGAGGGACATGGGGATAGCTGACACAATCCATCTATCCCCCGTGGCTGAGGGAGGCTCTCCTTGGAGAAACTCTGCTGCCTTTGAGTAGCCACAGACCCTTTGTGGCTGGAGGGGCTGCAGGAATCTTCCAGCTGCATTCCACACAGAACTGTGAAAAACAGGGAATAATTTCCAGAGGCCACACGCACCTGCTCCCAAAGCAGGATTAAACCACTTTTATTCCACTTGTCTAAGTGACTCCCCTTGCTGCCCATTCCCTCTCTCCTGCCACGAGGGATAACTGAGAACATCCCATGTCCACAAATGGATCCATTCCTGTGCTGCCAGTGCTGAACTCTCTTTAGCAAGAGAGTAACAAGAAATTGTCAGGTTTTTTCCAGTTTTCCAACTCCCCTCTGCCATTCTTATCCTTGTCCAGTGGCTGTGGAGAGCTGCAAGGAGCAGATTGGGGAAAATCACACCGTGTAGTTACAGCTTAATAACTGCTTTTAGTGTCTAGAATGCCTTCTAAGTGATGTTTCCCAGCTCTCCCACCACCTCTATCACTCTCTGCATGTTTTAAGAGACTCCCTATAACATTCTTTACACCCTTGGGCTATGGGTACCAAAGTCATTCAGATGGCAAAGATGGGAACCCATGGGGTTGTGCAGGCCTCTTCCAGACTGGGGCCAAAAAAACCAGAGCCTTATCCTGCTCTGTCAGGGCTGATGGAAATGCTGGAGTCAGCTGAGGGAAGGATCAGTCCCTCCAGGAATTTGTAACAGTTCAGGCAGCCCAGAATTCTGCTGAGCCTGGAGAGCAGGGGCTGCCTGGCACAATGAGCTCCCGTGGTTGGCAATGGAGGCAATAATTCCCAACCACAGAATGGCTGGCAGGAGAACGATTGAAAAATGATCTTTATCAAATTAACTGAGAATGTGCATTGTGGCTGTGTCTGGATCACTCTCAGGGGTGCTCTCAGCTCTCATTCTCCCAGCCTCAAAGACATGAGACTGCACATTGCTGCCAATATTATGTATGGGAGACAACATTAAGCAACATTCACTCATTCATTTGTCAGCAGCACCTCGATGTGAGCCCTGGAGCAAGATTTAGGGTCCTCCTGGCTGGAATTTCAGCACAGGAACTTCACTTCTAAAGCTTTGCATTTAAAGTGTCCAATTTTTAGAGTGAATGAGTTAAAAACTGGAGGAGGCCTCAGAAATCAGGGCCCAGAGTTGGTGCAAATAACTCATGTAGGCATCACTCAGCATCAAGGTGAATTAGCATGTCTTAGCTCTGGATTATTAAAGGAAATTGGGCTAACACGCCAGAGAGGAATGTTTAGAATATGTAAATTATCCAAATGTGTGTGCTTGGAGTAATTTATCAGAGAATGGAGAACTCTGCTGGAAACAGGCATTTTTACTTAATCATGGAATAAACCAGTGCAGCCATGATTTCAGGTTTTCTTTCTGCAGAGACGTTGAAAGGTTTTGTGAAAAACCTGCTATGGGTCAAAGGTGCTAAACCACAAAGCTAAGGCAGGGCTGAATTTGTTTTCCTGTTATTTTTACTTTAATGAAATAATGATCAATTTCAACATGACAATTAGAAGAAAATCTGCCCGTATTTAATGAGAGGAACCAAGGCACTAAAACCTTGACAACTGATTGCCTATCTAGATATTTCTTTCTTTATGTGTAAATCTATCTGCAGATTTTCATCTACACATTTACATGCAAGAAGCCCATAATATCTCTTCAGATATTTACTATCATTCACTTCTACTTGCATGATCCCCCTTCTCTGTATAGAATTGCTGTAATAATTGGTTGTTTTGTCACGGAGCAGAATGTGCCCACTGATAGCTGGTGCTGATAGAAGTGTCCTTCAATGCTAAATTAAAAATATGTGATTCTATCATCATCTGTCTAGACCAGGGACTTTCATCCTCCTGCTGTCTGCTGCATCATGACAGTTTCCACGTCCTTCCACAACTTCATCTCCAATTTAGGTACACATGGCGAGCAGAAATAGCCTGGCTTCCAGCAAAATGTCACTCACCCCATAAAGTTAATAAAAAAGCCCAATACCTTATTTTTCCTGCCCTGCAGTTTCCATCTCACACGTCAGGAGAACGTGCAAGGCTGTGGGAATGGCCATCTGTTCTGCCTGCACAGTGCTGATACTTGGGAGGGCTGAATTACTCAGATGCTCTCATTTTTTTTTTCAACGACATCTGGAACTGGTGGCCATCTATTTAAAAAAAAAAAAAATAAAGTACAGCAGCATAGAAAAAAATCACTTGGGCTGAATGCCTTCTCCATGGGATCAGGAGAAATTTCAGGACCAACATTTGTGGAATCATGGAATGGTTTGGGTTGGAAAGGAACTTTAAAGCCCATCCAGTCCCACCCCCTGCCATCTGCAGGGACAACTTCTACTGTCCCAGATTGCTCCAAACCCCATCCAGCCTGGCCTTGGACACTTCCAGGGATCCAGAGACAGCCACAGCTTCTCTGGGCACGCTGTGCCTCCCCACCCTCTCAGGGAGGGTTTTTTTCCTGATGTGTCATCTAAATCTATTCAGGAAAAATGTAATAAACCCAGAGGGGATGACATCGTTAGTAGGTTTTACTAGTTTGTTTTCCTAATGACACCATAAAGCATATGGGGAAGTAGAAGAAGACAGCCAGGAGTGTAGAAAGGTGGTAAAATCAAACTGGATGAACTCAGTTATGTACAGACAAATGGAGCACATTTCCCAAGCCTTTAGAATTAAAGTACTCTCATTATATTTTAGCATTATAGTGTTAATTGGTATAGGGGAATCCCAAAGGTCCATAGGACAGTCCTGGGCTCCATGTGGGTTTATCAGTGACCAAGGGCACTTTGGCCCACACCAGGAATCAAAGGAACATTTCCTTTGATGGGATAATTCAGCTGCCAGTGATGCTTGGGAAGGCTGACCTGAAACAGAGACTGGACAGAGCCAGAGAATAAAGTAGATAGTTATTGAAAGGTCTTTAGGACACTCCTTGGGCAGGACAACAGCCTGACCAGGGCTATACTTAAGGTAGACTTAGAATGGTCACAAAATGGACAAACGGTCACGAGATCTTACATTTTTACAAGTTTTGGTCCATTTGCATATTGGGGTTTAATTGTCCAGTTACAGCTACAGGTTATGAAGTCCTATCCTTCTTGTTCCTCCCTTCAGCCCACCCTTGTTTGTGCTTTTGGGCCTGAAAGTTGTCCTTGGTGTGCAGCAGGAAAAGGATTTGTTTTGTGTCCCTGCTGTGTGCAGAGCTGAGTGACACTGACTGTGAGCTCAGAACTGCACCCCTGGGCAGCACAGAACCTGAAATACATGAAAGATAAAACTTGAGGCATCACCAGCCCTGGGATCAGCTGTCCCTTGGCTGGAACAGACATGGGTGTTGGAAAATATGGAAATACCACTCCCAGTGAGGAGGAGAAGCTGTTCCCTGGTGAGGAGAGCAGGAGGAGCAGCTGCTGAGGACTCTGTGGAGCACCCCAAGGGCCATCGAGCTGATGCTTCACCTGCAGCCCCAGCAGGGAGAGGCCCTTGGACAAGGTGCTTTGGAGGCAAGTGCAGAGTCAGAAGGAGGAGTGGGGAGAGCAGTTGTGGTTAATAACCCTGCAGTAATTGCAGCCTCAATAAACACAGCGTGGTGCCACCCAGGCAGGGAGGAACCAGCTCGCAGGGATTGCAGTTTCTCCCTGCCAGGGCTGTGCCACCTCACATTTGTGCTCTCCCAAGGCATTTTTCCCTAAGAAAACCCTTCCTTCTGAAAGTAAAATGAACATTATAAACACATTTTTATTACTGAAACAATCAGAAGATTTTTGCAGTTCTCTCTTTGCTGCCTGAAACAATCAAAGTCTTCTACAATTGCTTTTCTTTCTAATACAGAATTTGTGTCAGTAACTTTCTGACAACGTGTTTGTGTCAGAGAAGGGAATTTTGATGAAGAAGTTTGGAGATTAATTAATTTAAAATTCAGCCTTGCTGTGAAGTTTCCCCCCAGCAGCTCTTGTTTGGGAGCACAGTTTTTTCTCGTACTTAAATTTAAGTCCAATATGCCAACAGGATTTCCTATGGATGGAGCAGGTGCTTAACAACAGCATTGCCAACACCTGCAGCTAAAGCACAAATTAATCTTTGCAAATTTTGTTTATAAAAAAAATGAAGATGTTCTCCCACTTGTACCTCCTGCTTGGTTCTGAAAGGTATGTTTAGATTACATTCTTAATCTTTTCATGGCAACGATGAATGCTGATTAATGTTGAAATTGTTTTTTATTATTATTTTTCATTTCCTGTGGGCTGAAACTCTGGGAACCAACAACTTGCTGGGCCTGCAATTTAAAGGAAGAGAGGAAAGCACCAAAGAGTGGGGAATAAAACTGAAAATAGTGGCTACTTGGCTTAAATTGTGTATTGCTGCTGTGAAACCTAAAAGCAAATATTCTCTACAAGGACAATGCTGCTCACAGCCTGGGCAGGTGCTTTGCACCTGTGGACCTGGCAAGTTCTGGTTTTTTGCTTTATTTAGCAGCAATGTTTTCAGGTGAAATATTTTCACACAAATCTACCTCTCATGCAAAGATCTTGAACACCTGGACAGGGAGTTATGAGACCTCAAAAAGTGGGATTTGATGTGTCAGAACTGGTATTTCTTCAGCCACTTTGCTGTGCAGAGCAAACTTTTACACGGGAGCTTGAGAACCCTCAGAGACACAAATTCACCTTTTAGGGGAGACATTGCTTGTGGGGGCTGCTAAAACCATCATGTCAGAAATGTATGTGCAATCTTTTCTCTGATTTACCACCATTTGATGGCTTCAGGTTTAAATATTAAGTGTTGTGAAGTAAGACAGGCTGTTTGTAACTACCACAGGACATTATTCCTAATGGAGCAAATTGGAAGTGACTCATCCCTTGCTTTACTTAAGGATGTGTTTTTTCACATATATATTAAATGTCCATATATATTTTAAAATTTGAGGTGGATTTTCTGCCTTTATTGTAGCAAATAAGTTGAACACAAAGCCTAGTGCTCATTTTATGGGTTTGGGGTTTTGTTTTTTGGGTTTGGAACCAGCCCCTCTCTCAGTCACACGCTTTGCTGCATCCAGGTTCCTTTGGAGACTGAATCCTCAGTGAGCAACACACAGATGGCAATTTGTGCCAGCATTCCTGGGTTTATTACTCCCCGTTTCAGATGGCTATTTAATTTCTTAGCACTTTTGGCTGGAAACCTGGCTGTTAATGTAATCAAACGCCTGCTTTCTGTCAGGCCCCAGGCATTTATTTCCATTACTGGGGTTGCCTCAAAAAAAAAAAAAAAGAAAAAGAAAGAAAGAAAAAGCAACCTGGAGGGTGGGTGTTGGAGTGAAGCTCTTTGGAGAGCTGTGTGTCCATCTGGTGTGTGAGTTTGGAATAAATAGAGAGGGCCTGGTGTATCTTCAGGAGGTGTGAGAGCAGGATGCTTCATACCAGCCACAGGGGATGATGCCTGTCTGAGGACCACGAGATTTAACTCCATTTGAAAGATGTTAAAGGAGGGAAGAGCCCAGGAGGCAGGAAAATATAATAGGAATTTTCATCCTCAGCCCCCTCAGTTGCTCTGGTTGTGATTTTTAGCAGTGTTTCCAAATTCCATTCACAGTGTGGTTCTTGAGGATCCTCTCCCCCACAGATTGTCTACTCCTAACTCCTGGCTTCCCTCGTGCTTCCCAGCACACAACTGCAGTTCTCACCCTCCTGCTTCTTTTTCCTGCCTGCAGCTGCATGGGTGTGAAAAGCAAAAGCAGCTGGGGGTATTGAAGGGCACCTGCAGCTCACGACAAGGGAGATAAAGACAAGAGAAAATCAAAGGAAACAGAATAAAACAAGAAGAGGAGGAGGAAAAACCAATCACGTGGGGCAGGGAAAAATGAGGGGGAAAGGGAAGGTTGGAAGCATCTGAGGGATGCAGAAGTCTCTCTGCAACATTTTTTTCCATAAGACACCGAGCAGGTTAGTGCTGATGAGGCAACGAAAATAGACTGGATATTTTGGAGAAACAGAACTATGAAAGATGTATTGTAGTAGGACCCACGAAGGGGTAATTTTAGATTATTGGCTTAAAGGCATTATCAGCATTGTGTGGCAAAACTGATAGGCCAAAAAATGCTTATAATGTGTTGTAATTAGGAAATAGTTTGGCTTCCGATTGTGATGGTGTGAATTGTAACATTTGTACTGTCTCACTTTTCACATGAGACTGAAAATGGAATAAAAGTCTTTAAAACACCTCTCAAGAGCCCCTTCTCAGGGTCAGAAAAAGGGATAATTCAACAGTGTGCCAGCTCAGGGATCTGTAACCAGGCTGGTTTAAAAAGAATCAGCCTCTGAAAAAACGAGAAGGGAAAAAAAATCTTCCTTCCACAACTGATCCCACTTAACTACGACAGAAACACACAGCCAGAGAGGAAACAGAGATGAAACACATCTCTGCTACCTCAGAAACCTCTCTGCAGGACTTGTGCCAGCTTTGCATTTCCTCACTCCCTGACCACAGAGCTGAAAGACTAGAGCTGAGCTGGGCAAGCCAAGCCCTGTGCTGGCACAGGGGCCAGGCCATCCTGGGCCACAGTTCACTGCATTATTGCTGTTTGTTGACATGTTCTCTGCAATTTGAGGAACCGTCTGCTTTCCCTGGCAGTAAAGTCAGATGGCAGTCTGGGATTTTCTGCCCTGCACTTGATTATTTCTTCTGTCTCCACAGTAAGAGCCCAATCTGTCACTAGATTATGCATATTGACTTAGCAGAGAGATTTTAAGGCTGAAATGAGCCTATGAGAACTGGCTGCTGAAATCTTAAGGCCCTTGGGTCTGTGAGAGTGAAATACTGGGGGGGACTGAACAAAAATAATATTCTGCACAACCCAGCCAATATATGGAATCCAAACAGAAAAGGCAAGCAAACAATTCCTTTATATTTCCATCATGCAAATGTTTTATTTTTAATTCAGTATATAGGTAACAAGGGTGTTTTAAAAGGCCATTAGCCAAGGGTTTCCTCTTGGTTGATTTTCTTTTCTTACAACAGAATGCCCCCTGATTGCATTCTGAGGTCTATTGTTGGCAAAAGTTGATGCTAAAAGAAAATACCAGGATCCAGAATGAATGTTTGAGGCTGAACCAAAACACTGGGGGAAATCTTCAGCCAGTCAGGACAAAGGTCTTCCACAAACTGGTCTGTGTTGCTTTGACCCATGAGTTTCAGGGTTGGAGCCTGACTGGGAAGTTCAGGAAATATTATACATTCTCCAAAGCCATTATATTCATAACAGCATAGCCAGAAGCAGGCCAAAAAAGCTGATAGAGCTCTTACAGTTTATCTCTCATGAATTAAAAATCAGCAAGTTGACATAAACACACCAATGCCTCCAACAACTGGGGCTGTGTTGTGTTCCTTCCTATTTCCTATATGGATTCCCAGTGAGATTTCTCTCATCCCTTTTAGCTCAGCTCTCTCAATCTGACCCACACCACTGTGGGCCTGATATTTCTGAGTCTGAGAGATTTTAGCCTGCTAGCAGCTGCTAACATTTTCCCAAGGAAGAATTTCTCAAGAAAGTTTCTTCTCAAAACAATCTTGGCAAACAACTCTCCTTTCTCAAAACAATCTTTCTCCAGGTGGTGTTTGGCTGTTTCTCTGGTTTAACCAATGGCATTAGAGAGGTGTCATTCCTGTTCACCAATTATGTTAAGTCTGTATAGGAACACCTCATAAAAGGTAATAAGAATTAGACAATAAAAGCCTTTTTTCTATGCTCTTTGCCTTCTGAAATACATGGAGTCTCTCATCTTTCTTTCACGTCCTACAACGACACATCATCACCACCCTTTGGAGGGGGAAATGTGCCCACTGGCACAGATGTTTGTGGGCTGACTCCACAGGCAGAGCCTGTACAAGAACATTAATTTATTTAGGTGGGAGTGGCTGGGTGGCTGTGAGTGGCTCCTGGGTGTCACCATGGGACAGCTCCCACTGAGCTGGGCTTGGTCCTACTCCCCCTCCCAGTCATTCCATGGATTTCCCCCGGGTTTCGGGGTTGGTTGGGCTCCAAAGGGTGTCCAATTCTTCGGGTTCAAAAGATGCCTTGGGAAGGTGAGAAATCCACCAGTCCCACGTATCTACTGGGTGTCACTGTGGGAAACAAAAGAAAGGTGAAAGACTCCAAATATTTCAGAAGGCAAAGAGCATAGAAAAAAGGCTTTTATTGTCTAATTCTTACTGCCTTTTATGAGGTGTTCCTATACAGACTTAACATAGTTGGTGAACAGGAATGACACCTCTCTAATGCCATTGGTTAAACCAGAGAAACAGCCAAACACCACCTGGAGAAAGATTGTTTTGAGAAAGGAGAGTTGTTTGCCAGGATTGTTTTGAGAAGAAGCTTTCTGGAGAAATTTTTCCTCGGGAAAAAGACAGCAGCTGCTAGCAGGCTAAAATCTCTCAGACTCAGAAATATCAGTCCCACATACTGGGGATCAAAGATCCCATGTGGATAACCCTGCAAGTGTACCTTGAATGGCTCTTTTTCAATTCCTTCTGGAACTGGCCAACCACCCACTGGCATATTGACTAAACAGGTGGAAGATGCCTTTTCTAGGATTGTGTAGGAAAGACATATGATACCTAAATCTGATGCATTGGCTAAAGCCACACAGACATTTGTTTTAGGTTAAATAACTGGCAAATTTGCACTACTAAAAGCAGGCAAATTACTAAAAGCAAGCAAGCAAAAAAACCCCATAAACATAATATTCGATTGAACCCCATATTTTCTTTAACTATCATCTAACAAAGGAATTCTACAATGCTACTGAGCACAGAAGATGGAAAGGGCAGGAGCTCAGCAGCTGATGGTGGCTCCTTCATTGCAACACACCCAGGAGCTCAGCAGGGCCAAGCTGGGTGCTGATGGAGCAGATGTTTATGGCTATTTCTCATTTTAAATCACATTACAGCAATGCAGCAACTCATCCATTCGGGATTGTGCTGAAGCACCAAAGGATGCAGTGTGTGATGGTTGGTTCACACAGCTCCTCACAGGTTCTGGGTGGTTCCAGCCCTTCCTGAGCAGGCACTGCCTGCACACCATCACCCCTTGCTGCACCTCCTAAATGCTTATTCCAGCCTTTGGTCAAAGAATATGGAATGCAAATCATGGGAGAACGCTTCACTTGGCTTTTCAAAATTAACCAGATGGGTTTTCTTTAAAAAAAAACCACTTGAAAGCTCCAACTCTGTCACGAGGAGAAGATCAAGGACAAAGCCCACAGAGCAGTTCAGCTGGATTCAGCTTTGTGGTACCTGGTGCATCCAGGCCAGTTTGAAGTTTGAAACCCCCTGCAGTCATTAAAACATGTTAATGGCAAAACCTGAACCTTTAAACTGAACCACAGAATTTATTTAAATTTATTTTCTAAAGAGATGAAGTGTTGGTCTGGAAGGTCACAACATCAAAAGTCCATCTCCAGCAACCTTTGCTGTATTTTTGCCCAAGTCCTGTGAACTATCTGCGATGTAGTTTTAAAAATGTGGATAAAAGGGTTTTTCTATTCAAAGAGTCTCTGTTTGAGTTTCTACTCAACCATTTAAAAAAAGAAAACTGTTATTGAGACCAAATTAAATCTAGGGAAAGTTGTTAAATCTCTTAATTAAATATTCCCATCAAGCAATATGACATTTTTTGGATTTTTCTGGTTTCCTTGGTAACCTGTTTTTGCAGTCCCTGTCTGTCCATGTGCTCCAGCTGCTGTGGGTTGAGCTCTGAAGCTTTCACAGCAATTCTGGAGGGGCAGGCAGGGTCAGGCTCTTCTCTGGGGCTGCAGCAGCAGCATGAGGGTCACTGCAGGGACACTGGGCAGGACAGGAATTTTGGATGGTCAGGAATATGTGATGGGCAGGAATGTGTGATGGGATGGTGTACTACAAGAAATCACAGAAATGCTTTGGTTTGCAATTGCAGGAGTCAAACACGCTCATATTTTATTAATGCTCTGGTTTGAAAGCCCTGAGTTTACACCTCTGACCGTCCACTGAGTGGTTGTTTTAAGAACATGTTTTCTCCTAGAATGGTTGTAAAGCAAAGATCCCATTTTATTTGGATTGGGATTTTAAAGAGTATCAGGACGAGCCAAAAAGATTGCAATCAAAACCAAGACCACTTTTGTCTCTGCAAACTTCCAAATTCCTTAAAAATAAAATAATGTGGTCTCATTTCCCCTAATTAAATCATGAGAAATATTGAATATTTTTAAGATTTCTGGGCAGAAATGTCTGTGTTTCAGTAAGCAGATATCAGCCAGCTGCCCTCCACTGCTCCCTGCCCTCCCCCAGGTCCTGCCCTGCTAACACCACACCAAGGTCTAGGAGTTCTCTCTGGCTCCTGCTCACTGCTCCATCTTAATTTGGACACTCTAATCCGGGTAACTGAGTCCACGAACCTACTGATTCTTAAAGAAAAAGTCACCCTGAGAAATTCTACCTGAAACTAATTGGATTTTGCCTTTAATAAATGACAATTTTAAAAAGAAATTTTAAAATAATATTTTAAACAACAATCAAAATAAGAAAATTGGTAGGTTTTTAGAAAGTGGTCCTTTTTTCATCTCACAATTTCAGATGTCTCCATCTCAAAAATGAGATGCTTCACATAGGAACAAAGTGTTTTCAAATTCAGGAATGAAACTTTTCGGCCACACAGAACCAATGGCAAGAAATCTGAATTTCTCTTCCTTGAGGAGTTTCAAAGCGTTGATGGATTGTCCTGGTGCACAACACAAAACACTTTCAAAAATCTTACAGCTCTTCCAAAAATCTTACAGCTCTTCAGGGGACAGGAAAAAATCTTCCCACTCACTTCTTGTGGCAAGGGAGTTATTTCATAGTGAACTTTAAAAACATTGACAGATTTCTTCCTGCAGCCAAAGGAAGGCAGTGAGAGTTTATGTGTTTCAAAGAAAATTGAGATGCTGGCAGACAACATCAACGTCTGTGTGTGTGTGTGTCTTTCAAAATGCAGTTGTCACCCCCAATGCAGTTGTAGTATGAATCATACCCTGAAGAGTTACATAAGGTTTGGGCTATGAGTAAAAGCTGGGGTTTATTTTCCCCCAGGGAAAATTTGAATCTAGGGGGAGAAAAAAAAGTTATTATTCAAGATTTAATTGTAACAATAACAGAAAAACTGGAAGCCCTGGAGTTAGGAACCTATTCATCTGAGTTCAGTATATTGTATTGATAAATGGATAAATATCAGTGTCCAGAGGGTCAGTTCAGAGAACAGCTTTTTGTGGCCTGAATTTAGAAACCACTCCGTCCTGATGATAAATAAGAAAGGTCCCCTTGGTTATGTAAAAAGAAGAGGGAAGCATCTCAGTGAATAATCCCAAGGGATTACAGAGTCCCAGTGAAAGTCCAGTATTAGCCAGCAGGCAATGGCTTCACATCTGGAACAGGGAGCCCAAAGTCAGCTGGGGGGTGGCACTCATTAAAAATAGATCTGCTGGAGAGCTAAGATGATTATTGGTGCTGATTTGCAGGATTAGACACGGGCAGCAGTCTGTCAGGCTATTTCTTCACTTGAGCACACAAAAAACCTCCTCCAGGGCTGGTGCAAGCAGGGATTGATGTCCAGAGGAGGGGAGAGGGAGAATTTGGGAGGGGAGAGGCAAGACACCTTCCCTCTGCTCCTCTGGCACGGTGCTGGGGGTGCTTGGAGCCAGAGCTGAGCTCATAATCAGACCTGCAGAGATTTGTGTGGCTTAAACACTGGAGATGTAAATGATTAACGTGATCTCCCTGCCTGATGCTGTGAAGTCTTTGCAGCTGGGCTGATAGCCAGTTTATGGAAATTGCAGGGGAGCAGGGAGCTACAGGTTCATCTCTTTGAAGGAAATCTGGATACGTGGGATGGATGAGAGTGGTGGATGC
Source organism: Trochalopteron elliotii (assembly GCA_024734555.1). NCBI lineage: Eukaryota > Metazoa > Chordata > Aves > Passeriformes > Leiothrichidae > Trochalopteron > Trochalopteron elliotii. The sequence continues at coordinate 1,354,274 of JANPWX010000387.1, forward strand.
AATTCGTGGTTTTATTTCAGAATAAACAAGTCAGGGGACTTCCCACTGTAGTGCCCACAGAAATAACAGTGTGCAAAAATCTGACTGGGAAATCCTTGCTTTCCTTGTTACTAATTCCTCTTTATTTTTATTTTCAGAATTGTTCTCTTTGCAAGAAAACACTTAGCAAATATTGCAGGGGAAGAATAGATTTCTGCTCAGGGACAGGAAAAATATGCACTTTTTGAGGCTAAACAAGCAGTTTGGATAACCAAAGGTATATATTCCTGACAATCCTTTTCCTTTCCTTTGCCGAGACAATGATAGAACAAACAATTTAAAATAATAATCACATTCAGAAGAATTACAACACATGCTGTCTGCCAAGGGGAGAAAGTCTCATCTATCAAAGAAATGATTACAGGTACTTTGCCCAGATCCTGCTAATTCCAACAGGTACCACAATTTCCTCCTAACTCCTTGTTCATGTATTTACTAATGGTGAAGGAATATCCCTTGGAATCATCTGAGCACTGAGCTTTCAGCTGGCCATTAAGTTAACTGCTGAGAAATTAGAGCTGGACCTCAGAAATGCAGATTCGTGGGGGCTGTTTGGTAATTCTTTAATGAACTGCTCCTGCAGAATTGCCACGTGAATTTTGTTTTACCTGGGGCTGTGTCATCCGTGGTTACCATTCAGATTAACCTGTCAGGTCAAGTAAATGTACTTTTCTAATTAGGTTCTTAATGTTTCCATCTGTGGCTCGGGCAAAATATTTCAAGATCCTTTTTCCACCTTGATTCAGGAACTCTCTCCTGAGAGGGGAGAGCGTTGCTGAAAAAAGCCAAGCCATCTCCAGCAGCCAATTCCCCCATGCAGACGTGGGTGGATTCGATGGGGATTCACATCCTGGAGCAGAGATAATAAAAGAGAAGCCCATAAACCCAGTTATTGAAGCCCTGGCAGGCAGCAGCACTTCCTAAGCCTAATGGCTGCAGCCAGCATGTGCTTTGGAGACAATCTCCCTCAGTGCTTCCCCTGTAAATAATCATAAGATACAATGGATCTGTGGGAATTAAGTTCTTAGGAGGCGGTGATGTCATGTCCACAGATTCAGGGCACTATTCACTTGCTTTTGGGAAACATTTGATAGTTACATAATATTCCTCAATCCATGTTCTGGATCAGCTTTGTTCCATCAGGCTTTTCCCATTACTTTAATAACTTCTGGCCCCCAGCCTCACAAGTTCTTTTTTTTTTTTTTTTGAAATGTGCCACCATATTTAAAAAATTAAAAAAAAAAACCCAAAGGAAAAAAAAAAACCAAAGAAAGAAAAATAAAAGAAAAAAAAAAAGGCAAAGAAAAAAAACAGGGAATCCAGCAACTTCTAATTCGTGGTTGTTGCTCACATGGATATAAATAATAGGGGTTGTTTAACTGAGGGCAGCTTATTTCTTATCTGAGGAAATATTAATGCCCTCCCTGTTATCTAATTCAGCATAATGTAAGGGGATTTAGTGGAGATTAAGAGAGAAAGTGGGAGAAGGATTTATATTCTTTAGGGCCATGCTGGTGCTCCCAGGACTTTTGGCATCACTTCCATTAGAAGAGGTGATTGCTCTCCGAGGAGTTAAAATAATTGGAAGGAGAGGCAAGCTCTTACACTGGAATGAAAAGTCCTGAGGAAAAAAAAGAAGCAATTGTTCCAGTTTCAGACTCCCTGCCCTGCTGCTGGAAGGAAAAATTTTTGTTCTCAGACCTGGAGCCTGAGGAAAGGCCAGCACCCCAGCAATACTTAATTTTTAACAGCTCTTCCCCTCTGCAGAGATTCACTCCAGCCTGGCCAGACAGTGACAGAGCAGAGTTCTATAATTTAATGTTATCAAATCTCTCCAGTTCTGCGTGCAGCTCCTCGGGGTGAGCCAGGCTCTGGGAAAGGCTGTGACACCTCCAAGGGACAGATCCAGCATTCCCCCAGTGAATGTACTGAACTTTAGGAATATCTATTGGTTTTACACAGGAATAAACTTTGTGTGTAGGTGAGGAGCTATACCAGGAGTCTGCTTCTGTTTGTCCTGAATGATTTGATGGGATTGAATCCCCAAATTTACCATTGCAGGTGAGAATTCAAGGAATGCTCTGTACCAGAGTGCCTCTTTCCAGTGACAACATGAGATACTCAAATAACATCTGCTCCTCAGCCTTGGAGCCCAAAGCATCACCTCCTTTCCTGCAGGTCACATATTTCCACAAGCATTTTGGAGAAGTGAGTCCATTCACTGCAAATTGACTCTTGATAGGTACTTCCCAAGCAGGGAAAGGCTTATGCAAAGTCAACCACTGTTCTGGGGTTTTATGAGATTCCAGCTGATGCCAATAACAGATTCAAGTAAATTTTGTGGGAGCCAGGTTGTGTTAAACAGCCAACAGTGACAGAAATTTTCTTCAGCATCTCAGCTCGTGTGTAAAATGCAAGGTTGACTTTTCCCCGTGGAGGTGACATTGTAGATATGCACAATTATACCTTGATGAGGATGAAAATGGGATCCCTCCAGGGCAGTATGAAGGCACCAGACTATTTATGACATTTGATCTTACAGTTCTGCTGAATCTAATTGCTCATTTTTGTGCTAACTGAGCAGAGGCAGGTCAGAAACTCAATACTTCCAGGCCGTGTAGTGAAACAAACACCACCTTTCCACACAAAGGAGGTTTGAAGGGCAGGAACAATATTAAAATGTGGATTTGAACTAGGGAAAGTTACATCTGCAGTCATCCTTCTCCATTCTGTGAGTGTGGAAATCTGTGTCTGTCCTTCCTGGGACTGCAGCAAACTTCTGTCCACGGTCTGACCAGGATCATGGGCATTTGCTGTCTGAAGCAGGTTGGAGGTAATTCCATCCAGATCATTGGGTTTTACAGCCTGCTCCTTTTTATTGCTTGTTATTCCAAGCAAAAGGAGTAATCCTCTGGGAAGGGAAAGAGAAAAAAAAAATCCTGGATATAATAATATAGCTGTAACCATGCTATCCAGTCATTTGCATCTAGAAATGGAAGCTCTTGTGCTTTGTGAAAGTGAAGGTTGTAGCCATTCCCTGGCCAGCTTAATCCAGACAGTGATCCCATAATCCATGTGACATTTACTGGCCTCCCCTCCTAACCGGTTTGGAGTCGGCGTGATTTCTTCCAAATGTTAATGAAAACCAGGGAGCACTTACTCAGGGAAGCAAATGGAAATAAAATCCATATTTCCAGCCATTATTACAGCTTGGGCCTGACTCTGGGTTTATGGCACAGCTCAGCTTCCAGCCTTTGTTCTTTTCTGACCTGGAATATTGGAGGAGTTGGAGATGACCAAGAAAATTTTTGCTTAAGAAATCAAAGGAACAGCTTCCTGTGGAATTCTCAAATGTGAACAACATTGTTCTGTTTGTTTGGGGCTTTTTTCCCCAAGAAATATGAAAATTACATGCCAAATTTCTGAACTTCTTCTGTTCATCATCCCATGTGCACAACATTTTGCTGAGCTTCTCTCACGAGCAATTTTCATACCAGCCATTGGAAGGCTGGTATGCCTCCCCACTCTGCTGTTATTTCTCCATCCCCCAGCCCCTGGACATTCCTGCATGCATTCCCACCAGAATCCTTTTCCTGGAACAACCACTGCTGCATCTCCCATGGAACAGCTCCTCTAGGTGTGTGTTTGCACATTTTCACTGCAGCTCAGTGACAGAAGACAAGGCTGATGCTGCTCTCTCCTCAGTTTGTCAAGCCTGAGGGTGCTCAGAGGAGAGGTCTGGCTGACCCAGTAAACCCAGTGGGAACTCAGAACACATTTATCTCTGGGATAAATGAATCTAGAGCTCAAATATAAACATCAGGGCTCAGCCAGTCCATGCCTTGGTCCAACAAAGCAGTGCTGAGGCACTGAGGACACTCCTGGCAAGGTCTCCGTGTCCTTTAACCTGGCGGAGGAGCTGCTTCACTTTTGCCTAATTTCCTCTTGGTTTGTTTTCCATCTGATGTCATGCTCTGGGGTGATTTGCAGTTAATTTGCAACCTTCCCTGAAATACCTTATGTGAATTCATCAGGGTTCCCTCAAATCTGAAATGGGACCCCCAAATCAGGCCCCCATGTCAGGAGCCTGCAGCAGCTTTCCTCACCACCACCTCTCTCCAGTCATTCCTCACTCCATTACGTGTGGAGACGCTGAGTTTAATTGTGTTATTCCTGGCAAAGAAGGAGAAAAAAAGCAGAGGAAAACTAGTTCTAACAATCCTATTTGTGAATTATAGCTGTACACTCTAATCTAATCATGTTTCTCTTTCCCCAGATGTGGAGAATTTTGAGAGTGCCTCATTACCGACCACTAATTAAATCTACTGTGAAAGAAATGTTGGGTGAAATCCTGCCAACTTGGAGTTGCTGGCACTTCTCCCACTGACTTCAGTGGCACTCAAGTGTTGCTTTTTGGGTTTTGGTCTAATCAGAAGATGATCATTGTAATTATATATTATCTGCTAACATCTGGGATCTCCAATTAAATCTCAGTCCTCATGGCACTGGGGAAGTAAAGAGGTTTATTTGGGTTTTAGGTCATTCATCTTGGGTAAAATCCTGACAAGTGCCTGCCTATAACCAAATAATTATTTTTTTTCCCTGGGGGCCCACAGCCCCCTTTGAAGCCAGAGTCTTTCAAGAGTGTGTGTTTGGGTCTAGAAGGATTATCAGTCCCAAACAAGAAGGACTCAGGGGTTCTTGTAGGAGCCAGACATCCTGGGGAAGGCTGGCTGGAGTTCCACGGGAGGTGTTACCCACACACACAGGGTGTGCAGCAGGGGGGGGTCCTGCAGGAGGGATCCACAACACCCCCCACAGCACAGGAGAGAGGAGTGAGGGCTGTGGGGTCTGGCTTGAGGGGGCTGAGCTGCTCCAGTGCCTGTGAGAGCTGCTGTGAGCTGGAGATGTGAAAATCCAGTGTATCCAGCCCTCGGATCAGTGATATTTACAGCTGGGGCTTGGCTTGATGGTGACTTTCCTAATTCCTTCCTAGAACTCATTTAAATTCCTCACTGGTCTGTTTTTCCCTTCCCCGTAGCACTCCTTGATCTATGTAGTTCAATTAAAAGGCAGCATGAGGGCAGTGTCTACAAGAATTTGTTTATTTCCACACTTTGCCTCCAACAGACGTTCTCTAAATGCTCCACTTCTACAGCAACATATTTTCCACTCCTTTTTTATTTCCCTCTCCTCTAAGCTGCTAAAACTTTGCTTTAAAACTGCAGTGTGTGTTAACAAGCGTGTGCCTAAATCCCTGCTTGTTGGTACAAACTGAATTTCCCATTTGTGACCACTCAACTAATGTGCCAGGCCAACAGGGCAGACAGAAAGAGGCTCAGATTTGGTTTCCTGATTTCCCTCTTTGCTCACAGGAGCACTGCAATGAAAGGAAACTTTTCTGGCTGTGTTTTACCTTTGTCTTTCAGCAGCACTTTGGTGCTAGGTATCTTCCTGTTTAATCTGTAAGGTTAATTGTGTATGAAAAAGGACAGAATTAGGTCTCTGTCATGGCACCACTGTGTGTTTGTTTCCTTGGGGATGCTCCCACCAGCAGGTGTCTGAGAGTCAGTAAACAAATATTTTATTTTGTACAAGCTCATTCTGAAGAGTTTCCCCCATGTAGTGCACACCATGATTTTTTTCTGAAAATTGTTTAAATATCACGAAGTGCTTGTTTACATCAGCAGCTGAAGGGGTGTGTTTGCCCTTAACCTGTATTGCTTCGTTTGGCTAATTACAAACCTATTCAGCAATTCCTTTTACATTTGTACTGACTTTGTAACTCTGAAGAAAAATTTTAAGGTGAAAGGGCTTGAAACACTCAGCTGTGGACAGTCAAAGCACCACAGTCCCTTCATTTCAGCTGGCACTGCTCTGTGGGAAAGGGCTGCTGTGGAAATTTATCCTGAGCAGTTTTTAATTATGTTGTGTTAATACTGTGGCTGTACTTCTTCAGGTTACCACTGGTAGATGTTTCTTTTGACACAGGGGAGATTTCTGGGAGATTTGTCCCAAGCTGTTCACACATCCAGCTGAAGTCAACAGGACCCTGTGCAGTGTTTTCTGTTCCCAGATGGATCCTCAGTGGCAAAAATGGCCATACATCAATATCAGGGTGTGCATTTAGAAGAACCAGTATGCCAGAAAAAAATAAAANTAAAATAAAATAAAATAAAATAAAATAAAATAAAATAAAATAAAATAGCCCTTTGCCTTCCATCTGTGCCATTCTCTACTGTGGAAGGGGCAGTTTCTGTCTGCAGGGACAAATCTGGATCAGGGGTTGTCAGTGGGATGGGAAAGGCAGGGCAAAGCCCTGAGCTGGCATCAATCAGTGCTGTGAAAGGGCAGGGAAAGAGAAGCTGCCCCAACGAGAATTGCAGGAAAACAACCTGAAAAGCTGAGCTGTGGCTGTGCCCTCTGTGCTGCTGAGGGCCCAGTCTCCACTTTATTGTCAATTTAACCTTTCAAAGCAGAGGCTCTCCTTGATCTCCATTTGTTCATCCAGATATTTCACCACTCATTCCATGAACAAGTCAGCAAAGACTCTCCATCTTCTTCCTCCTATTAAAAAATCATCATATGCATGAATATCAAAATATCTTATCTTAAAAACCTCCTTATTTCAACTGGGACAGCTGAATTCTTTACAAATGTCAAATACACCCTTAAATGTCTCAGCAAAGGCATCTCCCAGAGTAATTCTAGAGTGGATCTGACTCCTACCCAGTTGCAGTTTGCAATGCCACGCTGTGTTTCCAGATCCTTCAACTCTGGATGTTTCTATTGTGACATTTTCAGCACCATAAAAACACTCACACACTTTCAAGTTAAATCAACAGTTGTGGCAGAATGGGCACCAGAATTGCAGTCAGATCCTCAATTGCCTCTAAAAGAAGGGAAAATGCTGTGTGACATTTGAGGATGACACTAACAGCATCACTAAAATAAATTAAATGAATGTTATCTCTTTTTCTGAGTGGCTTTTAAGAGTCTTTATAATGCTTTTTGGATTGTTACTGCAGAGTAGCATTAACAAAGTACCAAACATCTATTTCCATGTAATTCATCTTTTGCAATATTTGATAGTCCTGGAGTAATGGAGGAGCCAATTCGTAACTGGAAATGGAAGAAATGGAGCATCAGGAGACAGAGGATGCTATCAACTGAGAAAGCAAACAAGTCTCTGAGATTAGAAAATGTGAGTTTTCAGCTTTCAGCACCTTCTCAAACAGAACTGATAATGCCATGTGGGGTTACAGGAGGTTTACCCATGGCTGTTAAGCTCCAAAGAGCTTGTGTAAATAGATTTAATTTCCAAACAAAATCAGACCTCACTCAAAATGAGCACTTCTCTCTATATTCATCCCCAAATAGCAAATTGCTCAAGAAAGTTTGTGCCCTGACTTCTAACACTCCACAACTTTGAGATTTACACTTGCACGAAGCAACCCTGGCTTTGAGTTTACAGCCAGAATCTCAGAGCAGCTGGGATTCTGGGAGTCTGAGGGCTTATTCTGAACTTCGTGTACCTGGGGTACTCTGAAAGAAAAAAAAGAAAACCCTGTGTTTTGACTTACGAGGAGGATTAAAAGCTAGAGGTGACATAAATCACAGATAATTGTTTTCAGGAGGAGTTTGGCTCTCCAGATGTGCTGTTCTCAGTTTGCAGGGGCAGAGTTAAAGAATTTCAGTGACCACCTTTGACTAAAAGATTCACAAGCCCTTGCCCTTGGCCATTTGTCAGCCCATGATATCATGAAGATGCCCCAGGGATGGTTTAGGCCATGCTTGTGCCTTTCTTGTGTTCAACACAAACACAACCAGGAGCTCAAGGCCAGGGTGCCAAGATCTTGTCTCAGCTCACCAATCCAAGCTGCAGTGGTGCTCTCACCCCATTTTCTATATTATCTTATAAAACAACAGTTTTCAGCTGTTGATGAGGTCTCAGAAGGCCCTGAATGAAGCCCCAGTGAAGGACCAATTCCCCCCAAATCACAGGAGCCCCCAGAGGAGCCTGTTTGTGGAATCACTGCAGTACAATTAGCTCTGCACAACCCTTCTGTGAGGAATGACGGGACCTTACTTGCAGCATCTGTCAAAATAATTGCACCTCTCAGTGATTTTTATCCCTCCATTCCTTGTTTTAAATATATTCATTAATGAAATGGCCCTGAGCTGAAATGAGCAGTACATCTTCCTCATTATCCTCAGAGCAGATTGCTGGGAACTCGAGGAAACTGAAACCCTGTCAGCTCACACTCTTCAGGCCCTCTCTATTCCTTTGCTTGTTCTGATTGTGGAGACAACACTGTAAAGGGAAAGGATGTTATTTTGGAGCTGTAGGTGACAGGTGACACCAGAGGGCTGAAACTGCACAGGCATGTCCAGAAACTGGTGTGGTTTTCCTTCTGGAGACAGAAGGATGGTGCAGGGTCAGTCAGGGAGTGTAGCTGTGCTGGTTTGGGTTGGGTCAGAGTTCATCTCCTTCGTGTGGCATCGGGCTGTGGTTTGAAGTTGTGCTGAAGCTGTTGATAATTCAGGGATGTTTTGGTTCAGCTGAGCAGAGCTCACTTAGAGCCAAGGACTCTTCTGCTCCTGGTGCCACCCTGGCAGTGCCACCCTGGTGGGGCACAGGGAGCTGGCAGGGACACAGCCAGGACAGCTGGCCCAGCTGACCAAGGCAGGATTCCCTTGTTGTAAGGGGAGGATGAGAGGGTGCAGAATTTATCTTCTTTCTTTGCCAGAGTCAGGATTAAATGCTTGAGACAGTATTTCTTGTTCAGATTCAGATGTTTATTAATTCTTATCTACATTACAGTCTCACAAGCGGTGAGCTCTACAGCACTTCCAGCTGACAAAGTGAAAATAGAGCCCTATCTCTATCTCTCTGCAAGGCCTTTTAAGGATAAACTGTCCAATTAAGAAATGACACCTAAATTATTTTTACTTTTAACCCAATAACCAACCACCCATGGCCTGCAATGTGGATTTTTCTACCCACTTACAAAATCCCACCCAGACCCGTGAAGAAGAAGGTGAAAAAGAAGGACTGGCCTCTGTCCTAAAACCTCCATCTTGCTTTATATATATATTGCTATATTCTAAAACTTTAAACTCTAAGTCTTCTACCCTGAGATATCACACACTTCTATTCAAAATCCAAACCCATAATCCCAGTGCTGTCATTCAATTTTGGAAGCCTTTTCCAAGGCCTCAGGTCAAATGCAATGTTTGGTTGGGCGTCAGTGCCTGTCAGCACAGAAAGTCTAAAATTCTCAGTGCCCAGGGCTCCAACAGGAGGGTGCAGAGCTCTTGCTCCAGATGTGGGCACACATGGCAGGACAGGGGACCTGCAAACGTCACTTCTCTGTGGTGAAGTTCATCTTGTGCTGCTCCTCAAGCATCTCTGCTGAAACCACTCGCAGGGAAATGCAGATGAGCCAAATTGGAATCATCTGCAAAGAAGCAGTAGCTGAGGGGGTATTTTAATGCAGTAGTTCTAATGGCTTCCCATTTCCTGCTAGGGAAATGTGTAACTAATTAAGTCTGCGACATTCATTTAACTCGAACAATAAAACGTACTTGTGTCATCAGAGGTATTTACTAAACCTGGTGTTTACTACACATTTTCCTGGAGGGAGAAGGGGAGAGGTTGTAAACAAAATGTTAAAATATGTGTTTATCACCTTTCTGAATCCCAGGTGAAGCTGTTGTCAACACAATGAGGACTTGGGGCATGAATTAATATTTATTTTTATAATTCATATTAATTTTAAATTATTAATTAGTGCAGGAAACAATACTTGTTTTAAGGTTAAAACTCACATTTAAAGCTAGACAGTGGAATAAGTCTTTACTTCCAATAGCAGATGTTGTAGAAGTGTTTGCTTGCTTGTTCTGTGCCTCATTTATGCCACAAAATGAGCTCTCAGTGTGCTGCAGGGAGGAGAGCTGGGATTACAGAAAAAAACCCCACAAACCTGTAGCATAAAGTTCTGAAATCTCAGAATAAACAGCCTTAAGTGGTCATCTCCTAGTGTTGCGAGGCAAGTGTGCCAAGGATTTGACTCCTCCACTTGGCTGCTGGCCCACACCCCAAATCTCTGTCCCAGCAGAGCCCTGTCTGTCCCTGCACGGTGCCAGGGGACCCTGAGCACGTGTTTTGCTCAGTCTGCCCACTCAGCCTCTGTGCTGGGCACTACCTGACTCCTGTCTGCCCTCCCAGCAGAATCTGCTGTGTCTAATTGGAGATTATCCCAAGTATCACGACAGAGCCCAAAGCTGACAGTTCAGCTGAGCACTGGAGTAATGAGTTGGATAATGCACCTTGGGAAAGTTAATCCTTAAAAATCCCTTAGACATATCTTGTTTTCCAGGTCAAAACAGAGGTATATTTAACCTTTCAGAGGAATTCAGGAATTTGGGGATGGGGGACAAAGAGAGGACTGAGCAGTTGTTCTGTGGGCTGCACAACCTCATCTCATGGCGCAGAACAAACTTGCTCATTCTGTGAAAGTGCAACAAAATATTGGATTTTGTTCCACTCCTCCCAGATCTTGTCCCAGCAGATGACAGCCAGGCACAGAAATGAAATAAAGTACCATATCAAAGAGATATTAAACCCTGCCACCAACAATTGGCTTCATTTTTCTAGTTATTGATTGCTGTCAAGGTCCTGTCTGGGGAAGGGTGCAGAGCCCTGGTTTATGACAGCTCACAGAAACAACTGATCTTCACATCCTTGCTCTGGGAACATTTCTATCTTGCCACTTAAATTCTTAATTTCTACCACAAACTCTGTTATTTTATCCCTTAGAAGTGGCCCAGAAAGGCACAAAGTTTTCCCTGTCTCCTCTGGGGATGAGGCTGATGGCAGCATCCTGCAGGTCAGGCCATGTCACTCAGGGGTACACAGAGAGCTCTGGCTGTGACCCCTCTGTGCCAGGAGCACTGCAGCACAGCAGAGACACTCCCAACACATCAGAGCCCTCAAAAACAGCTTTATTTCTCCTTTTTTCATTTCAACAGCAACCTCGGAGAGCCACACAACTTAAACCCCACACCCTTTGAATTGCTCTATACTGTAAATGCCATATCGATGCTGGGAATAAAAGCCATCCCATCCTCTCCAGTTTGGAATCATTTCTCCCCAGAAGGCTAAAAGAAGGAATTTTTTTCAAGGAGGTGAAAGAAGTTGGCAGCAAACTGCTCAGGCCAGTATTTGGAGCAGTTTTGGGGGTTTGTCTGAAGCAGTCACAGGAAAGCAATAAAATTCCTGCATTCCCCTCTCCTTTCTCCCAGCCAAAGGAAGGTCTCTTTACTAAATGTAGGGGATCTATCATCTGTTGAAGCCCCATTCACAGTTTCCTTACTTTTGCTCATTTTTCTCCTTCTATTTCACACATGGGGACGCGGGCCAGCCCAGCGTGCAGCGCTCTCTTTGATCTGTGCACCAGAAAATCTGTATCAAGTCAGCTGCACATTTCTAAGCAGATTAAATTTGCCCTTGTGGTTCATCTGAAGGCTGACAGATCTCCTTTGTGTGCTTTGTGGTCCAAGATCCCAAACCAGCAAAACCCTACAGCCCATCTGGAAGTTTAACATATGAGGCCTCCTTCACTGGGACTTATTTAAAGTGCTTAAAGCCTCGTGCAGCCAAAATCCTCTGATTTATACCGTTACCAGTGACCTTCACCTGAAGTGTTCTGGGCTTGTAATTTGTAATTTTTTTGGAAGATGTCTTTGGAAAAGTGAAAAAAGCCTACAGTTTGCAGGTGGAGAAGTGTAGGCCCTTTTTGTTCGGGATGTGAGGGAGATGTAAGGGCCTAAGGTAGGACATTAGTTTGAAAGATAAGCCAATGGTTTTTGAGGAAATTGTAAGAAATTGTGTGGCTGAGTTTCCCCTCTTTGGCTCCTTTGCTCTTCCTCAGCCCACATTCAAAGGAAGGTGTGCTCCCAAGAACTTGAGGTGTGGCAAAGTGCAAGGACTGAGGGAAAAGGCTACCAAGGGCTGAAATGATGTGGGACTTGTGCTTGCAAAGAAAACAGCTGCTTTTCCCAATTGGAGAAGGTCCATTTTGGGGATCTGGCATCTACTCCGGGTTCCAGGAAGCAGCTTTAGCACAGACAACTTTCAAAGAGGTAAAAACTCTGAACCAAATCCAGGCCCAGCTCCCTTCTCTAACTAAAACCAGAAATTCAGTGTTCTCACTTCTTCCCAGCTGCCAAACAAAGCTGAATGGTTGTCATGCCTGGGGAAACTGATATATTGGTACTTTTAAATACAAATGCCTTTTTTGGGTGGCTATATTTAGCCCAACATATCCTGGGAGCTATATTTGAGTGTCGTGCACAGTGGAAAATAGCCTTCTGAGGTCAGGAGCCAAACACAGAAGGAACAAACCTCCCAAGTATTCTTCTGCATGGTGCACATCCTCCCTCACCAATGGAAATATTCCCATTTTGGTGCAAATCATTTATCTGGCAAATTGCAAATGTCAAGGTAAAATGTAATGGAAGGAGTGGGAACAAGAGGAAACTGCACAGTTTTCTTCTCCTTTTGCACTGCCCTGTAGTCTTTCTGAAAGGAGAAAGTATTTTCCAAAATATGCTCTTTTGGAACAAGCTCCATGTTATTTATGGTTCCTGACAAGATTCTATGCTACTGATACCCTTGATTTGTGTGTTTAATTTGGGGTTTTTTTGCAAGAAAAACAGAGAGCAGTTGCTTGTGTGAACCTGAAATCTATTGCAAATGTCCCAGTTCTTGACCAGGGAAGTTCAGGGAAATAATTTATCTGAAAAATGAATTGCTCTTTTTAATCTTTTCACTCTGCCAGGTAGAAAAAAAAAAGAAAAAAAAAAGAAAAATTAAATTAAAAACAACAAACCACTTTTTGATTCAAATAGGACTGGAAGAAATCTAAACAGAGGGAGGAAGAATCCTGGCTGGTGGTTTTTGTGGGATCTGCAGCTTGGAGAAGCTGAGGGAGAGAATGTCAAGGAGACATCTCTGATTTAGGTCCTGGGGCTGAGGGGATAAAGAGATCTCCATGCTCACATAAAGTTAGGAATGAGCAAGGATTTTATATCATTTTGTTGTTCCTGAAGCCATTTTGAGCTCCTGGAAGTGACTTTAATTGCTGGGGTGGGACAGCCCAGTGGGTAATGGTGACACAGAACCTTTAACATCAATCCCAGCCTGATGCTCCCAAGCCCAGGTGCAACCTCCTCCTCCTTCTCCTCTTCCTCCTCCTCCTCCTCCTCTCCTGCATCTGCACTGCCACATTTATCATCTGCACAGGACTCAGTGGCACCTGAAGCTCTGAGGAATCAGGAGATTTGTGTTTGCTGCCATCGAGACCACACTGGGTATTTCATCTTCAGCCCATAAAATCTGCAGCCTGTGCCTCTAAAACACTCTTACAACCCATGGAGCCGTGGCTGCAGCACATGGCTGGGAAGGAAGAGAGGCAACTTGCCATGTTTTTTCCATCCTTGCTCATAAATAGCCTTTGCTTTGATGTTTCAGATGACCTTAGCATCCATCAACAGCTGCAACCCTCAACAGCTCATTCAGTGAGCTGATGTTTGTAAATAAAGTGGAGATTTTAATCCACGGTAGCAAAAGGTCAGTTGGAAAGGGGGAATGATTTATCCATGGGTCTGGCTCCTCTGTCTCAGAACTGGGCTGGAAAAGTCACAATCAGTTTTTGCCCAAATCAGAAAAAAAATCTATTTAATTAGATAGTGAAATATCAAGGCAGCAACGGCGGGGAGTAATTTCTGTCAATTTGAGTTCTCCTTTTAGTAAAGCATCTTTTGTAAACCACTCCCACGGCCTCTAGTCACAAACTTTTAACTCTCTGGGAGCACTGCTCATTCCCAAACATCTCTGCCATCTCTGCTCTCACTGACCTCCATGTGGGAGCTCCCTCCTGCTCTGACATCCCATTCTCCCTCACTGACTCCCTGCCAGAGGTGGAGGTCATGGCAAGGGCCCTGCAGGAAGAGGTGCTCCCAGCAGCTGCCTTTCCTTGCCCTGCACCACAAGCTTTTTGCTGACAGTTTTCTAGCTTTTGTGATCTCTGGAATTCATCATTTTCAGCACAAAAAAAAAAAAAACCAAAACAAAACAAAAAAACAACCCAACATCTGTGCAAGGAAATGTCCCTGGTAGCTCAGCATCCAAGGGCTGTGTGCACATAACCACAGCAAGAAACACAGAACTTTGGTGACAGGAAAGGGAAATCTCCCATAAATTACAGTGCTGCTTTTAAAAGTTTGTAAGCAAACAGCCATGAATCTCCTTTGTTCTACACAAGGGCCTGTTTGTGCAAGATGCAAGTTGAGGGCAGCCCTCGGGCAATGCAGGGTGCCCCCCTTCAAGATCTTCCATGAATGCCACAACTCTGGGGCAAGCTAGCATCCCCATGAAAACAAATATTGTGAGGAAAAGGGAAGGGGCAAACTTTCCTAAACCTGATTGCTCAAGAAAGAAGCCTGGAGTTTTCAAGGTGCTGGGTTGGGAGGGGAGCAGCGAGCCTGGTGTTTTGCTGGCAGATTCAGAAAGTTTGGATGGTTAGTGAAGCTGGTGAAGGAGCACTGGGTTCCCTGTGGGCTGCCACATCTGACCTCAGAACTAAAGGTTTTATAGCAGTGATGTCTCCTCTGAAAGGACACAGTGTCCCCAAATCCAGGGCAGCTGCTGATGCAACAGGAACCCAGCACTGCCCTGTTGTTTCTTCCCTCTTCTCTCTCAGAAAGCATTTCAGTGCTGGTTGGGAATGGCGAGGAACAGCACGAGAGACAGCACGAGGAGCAGCACGGAGCTCTCTCCCTCCCGCAGACTCCTGCCAACATGGTTTAGGCACCTGGGAAGCACAGGACAGGAGGGACAGATCCACAGCCCCTGCCTGCATGGATGTGGCAGCACATCCCTGCAGTTCCCTTTGCTGTCAGAGCAGAAAATGCTCCAGAGTTGGCTGCAAAGCCCGTTACAAAAACACCATTTTTTTAAGCAGCGGTTATTTCATTACCGCGGTCAAAAGAGATTGTGACCATTTAAAGGAGCAGGATAGAGTCTGTAATGTAATTAGATGATCCTGAAAAAGCAATAGTGGAATTCAATCAGTGAGCAATCCACATGCACTTCCTGGAGGTAATCAATCCCGGTGTCAAAGGAAGCCCATTGTTCTCATCCCCCAGGGTCTCCTGCTCCCACAATGTACAAAAGGCTTTCTTGTCAAGACCAACAAATCTACTTCCCCAGCTTAGTCAGAGATAAGAAAACAATGTCTGGACTATCCAGACAATTTGTCTATCTTTAGGCACTTTGGTTTTCTCTTTCTAAGTTTCACTGTTTCCCTGTTTGGGCCATTGCTGGCCTACAGCTGATAATACTTTCCCTGGGGTAAGGCTCTGCTTGTGAATTTTCCATTTTACACAATGTAAAACTGAAAATCACTGGAGGTCGTATTGCATTTGGAACAAGATATTGAAAGCAGTGCTCACATCCCGAACTGGCTCACACACAGTAGGCAAAAAGTTATTCAAAATATAAACCAGCTTCCAAGCCCCTCCTTTGGTGGCCCTAATTTAGAATTAGACTTTTTATTGTCCCTTGCCACCTATGTACTGTGAGATTTGATTTGTACACACTGGCCCAGAAACTCGGCATTCATTCATTAATTCTACCAAGAATGTTCTGTTTTGTAACCAGAAAATTGAATTACTTACTGCTTAGTTTTAGTACTTTCCACCTTTTGTCTAGGAAATTGAATTATTCTGGTTAGTTTTCTTTCTCCAGTGTATAATAACTCGCACATATACGCTACCCATTTGTGTTAAAATATACACAGTGTCCTTCCAGCAGGTAAAATTCCATCTAAAGCATCTTGTTGAGCTTAACAGGAGTTACAGTGGTGAAAGTGAAGCCAGAACTGAGTCAGTGTCTCTCTTTTGTGGGAGCCCTCGGGGGCTCAGACAAGGTGGGGGACGTAAAAAAACACGAAGTGTCTGTCTCCACGGAGCTGCCATTAGCTAATGGCTCTCGATTGCAACCGCTGCAGTTTTATAAAGAGAAAAACTTTCCCTCAGAGTCACATCCCCGGCAGCAGCGGGAGCCCAGCGGGGACCCCGCAGGCAGGGGAGATTAAGGGCATTTCCCCAAGGCTTCCCAGTGGAATCAATGCTCGCTAATCTTTAGAAAATTACACTAACAAGCTCCAGGCACGAACCGCGGGAGCCCTGCACAGCAGCCCCCGAAATCACGCACAGCCCATTAATGTATCAGGGCTTTAATGAAGCAGAAAATCTCTCCCCAGCAGAGGCCAGAGGATGCTTTAAGGCTCCCAATCTCTCCTGAGCTGGTCTGATGGCAAACAAGTTGTTATAGGTATGTATATTATAAAGCTGGCTTTTTGCAAGGTGTGTGCTATATGAATAATAACATTGTATTAAGAATATAAGGTTTTAATTTCTGTTATTAGTAAAGAAAACTAGGCATAGCGGTAGTAGTTGTTATAGTGTGCTTAAACTGTCTGTTTGGTTGGGATAACATGCAGTGAATATGTAAAGAAGACCCTGCTATTGACATATTGATATATCAACATCAAATTGGTATATTGATATACCAACTATCAGCATCTCCCATCTGAAGAAAGTCTGGACCAAGGCCCAAGCTGGAGGTGATAATGAAGGTGATAATGAAGACACAGCCAAGAAACACACATGCTCTAAAAAGGCAGACCCAAGGAGGGACCATGCACAACAGTTCCTGGAGTATGGAAAATAGTTTATGGAAAAATATGAATATTCAACAGACTGATGCAATAGAAAGGGTATTTAAAGAATGTCTCTGATACAGCAAGGTGTGGACTTGGCTGAATGCAAGTCACCCGGCCTGGGCAGTACTTTGCTTTTTTCTATCTCCTAATTGTCTTACTTCCTATTAAACTTATCTCTTAAAATTTACATGGAAAGTGAACCTCGTTTTTCACAAAGTCAACTCTGACAGCAAAAAAATGATGCTTTTGGGGCTGATCCAGCCTGGGGAGCAGCTCCAGGTGCTCACAGGTATTTGAGGCCAGTGCAAGTGATGATCAGCAACTCCTGAAAAATCCCAAGCTTAGAAATCCCCAAATGGCAGTTCAAGGAAAGCTGCTGGTGCTGTGCTGTAGGTGTGGCCAGTGTATTTTCAGCAAATACCCTTTTTCCTTCTCTTTCAAACCATCAGGCAGATCTAGGAGGTGCAGCTGGCCAAAATACAATTGCTCCAGAGGCAGATTACTTCAAAATTAATGAAATCTTGCTACAACCTGCATTAAAAAAAAAAAAAAAAAAAGAAGCTTATTTTTTCCCTATCAGTCATAAAACTTAGTTATTTCCTGAGCAATGTTGCAATTTGCCTGATGCTTGTGAGATATATTGCCTGCTTTCTACTCTGTTTCCTATTGGGCAGTCTGCAAGATTGTCTAATCTCTAAAAGAAATAAGCATCTGTTTCCTTCATGGTCTATGCCTGGTTTAAGGTAATTATGCTCCTATTATACTTCTACATGAAAAATCTTAGGGAAAATAAGAACAACTGATTTTTTTTTTTCTCCTCAAAAGATATTTTAACTTGTAATCCAAGAGGAATGAACATTGGATTACTCACTAAAAGAAGTGGCCTCCAAACTTTTGTCCTCTCTTTGGGTAAGTTTGGTGCATTTCCAACTGTTCCACATCACTGGTGTGTCTTTGCAGAATCTGCACCCAAGGAACTCCTCCCTTCCAAGATCCCCCATCCTGATACATCTGAGCATCCCAGGAGCCATGAAAATAAAAATAAGAAAGCTGGTTTTTTGGGTTTTTTTCTCCAAGAGAGAGGAGAAAAGAGTGACCAAAATGCAGAAGAAAAAGGCAAATTGTCGGGAAAAAGGCAGAGCTTAGGAGGCAAAGTCCTGGAGTTGATCACATCAACCTGTGGAGGCAGGGAAGATATTTTCTCTCTCTCCTCCATACTTTGAAGAAGCTCCCTGGAGGTGTTGGCACTGACAGGAATGGCCCAACAGGGATTTGTGCAGGGATCAACAGAGTGACTCCCATGTCCCTCACCAAGAAAGCCACGTGCATCTTCATATCTGTTTGTTGGATTTTCAGTAATTAAAAAAAAAAAACAAAAAAAAAAACCAAAAAAAACCAACCCAAAACATCTTTATTCTTATTCTTTGGAGTCAAGTATTTTACTTTTGAATCTCTAGGGCTCAGCTCCTCCAAAACAAAAGGCACTTGGTGTCTCCACTGCCCCGAGATGGAGTTTCAGTTCCATTTTCATCCTCAGAGGTTGGGCTTTGCTTCATCTCTATCAGCAGACACTTAAAAGGCTCAAGCAAAGCAACTTTCCCATTCAGAAAAAAAACCAACCAGACACGCTCCTTAAGGATTTCTGTTTTCCAGAACTCCTTGACCCTCTGACCTCACTTCTCAGGTTTTAATAAAAATCTTTTGACAACTATTTTTCATATTTCTGATTCTGACATGGGGAAAGGGCAACCATCACTTTAAATTTGGCTCCGAATTAAAGACCTTGCAGAATCAGCATTTTCTAAATGCGGCCTTTGAAAAACTGGAATGTTTCCTTCCATAAAATCCTCAATGAAAACTGTGTCTTGAAGGCAATATTTGCCCCCCTGCAGAGTGTGAAACCCACAGATTTCAGCACAGATCCTGCAATCCCTGGGCTATGAGAATGAAGAGCAATTTCACTTGAAATGGGAACAGGATTTCATTCCAAAATATAATGGTCCCAGAGCAGCTTATCCCAGCTGAGGGGATAAGCTGCCATGAAGTGGTGAAACACAAAGCAGGAGGGACATACCTTGAAAAAAATAATTAGAAACAGTTTCAGGTCCTTCTCTGCCTGTTGTCAGTTTTCTGACTTTACAGAAAAGTAAAATGCAACCCCCCACATTCCTACTTTATAGGGTTGGGGTTTTGCTTTGTTCTGTTGTTTTCAGCAACACACACCCAAAAATAGCAGGGGCAGCCAGTCATGAGTGGGAATCAACCCCAAAATATTCCCTGTGTGCAGAGAGGGAGGCCAAGCACACACAGGTTGATGTAGAAGGTTGGTTTTTATCAAACCCAGAATTTCCCTCATCCTTTATAAACCCTTATTCCCTGTCTGGGATGGGATGGGGTGGGACTGTGTCACATTTCAGAGTGCCCTGACCCAGAGGAGCCCTCAGAGGCTGTAAACACAACCCTGCTCATCCCTGCCTCTTGGAAACACTCAGCTGCTGTCAGCACTGCTCTGCTCTCAGCCATCACCACTTTCCCAGCCTTCCTCTGCACCCTTTCTACCAGACCATGACCCCAACAAGGGTCAGGGCTTTGCAGCCTGAGGAAGGCAGAATAATTGCAATTCTTTTGGGGTTGGGGACCATGGCTGTGTTCATCTTTTACAGTAGCTGGAGCAACAAAATCTGGCTCTGCAACGAGCCCTCCCCAGACTTACACTGATCCTGGTGATGCCAGCAGATAAAACTTCTTCCCAGGGACACATTTTGGGGTGCACCTCAGCAGTGCCACCCACTAAACCTCAAGGCTGGCTGAGACACCAAACCCTGCTGGGATTTGAAACACCAAACTGTGATAGATATGATGGTAAATTCGTGCAATTAAATATAGGAGATATAATAAATGTAGTAGATGATAGAATGTATATTTTTGTAACCCTGCAAATTATATAACAAAACCCTGCTGGGATTTGAAACACCAAACCCTGCTGGGATTTGAACTACTCGTGTTGTTTTCCCCTTGCCTCATTCCAGACCTCACCATAAAACCTTCTTTGCTCTTTGCTTCTTTCCTTAAATAGGAGTTCCATCCCCTCTGAGGAATAGCTGTGGATTCCAGGGTTTGCCTTTGGGCTCCCAGTGCCTGTGATGGGGCTGGGAGGGAGCAGGACAAGGACAAACAGCAGCAGCAGTGGGGCTGCTCCAGCCCCTCTCTGCTCCATGGACAGGCTCCAGCTGGCTCCAGGGGCAGCTGGATCCATCCCACGGTGGGAAGGGTAATGATCCAGCCAGTTAGGCTGGCATTTGTGACACCAGAGCAGCAGCAGTGCTGGAGACATTACTCATATCCCAAGATATGTGAGGCTAAAGCCAAGATTCCTCATGGATCTACAGCTCTGTGAGGCTCCTGGGGCCCTTTCCTGGTCTCTGTGGCTTTGTCAGTCACCCCTCAGCTTCTGGGCTCCCACCTCAGGTCAGCAAGAGCCTCTTTTCCAAAGCTGTGATCTGGAATGGACTTGTTTACAAAGCCCTCTATCAGAAATATGCTGCTCACGTGTCAGGGAAAGCAGGAATTATTCCCCACATCTCTTCTGCACTGAGTGTGGAAATACAAACCACTTCAGGATGAGAGGAAGGAGGGATAGAAAGAGGAGGAATGTACAGAATAAGAGGAAGGTGAAACAGGCTGAAACGCCCCTGGGTGACTGGTGGGCACAACTTCAGCCTTTCAATTCCCACTCCAGGCAAACCTGGAGAATTTTTTATTTTGTTCCTCTGAAAATTTGGAGCCTGATGAAATGTGTTGTCACTTGAGTTCGTGATACACCTGTCAAAAATATATTTATGGAGAAATAGTATTTCCACCTAAAGTATCTATTTTTAGATGGTCACTTCATAAATGATGCTGATTTACAATTACTGCTCCTCCCAAAGGGAATTTTTTCTTTTTCTGAGTTATTCCTGTGCTGAGCATGTTTTTCCATGTTTCCAGGAGCTCCTCTGTTGAATGAGTCCCTGCTCCAGTAGATGCTTTGTGTCTAATGCGTTTGCTTATGCATTCCTGAGACTTTGCATTGGTCCCAGCAGCAGCCTGGAAGTTTCTGGCTGTGACTCTCACTAAAGGGCTGATGGTGCAATTATTCACCTGAAGGGAGTTGCTTTATCCTCAGTCATCATCTCTTCTGATCTCTCAGCAAACAATTACTTACAAAGAAATCAGAATCAGGCCGTGTTACACACAATTACAAATCTAAATTGGTATGGAGGGGGGAGAGCAGCACGTTTTCTTCCCCAGAGAGAGAGGAAAACTGTAGGAGCCGGGCTGCTGTGCCAGGTCATGTGTGACCTGTGTGTTAAGTTATGGAATTTCTGACCTAAATTCCAGTGTTTTCTCCTGGATATAATGCTGCCTTCCTATAGCATAGACTGCTGGTTTATTAGTCTTCATTCTCCCTTAATTTAACATCCATTCTATTGATTCAAATCATGTTTAAATCTGTTTTCCTTGACACTTTGAGTGAGGTGTTACTTTGTAGTAATTCACAGTACAGTAATTACTGTATATAAGCTGATTGTTGAGATGTCTAAATCTGCCAGTTTAGGTGTGAAAAACTTCCTCTGTGGGAATTCCAGACTAAAGCTTCAAAGAAAATCTCTCTCTGAGGCAGCTCAGTTAAAAATCCTGAGAAATTAGTTGGGAAGAACCTACTCCACCCCAGTTTGCAGCTTGATTTTTCAACATTGACACAGACCTGACTAAAGAGAATGAAGGGTCCTCTGCTTAAGGAATTGTGGAGATGTTTGAAAGAGAGAGGGAGTTTATTTGAAATTTCTAGAAGCAGGACTACCCAGTGATCCAGCTGGTAACTGTCCAATCAATAGCTCTGCAGAAGGTGCTAATTGTTACTCACCCTTATGTCCAAATTAAACATTGCTTTGATTTGCAAAGGCCACCTGGGATTTATGTCTGCCACCAAGCCCCCAAAGGAAAGAGCCTGAGGAATGGGAAGCTGGATGGAGCTAAATAGGATTTCTCCAAAGGGGAAGTGGGATTTCATCCCCTGAGCCAAAGACAGACCTCTCATCTGAGGGACAGGGATCCAGGGATGGAGAGACAAAACTCACATTTCCACAGTTCCCTTTCAGGGGGGAGTCTGGAAAAGCTCAGCTGTAAATGCCATAACTTCTCAGTCACAGGCTGGAACAGCTGCTTGAGTCTGCACACAACAGTAAATCTGCCCTGCTGCAAACAGCATGTCCAGGGCTTCTCTGGCAGAAGTGTTGAGTTAATTGAGACAGAGAGTTGGTAATAACTGCCAGCTCTGCAGCCACACAGCCCCAGATCAAAGAGGCCCTACCCCATTTGTCTCCACTACCTTGTCATGAGGAGGATTTTCCCTCCACACAGGCTCAGCAGAATGTGGATGTGGGGCTCAGTGCCCCAAAAACCTCCAGCAGACTCATTGCTCCAACACTGGGGTTTGACATTTTGGGATCCTTCTCACAAGGACCCTTCCCGTGCCTACAGCTGCTCATGGGAGCACTGTGGGGGTCACTCAGCCATCAGCTAAATCAGCCCTGTCACCTTGTCCCTGAAGGACTTGATGGAATAAAAAAGGCTTTGAATCCTCTACTCCAACTACTGAATCCCCAACACACAGACTTTAGTCTGCATCACTCCTTTGGATAAAATCTGAAGGGAAAAAATTATCCAGAGGAAGAGCCTTTTTCAGCCTGGGTGGAAGAGATGGAGCTCAGAGCACCCAAAGGTGGGGGTGGACAATAAAGGAGCTGGTATTTAACCACACAAGAAGCTATGATTAAATTAATCCACCATTCTCCTTTTTGCAGTTCTTTGGGGGGAATTAGATCAAGAAAGTAACAAAGGAATGCCACAGTCTGCCTATAATGTAATTAAAGAACCAAGCCTCATCTGAGCTTTCTCTTGCCAAAGTGCTTGCTGGATGTAAGTTGGAAAAAGAACCCCAAATTCAGGACTTTAAAGAGAAGACAGAGAGATACTGTGAAAAAGTATTTGAATGCCCAGCTATTCACTTCCTCCCATTAACACTCTCCAAATACAGAAAACAAGGATGATGAAATAATGCACCTACTTCAGGAAGACAAGGCAGAAAAAAAGTGATTTCTTAGGGCTGGTTACACTCAAGAACAGGTTGATGACTTTAAAAGACAGGTAGAGTGGAAGGAGACCTGGAACTCATGCCAAATCAACCACAAATATTTATCCCATCTTATGGAGATGTGCTAAAAAACAGCCCATGGGACCAGGGTGCTCAGATACTTTTAGATTGTTCTCTTACTCCTAATAATTAAATACAAGTCACAGAGGCCTGAGGTTGCCAGGACTCTGGCTGGACAAAATACACAACTGCTGGTTCTGTAGAAATAATTTACATTGGAACACGTCCAGCATTGCTGGGCACTGCAAAACTCAGACAAATGAACCCTGAAGAAGCAAAAAAAAGTTGCCAAGTGGTGCAAAATGTGAGTGTAAATCTGAGCTCAAACTCTGGCAAGCCCTGGAGCTGCTCTGCAGGTATTAAGTAGCCAGTATTAGGAAGAGCTGTAACATACCAAGCAGAGAGATTTGATGATTAGATTGGGATTAGATATTGGGAATAAATTCTTCCCTCTGGGGGTGGGGCTGAATGGGTTTTAAAATCTCTTTCAACCCAAACCAGTCTGGGATCCTATGACACTCCTCCATTACTTTTTGAGGGACGGGCTAGAGGGGCATAAACACATAAGAAACATGCTGGAGATTTCAGTTCATGGATATGCAAACAAATGTAACTACGCAGATACATAAAAATATTTATCCTCATATAACATAAACATAACACTATATAGCACAGTTATATAGCACATAAAGTTTAACAAGGGCATCGAGCCAAAACTGAAATAAACATTTTCCAGCCTATAAAATTCACGAGGGGAACAGCAAAGGCAGCTGTGCCCTGCCAAGCTGGGGGAGCTCCCATGAGAGTCAGAGGTTTGATTGTCCTCTGCAGTCACATTCAGCTCCAAGTAACCACAGAACCAGGTCTGAAATGCAGCTTGGTTTGAGTGCTGCTCTTAATCTCTGCCTGGTGCTAACAGGGTGTTCAGGGATTTTGTTGCTCCCTGCTCAGCTAACAAAGTCCAGATTGTTTTGCTGCTGCTGGAGCAGGGGCTCCAAATGCTGAAGTCTCCCTGCAGTAATCAAACCATGACTTTGTAACAGAGACATCCCCATTTCTCAGGCCCTCCTTGTCCCACGTGTGCCCATCCCGTTGGTTTCGTGTCTTCTTTTCTTCATGTTAGAGCCAGGATTAATACACAGGAGTCACAGTTTCATGTTCAGACAGTGTTTATTAATTCCTATCTGTAGATATCATAAGTCATGAGCTCTAAATACCAAGTTAGAAAACTGAGGTAATGGATGCCTCTAACTCTTTCCAAGGTTATTTAAGCACTAGTCAGCCGAGGTGACACCTATATTATTTATATTTTTACCCAATAATGACCACCTAAGGCCCATAATGTGGACCTTTTTCACCCAATTAGATAAAAACACTCAAAACCAAGAAGAAGAAGGTGAAGAAGGACCCAGATAATGCCCAAAATGCTCCATATTGCTCCATATATATTGCTATAGACCAAAATATATATGTATATATGTGTGTATATATATGTACATATACATATATGTATATATATGTACATATATATATGTACATATATGTATATGTATGTATATATCTTAAATCTAAGTTTCCAGAATTCCAACACACCCTTCTCTGTTCTGCTCTGTCTTGCCCTGGTGATTTAGAGAGCAGAACAACAGGGAATGCCAAGCACTGGGAGAAGCTGCAGGTTTCCCTTGATGTCAGGATTGGGAAAAGCTGTAATTGGCAACATCTGTGGCAAAATGCAAGTTTCTGCCATCTGAAAAGTGAGTGGTTCACTGGAGGACAACAAACCTCCCAGAGAAGAGATGCTGTTCAGATGGAAACTTCTGTGCTGAGATAAAAGGTGGAAACTCTCCATGTGTCTGTCCCAGCCTGCTGAACAATTCAGAAGGAATTCAGCTGGATACTGGATGTGCTGCTCAGGACCTCACACAGAGACACCAGGGGAGGAAACCCCTTCTATTATACTTCTTCCAGCACCTTCAAAAATATTAAGCTATGTCTGACTGCTGAAAGAAGTCCCTTGCTAAGCTGAGGGGGGAAACTGGCCAGTATAGAAGATCCTCTTAATTAGGGCTACGTACATCCAAATAAATGAAATTACCTGAGCTCTCTTGTGTTTTCTGCCACTCTGATGCTTGCAAAAACTGTCTGTCTGCCCAGGGGCAGGTGTGGATGTCAGCAGGCAGTTTTGGGAATTTTCTCACAGGATGTTTTTGCTTTATAACGCCAGCTTGGCATTTCTTGATTTCTGATTTTGAAATGGGATCTTGTTATATCTAATGCCCAAGCCAAGAGAGGATTCAAAACAATGCAAGGATGGAAGCCAGAGCCTGAGCTGTGTCTGGGCACCAGGAGCCAGTGGTGAATGAGATCCAGCCCACTCAGCAGAGGTTTGGGACAGGAGGGAGCCTGGATGTGCCCTTCAGGCCAGGTGGGTGATGGTGCCACGTGCACTGACTTCCAGTGAGGGACATGAAAGGAAATTCTCCCAGATAAAGCCCAGTCTGCAAGAGCTCCAAACATTGCTGTCTATCTTCACCCAGCTTTAGATAAGGCTTTTATCAAGAGGTCAAAGGCAAGTGGGATTTTCTATGGCTTGTTCAACCCTGCACTTTGCATAAGAAGAGACAAGAAAAACTCTTTGCCTTCTCCCAGCAAACTCCTTCAGAGCAAGGGCGTGATCCAGTAAATGCAACTCAGACTTCAAAATCCTTGGAACCCTTTTAAGGAATTCTGCAGCGACATTTTTGGCTGTAAGTCTTACAGTCCCTGAGGAGCTGCAGGGATGCTCCCTGCCTGGCCAGATCTCTGCTCCTGCAGAGAGCTGGGGCTGAGGTGGCAGCACAGCTCGAGGTGACACCAGCAGCTCTTCTGCACAGCACTGTCATCCCAGGGCTGATGTGAACAGCTATTTCAGAGCTCTAAAGGCATTTGCCTGGGCCTGGGACATCATTTAATGTCCTTGCCAAAGAGCTCCTGGCCTCAGAGGAGCAGCAGCAGGGCGAGGGAGTTCACTGGTAATAGGATGTGGGACGTGGAGGTTAAAGGTTCCGTAAAGGAAATCCTACACAAGCACGATGCTGATACACATCTGGCCCTTCCTCTGCCTTGTGCAGGGCTGCAGGTGTCTCTGACAGGCCCTTGAGCTATGAATTTGCTCTCTCTGGATGTAGGCAGGATATATGCTATGGGAAACCCTCTGTCTCTGGGGCTACAGACAGGCAGAGCTTCAGCTGGGAGAGGGGCAGCCCCAAAATCAAAGTCTCTGGGGGTCAGAGCAGGGCATCAGCCAGGAGATATCCCCTGTGTCAGTGTCAGGTGTGAAATCTGGGATTTGCAAGGGCACGAGCATTTGGGTGGTTTTCTTGGTGTCCATGCTGAGGTCTCTGTGTGATCCCTGGCTCTGACTTTGCCGTGGTCCAAGGAAAACATCCCCACACTTTATAGGGCCCCCCAGAGCACAGCTCAGCTCTTTTAGGGCTGGGGGCCCTGAATGCAATTCTGTTACCAACAGGGATTCAGCCTGGCTGAATGCAAAGGCAAAGGCTGAGGATTTGTTGTGAAATCCATGTGGATCCACAGCCAAACTTCCCTTATCTTTAATTTCAGGGTGATTCTGTCCACCGGGGAGATTTCTCTGAGGTTTCCAGTCCGTGACTCGTCTCCTCTCAGCATCCCCAGCGTGGGAGCTCCAGTGCACATCCTCCCCTCCCAAAATCTAAAGCAATTCCCACTGGCCTGAGAGGGAAAGGATCCTGCTGCCCCCAGAGCCCCTCTCCTGCGGGGACACCAGCAGCTTTCAGAAGCCTCTTTTTGGAGACAAAAAGGCTCTTTGGGGGAGAGGGAGGGAGCAGCGGGCAGGAACCGCAGCTGGGGCAGAGGAATTGTTCGGGATTCCCAGCGGTGCCCCCGGGGCACAGGGCAGCACGGCCGCGCCCCAAAGAGGAGCCTCTCCCCCACACCGAGAACCATTCTGCCTCCTCATTAACAGCACCGTGCCTTTGGAGGCTTCCCGGTCGTTTTGTCAGGCGAGTGCTTCCCTAATAACATTCATCTGCTTCATTTATACCCCATATCCAACAAAGCTGCTTAAAAGTCGAGGCTTTATATTCTTCTTTACAGCCCTTTCCAAATGGTCAGGGGCCACTTAGCATTGACCTCTGCCAGGCTTTGCCAGGGCTTGGGGCCAGATGCTTAAAGGGAATCACCTGTCTGTGTTTTGAATTGCTTTTGATCTTTTATTTCACTCTATAAATTCCCAGAGGGGCTCGCTGGTAGCAAACATCTGGCACAGCTTTTTCCTGCTCAGGGAAGGAATGAATCCAATATTGAAACTCCAGATTTGGTGTCTTCCTGTAGAGCTGGCCATGAAATGAGCCTGTGGGTGAATCATCTGCATCTAGGGCCATTCCTCCAGAGATGCTGCAGGTTCTTCTGTTTGTTAATTTTTGTATTCACTCGTCAGGATTGGCACAGCCAGGGGACTCCTTTTCCTGCAAATCCGTGCAGGGAGCAATCCCAACTGCTGAATTAGGCAAGGATAAAAATAACAATGATAATATTGCTGCTTTAGGATACCTTACACAAAGCAGAGGCTGGAGGGGTGACCCCACGGGGACAAAGGATGCTTCCATCCCTTCTGGGGAGCCCAGCCCACCCTGGGGCTCTCCCTGCTTTTCAGGGGGCAGGTTCAGCTGAGGGAACCTCAGCCAGGGCTGTGGTTTCTCCATGTTCATATCCACCAAAAAACCACTCTGGATTTACCTGGTTTTTCCTGATTTCCAAAGAATGAGTGGAAGTGGGGCAGAGCCTCAGGGCTGAGCCTTGGTGAGGCAACCAGAGTAGCAGGGGAGGAGCATTAGATTATTTTTTAGGGGGCCACAAAGCATCTGTAACCTGTAACCTTCCCACTGGATTAGGTAACATAAAAAAAATCTCTAATAACCCTCAGAAAACCACTGCCCTTTGCTGCTGGCAACAGAACCTGTGCAGAGCTGGCAAGGAAACAGCCCCTGGAAAAGGAATTGCAGCAACGCCTGGCATGAAGGTGCAGGGATTATATCCAGCCAAAATGAGTCACTTCGTGCTGCTGCAGTGCTCTGAGGAAACTCTCTCTTTGATAGAATCTCTCTTTAAAAGTCAGCTCTTTCCTCTGGGAA
This sequence comes from Trochalopteron elliotii, assembly GCA_024734555.1. Lineage (NCBI taxonomy): Eukaryota > Metazoa > Chordata > Aves > Passeriformes > Leiothrichidae > Trochalopteron > Trochalopteron elliotii. The sequence continues at coordinate 1,382,455 of JANPWX010000387.1, forward strand.
AAGGCAAGTCTTGACTTAGGCTGACCTACCTTGTTTTTGGCTAGAAAAAGACATTTTTCCTTGCCTGTCCCATGACTTTCACTCACAACCTCCCTAAGAAGATTTTTAAACCCCATTATTTAAATCATCCCAATCAGGCAGCATGAACCTGAGTTCCAAAAGTTGTTTTATTGCCCTGAGGTAATAAAATGCCCATCCTTTTATTCAGATCCATTTTCCTGGCTGTAACAAATAATGCTGAATGTTCCATAGGCCCCAGGGAAGTGCTCAAGTCTCTCCCATGTTCTTGCACTTTCATGTGACAGCAGTTTATGGTACTGCAGAATTTGCCTTATTGCCACCATCCTGTGGGATGGAAATTTGCAGAGATTCATGCACAGAGGGTGACTCTTTGCTCAGTGGTGATGGATGGAGCAATCTCCCTCCAAATCCTTAGAGCCAGTGGGAATTTGGTGGGAGGAACTGCACCACAAATCTCGAAGCACAGAAATGTGGATGTGCTGCTGATTCCCTGGACAAGCAAATGTTAAAGAATTATTTTAGCTGTTGGCTTGCTGAATGCCCAAGATCTAACATAAACTGGAGCTAAATCCAGCCAGGATATTGCAATAATTCAGTCATGTCTTGTAGCAGCATCACTTACTGGTTGCCCTGTGCATAGGACAGACATGCACCCATTCCCTGTGGATGTAATCATCAACAGAGGGAATTGCTCCACTCGGAGTAAACAACTTCATCCCCACTGTTTTGTGTGGATAAGATGTCGTTTAAGAGAAAATGGCAGTTGTTTTTATATTGCTTGTGATAATTGCTTTTAAATCACCACACATCATCAAATACCTGGCGTTTGAATTACACAACCCAGAAACCTGCTTACCTGTAAATTTTAAATTTCTAATTATTGCCAGTGGTTGTGTTTGTAAGGACTTGTGCCTGCTGCCTAAAATCTCTTCACAAACCACTCAGAATGCTTTACACTAATAGCTGGAGCCATAAACTTGCCAATGTTAAACAAGAAATTCTTCAGAAAGTCAAGGTTGCTCCTCTTCTTTTTTGTCTAAATGGGCCATTTAAAAGTGAATTTGGTAAGACAGGAACTGCTCTGTAGTGGGAGAAAAATGCCTCCATAAGTGAGTGGACTGAGGTCTCTCGTGTTTTAGGTTTCACTGAGCTCCAAATGGGAGTACAATGTGGATATGAATGGCAAAAATGATCTCCTGGAGTTGTCCTGTGATAACACAGCCCAGCCAGGGACTGCCAAGAAGATGAATATCCAGAAAAGGGGAGAAAAATATTCCTTCCAGTATTGCCAGGGAAGTTTTTCCTAGCCTTGTAAAAAAAAATACACAATCCCTTGCCTAGCTTCCAGCAGAGAATGGAGGTAGAAGCACGTGAAGAATGGAGATGGGGGGCAGGAAGAATTCATGAAAGAATTGTGTGCAGGATGAGTTACAGTTCCATAAGTGTTATAACATCATTTTGTTATTTCATTTTCTTTCTTTCATTTCATTTTGATGTGACCATCACCAGCTGTTGAATTTTGGTCCTGCAGAATTCTCACTTCTTCACTGTACAAGCCATGGACTGCAAGGCACAGACCCTGCTTTTTCCCAGACAAAAGTCAAAGCTGTGTATCTGCAAAAATAAAGGCCAGTAAATGGTGTCTGAAGTAGCCATTAATCTTTGGAATTAGTTGCTCCAAGTCCAGATAGCAAGTATATGAAACAACAAAAAATGGAATTAAATTAGGGAGATTTATCGTGAGCAGTTGTCTCATGGTGGTTTGGGTTTCAGTGAGAGCCCAGACCAGTGAAATATCAACACAAAGACATAAATTAAGTGGGAAACCTCCCAGGAAAAATCTTGTTTATTCTGTGCAAGCTGCCATGTCATTTGTCACCCAGAGCACAGGAGTCAGGGCAGGGGTGGGAGCTCCTGGATGTGCCTGAGAGGGGCTGGATCGAGGTGCAGGAATTAATGTTGGAACAAACTGGGGAGTTGTGTTTGTGAAAGGAACTGGAGGATCCTGTGGCCTCAGACAAAGCCCTCTGAGCAGTAAAAAATCAAGGCAGAGGTGGAAGAGGTGGCAGTGCTATGGCAGAGATTCATTCCTCTCTGGATGGATTGAAGTTGTCTTAGTCTAACTGTCAGTAATTGCAGCACAGCTGCTGATTTCAGATGGTGCTTGGAGGAGATCTGGGTGCAGGTGACAGTGACCTGCAGGTGCTGAGCTCTGCCAGCATCCAAAGGTGACACTTCTGTCCTCAGGCAGTCACTTTTCCACGGGCTGACCTGTGAGCTGCTCAGTTTCCATTAAATGAAGAGAGAAGCCTGAGGAAAATGACCTGCTCGAAGGGAAACTGGGGTAAATTCTGTTTTAAATGTGTGACTGCAGCTCTGGGGGAGAGGAGAGCTGCTGAAATGGGGCACAGCAGGTGACAAAGACCTGGAGCTGTGCTCCCTGCAGGGACAGCCTTCTCAGCAGCCAGGTGCAGGGTGAGGCCTCTGTGGCACAAAATGCTCTCCAGCCCAAATGCTCACTCCCTGTCCCCTTCTGTGCCTGAAACAGCTGTACCATGGGGTCACCCCAAACCCTGTCAGCCCCCAAAAGCCAGCCTGCACCTATGGGGATGACTGCATGGATCAGGCAGGGATAAGTTTACCAGAACACAGCAGTGCAGGGTCATTGCATCTCCACAGGGATCCCCTCTCAGCTCCTTTGGGGATTCCCAGACCAGGCAGAGACAAGACACTCATTCTGTCCCACTGGGATCCCCCACCCTGCACCTCTGCAGCTGGGAGGGAGGTGACCATCTCCAGTTTAACTCTTCATTCCCTTTCCCCCCATAAGAGTAATCCCTGGTTTTACTTCCCAGCAAAATTCCCTGCCATGAATTGAGCAGATTTTGTTACTAAGAACGTTTTTACAGCAGCAGAGATACAGAGAGAACTGCCCAGAGCACAGTTACTGCTAGAAAACCTCTAGGAACATTAAGTCTAAATAAATCAAATATATTCCCTTAAACACTGAGCTTTTTAAGGCACACCTTGCTCTTTTTTCAGGTTCCCATCATCATATTCTGGCAAGCTGCAAGATGAAATCCTTTGGCTTCCACCTGAGTGCAGCTATTGACACTTGGGCATGGATCAAAGTGAATTTCCACAGCTTTCAGGTATAAGAAATAATTGGGATTTTTTTTTTTTTTTTTTTTGTGTATCCACAGGGTATAACACTCCTCTGCAGACCCATTTTAGAGTGGATATAAAATAAATCCAGAGCATCCAGCAAGGCTCCTCTCTGCTCAGCAGGGCTGCAGCTGGGGTAAAGTGGAGGCAAACAGGGCTTAGTGTCTGTACCTCGACAAATTTTGTGGTTCTGTTTCTTCCTTCACTCAGGTGGAGGCTGGACAAGCTGCTGGAGGAGAAATTCAGGGGGAATTATAAAATAAACACCCCTCAGTGAGGCCTGAGCAGCCCTCCTGATGTCTGTAAAGTTATATACATGCAGATATACATATTTATACACATGAATGAAACAGCTGCCTCGTTCTTATCATTCTCCTTCAGCACCTGCCTGTGTCTCCATCCCAGGCAGGATGCTGGGCTACCTTCAGCCTGACTTCAGGAGTCCATTCCCATCCTCCAGGCACTGCAAGTGCATGGAGATGTCCCAAACCCCACGTCCACTCCTTCCGTCCCTCCCATTGTCAGCCACAGCCTGACTCATGTCCCCTTCCTTGCTTTCTCTGTGCTCATGTAATTTCCAAACCACCTTCCTTCCCTATTCCACACCCCGATTTATTTTTTTATTTCCCCTAACGGTCACGTCTTTCCCCTCCTTCAAGATCTTTTTCAGAAAACCAACGTCACCTCGGTTTAAAGAAAGCCCCTGGATGTTTATCGTGTCGTTAAATCATTTCCTTCAAGTGGGCTGCAGATGAAGTTATCACTTTGTCAAAAGGAGATGCAAACCCGCAGCAGGGAGCGCACAAAGGAGAGCCCGGGCTCTTGGGAAGTTTGGGTGAACTGTTTGCAAAAGCTCTGCCGAGCCCACCCCTCCGAGACCTTTATTTCCCCCCGCGGCAGCTGTCATCTGATCCCACGCCTTGGCTCTGAATGGGGCTCTCGGAGGATGCCAGATGTTGGGAACAAAGGTCTAAAAATAATCTTTCCGAGTAATCTTCCCGTCCATCACTCAGGGAGAGCGTGAGCTTTGTGTGAGCATGTGAGCCGAGAACCTGATCTAACTTCGAGAAGTTCAACAGCAGCTCCCGGCTTCTGCCTGTGGGCTCCTTTTTTTTTGGTTGGTTTTTTTTTTTTTTTTTTTTTTCCTCCCTTCCCCTTTTCCCTTCCCAGACGCTGCGCAGGGAAAATCGGCTCTCGGAGCGCTCAGCCCTCGCTCTCTCTCCCCTCCCTCCCTCCTTGCCAAGCCACGGAACCGCCCGGATCCCGAGAGCCGGGCTCCTTATTCCATCTCTCCCTGGAAAAAAAATAAATTAAAAAAATGGGTTCCAGGCTGCTGCCAGAGATGCTTTTCTGTAAAAAAATCTTCGCTGCAGCCTTGTGTGTCTTGGTTCTGCTGCCGGAGCCGGGCTGTGCCAGGACCCTCTGGAAACGCGCTCTGCTGAAAATGACGGAGAAATACGATGTGAGTAAGGCTGGGGAGGGGAGGAGATTTTTGGGGACGCTCGCCGCAAAATGGGGAGTTTTCCTTGCGCGTTTTGGGGATCAGGAGTGTTTGGCTGGGCGGGCTGGCTGTGTTAACAGGGATTCATGAAGGTTTTCCCAGGCTGCGCGGAACTTTTGCCACCTAGCTGCTGCCGGGGGAAGCTTGGGAAGCGCAGGGAGAGAGATTTGGGATGGCATCGGCACCGCTTTCCCTGGAAAACTCCCCGGGGCAGCCAGGGGAAAGTGACCCGGGAGAAGGGGAATGCAAACCCTGCGGGTCCAGGGATAGGTTTAGTGGGAGGAAGATAATGGAATTTATTGCTTGGAGCAGGGAGGGTTCCCTGCCCAGCTCCTGTGCTGCCTTTTGGGGTAACTTTGGGGTAAATGTGTGCTGGAGGGAGGGCTGGTGGCATTGCCCATGGTTCTGGAAATCCCTGGAGCACGACAGCAGTGTGCCCATCACCTTAAAGGGTGGCCATCCCAAAAATCCATCCCCGCGGCTGTGCCGTGCCCGGCACATTCCCTGCGGGCGGAGCTGCTGCCCACGCCCTGGCACACACCCGGTGGCACCATCTGTGCCTGCCTGCTCTTGGCAGCCTTCACAGGGCACTGAGCACAGCCACCAAATCGCTCCCAAATCCACTCGGGGCAGGAGTGCTGGGACTGGGACCGGGACAGCAACAAGTTACTGGGTCCTGTCCTGGTGTGCCTGATCCATACAAACAGTTAGAGATGGCCATGGAGGAAATGGAATATTATTTTTTTTTTAAAGGAAAATAATTGATAGCTTGAATTTTAGCACCTGCTGTTTGAAAAAGAAAAAAAAAAAAGTTATAGATTTGAACTTTTTACTTGATCCTTTCAGGTTTCCTTAGAAACCAGCCCTGGGCCAAGCTTTCTGCACTTTGAATTGCTTGGGTGCAAGCCCCAAATAGTTTATTTTCTTATGCTCAGGTCTGATTGCATCTTCCAACCTCTGCACGTGTACAAACAGCATCTTGGTGTCACAGGCAGATTTCTCCATCTGTTTTCTGCAGCTTTTCATTCAAAAAGATGTTTTTATGCCCATGACTTTTAGAGTGATGTCTGTGCATGGCAACATTTGGTTTGTGCCATTGCTGACTCAGAATTGTGACACACATCCCTTGCCCCCAATGAGCAAAGTGAAATTCTGTCTTGTCTCCTTGAAATTTTGCAGAAAACATTGTGCTGATATTTGAAAAGCACCTCAGGATTTTGTAAGAAATCTTTATTATAGCCTCTCTTGGGAGAGGTTATCCTCTGGTCTGCACTTTAATTGGAAAATGGTGATACAAAGAGCTGCATTTCCTGCAAAATCACTCACTGGAAAGTGCATTTATATGGATGTTCTTCTGCCATATTTCATAGTGAAGCTCAGATTTGATAGGAACTGTGAGGCGAATGACCCGGAGAGATAGGACAGGAGCAGAACAGGAATTTACATGTTGATCTTCAGATAAGGAGCCCTGCCGAGGCAGAGCCGGCTCCCCTGAGGATATATCCTCTTCTTTCAACCTGCACTCCTTCAAAGGGCCGTTTTTCCTGGCAGCCCTGAATCCAGGTGCTACTGATCTGGCAAGCTCAGCTAGAATTGCTCATATTGACAGCACCATTGATCCAGGGAAAACAGCAAATGCTTTTCTTTCTCCTCCTCAAAGCCTTGTCATGGGGGAAAGTGTCTGCTCTCCATCCTCTCCTGCACCAGGAGTCAGCTCTGGCAGCCCCTCTGGGTTCTCAGAGGGATGTTTTCTTTCCTACCAAATGCTGTGTGCTCCCTGCAGTGGGGAAATCAGAGTCTGGGGGGCAGAGCAGCTGATTTGTGAGTCATTTGGCTGGAGGGATGGCAGATGGAGGTGCTCATGGCAACCTGCAGCCATATGGGAGGGACACGGGCCACAGACATCCCTGTGGGACCCCAAAGGACACGGGGGAGGGAGCTTTGTGTGCTCTGAGTCCAGAACATCTGAGGCTGCAGCAGGAGGAGTGCATCCAGAGAAATGCTGGATGCAGAAGGACAGGCAGGTGTGAGTGAGGATGAGGAGCTGGCCAGGGGGTTATCATTCACCCTGAGGAAGGGTGTGGGTTGGCAAGGAGGGGTCAAGTGGGGATGGAAAAGGGAGAAAGAGGGATTGCAGTGGGGAGATAAACCTGGCAGTCACGGTGGGATGCAGGAGCTGAGCTTTTTTTAAAAAAAATCCATATATTTTACAGAGGGACACTTGTCAAGTTTAGTGATTGGCAGCTGGTGTTCTGCAGTCCCCACGCTCCAGGGACTGTTCCCAAAGAGCAGAGGGAGGGAGGGAGCTACCTGGGAGTGGGTTTCAGTTCATTACAAAACACCCATCATGTCTGCTGGGAAAAACTGGGCCAGTCTGGACTTTATTCCACTGTCAACTACAGCAAGTGTTTTAGAAAAATCCCAGCCTTCTTTTAAAGTTTTCCAGAAATGAAGAATTCCTCACAGCTGCTGTAATGCTCTTCCAACAATTTATTTACCCTCCAGCAGCCAGCTGTGATAAATCAGCCCTGGGGTACCTTCTTTGTGCCCCATGAGATTTCTGGCCCCCACATCCTCAGAGTAACCTCTGAGCAGAGCAGTCTCAGCCTCCCTTTTGGAACCTGCAAGCACACAAACCTTTTTTTCTCTATTTCCTGCTTTCCAGTCTTTTAGTCATTATTGTGCATCTTCTTGGAGCCCACCCCAGTTCTGCAGCATTCTTCCAACTGCAAGCAGCAGAACCAAAGTGACAAAACCTGAGCCAACAACAGGAGAATATTATTCCCATTGCTTTGGTCTTGTCCTTCAGATTGTTTAAGCTGCCTCCAGTCTGATCTTTGCCACTTTGATCATCACTGATGGGTGATTTTCCAGCTCTTTAATGGAAATATTGGAGGATTCAAAACTCCCCCTGACTGTGTGGGTTCTTTTCAGAGGAAAGGTGTTTTATGGCCAAGGTTTGGGAATACCTGCCAGGGCCAGAGCTGGTGGTGGGAGGCTGAAATAAACCTCATGTGTCATCTCCAGGGGCTCCAAGCAGAATATGAATTAACAGAGAGCTGTGCTTTGACACAAGCTCAGGGACCAGCTCCAGACACAAATAACTGAACAGATCTGGGATTTTTGGGAGGCAGACTGCATCCCTCAGTTGCTGTTGAAATTATGGCTGAGACTGAGTGATTCCATCCAGGTTTTTCCTCATCTTTGTTGATTTCCAGGGTTCCTCAGCTGAACCCTGAACTTTTCCCCTTACTTTGTTTCTGCCTATGTCTAAGGCAGATATTGTCATGAAATGATTTAATAAATCTCCCTGGGAAACAGAAATTTACCTCCTGCACTGAAAAATGTTTTTAAAGAAATTTTGACTGTCGTCACAACATGCAAAAAGAATAACTCAGGGCCAAACTGTGAATGCTGGGAGAGGTTTTAAAAAACCTTGTAACCCAAACCTGGAGACATCCTTACCCAGGTTATTTTGGGGAATGAGGGAATCCTGTTTTATGCACACATAAACAAGGGGGTTTATTAAACCAAATAAGAAAAATATTCTTATTTTGAAAGAAATGAGTTGTGAGCAATAGGTGACCAGAGAAAATGGGCAGGGAGGTCATGAGGCACAAAGTTATTTGGCTACAACTTTTATATTGTTCCACAACGGAAATTTCATTCATGAAGCCAGCTGTTCATTGCAACTTTGGCTTCTTGGTTTCTGAATCATCTGTGAAGCAACTGCAGTAATTGTTTGGTGGTTTTTTCATGTGTCCACTATTTGCCAGTATTATTTTGGTCACATTTCCATCTGCAGATGACCTTTCAAATAGAATAGTAAAATGTGACCTTCCAGGGTGAACACTCCCTCCAACAAGGAGACCTGTTCAGTGTTTGGAACTGCACAAATTTATTGTCCAGTGCTCCCTTATATCCCAAAATTATACCTGGTCTGAAATTTTTCTCTATTTAAAATACAGCAACACCCACCCAAAAAAAGATGTATTTTCAATATCTTCAATTTTAAAACATGTTTCAAATTTGGAGTGTTTGCAGCTTTTAAAGAATGGACTAATATGAGAGCTTGCACCTTCAGCGTGGAAAACACCATCAAAATTGGGTTTTTCCAAACCTTTTTAGTGTTTTAAACAGCCTAGCAGTTCATGGGAAAACAATGTCATGGAAGGGTTTTAAAGGAAAAAGCAGAAATTGTTTCTTGATATTGGGAACAGGGCAGGAGACTGTCATTAGTGAAGATATCAGGAATTCTCTGTCTCTCTGACACTCCATCTCCGTGCAATGGCCTCTCCTTGGCCAGTTTTTTGGAGAATCCATGTGGGAACAGGCTGTTGTCAAAGGCACAGATGCTCCAAAGGAGCCATTGGAGGTTTCAGCAATGAGGATAGAGCAGGATGTAGAGAGGGATGTTAAATCTCACCTCAAATTTCTCCATAGTCTGGTGGTGAAATGTCCTAGAAACTCCTGGGGGACTGTTGCACCATGTTTATTCTTGGAATAACAACCCCAGTTTCCCATCACTGATTTTGTAACTCACCAGTGATTGGGCCAAGTGTATATTTATACACATTTTTGTGTATTTATGACTCTCTACCAGCCTGCTCATGAGGCCATGGCAGCTCTCACTTCACACCCCTGGCCTGATGCTCTGTTGGAGCAGAGATGATCCTGTAGAAGGGTCCAGTGGTGCTGAGATGGGTCTGTTTTTCCTCTGGGAATCCAGTGCAAACAGGCTGTGCTGGTGTTCTGGATCTCAAGTTTTATCCAGGTGGGAATGCTGGGCTCCTCCCCCTGGGTGGAGCATCTCCCCATGGGATGATGGAATTGTATCAGCCCTGCAGTGAGCCTGGATGGCCCATGGACAGCAGATATCCCCTGGAGGGAGGATGGGTCCTGGAAGGGATAAAGAAACACTGTCCCATCTGGTTTTAACAGAAAGACACCCACCCCCTCCTGACGCTGTTTTACACCACAACGACACAGAGTCCGAGCTTCAGAAAGCTGATAATGACTTTTTTTATTTTTGGGATGTGTCTCCCTTATGTACTATTTTACACAGACCGATTGGATTGGTGACACAAAGGCAAATCTTTTCAATCACATTGGTCAGAGCAGAGGGACATCAAGAAGAAGTCCTTCCTAGGAAAAGGAACAAATAACAAAATTATAGTTACAAAAACGTCTCTCCTGTTTACAGAAAATTCCCTGGGAAAAGAATTTCAAAAAAGCAAAACACCTCAGGCACGAAACCAGGGCTACAAGTGCAAACAGGCTGTCCTGGTGTTCTGAAACTCTGATTTTATCCAAGCAGAAATGCTTGGCTCCTCCGACTGGGTGGAGCATCTCCCAAAGGGATGATGTAATTGTGTCAGCCATGCAGTGAGCCTCGATGGCCCATTAACCGCAGATATCCCCTGGAGGGAGGATGGGTCATGGAAGAGATAAAGAAAACTCTGCCCCAGCTGGTTTTAACAGTGAGACACCTGCCTTTGGACTCGATATTTTCAGAAAATATGGAGCCCACATCCGCCCCCTCCTCCCCAGAGTTATGAGATAAAGAAAAACACCTCTTCCACCGTTTTCAACAGACTGGGAATAGGACACCTCTTGCGTTACAACCCAAGACAACCCTGATTTCCTTTTCTTCTCTTTGCAAAGGATTATGAGTACCCTCTTCATTCTCACAGCTCCCACCAGCAGAGGAACGACCGGTGCCCGCCGCCGCCGCAGAGCCTGCCGGAGCGCGCCTGCGAGGTGCCCAGCTGCCGCTCCGACTCCGAGTGCCAGCGCCACAAGCGCTGCTGCTACAACGGCTGCATCTACGCCTGCCTCGAGTCCGTGCAGCCCCCGCCAGGTAGAGACACCCCCGCACAGGGGGAAGACATGTAGGAGTGTCTGTGGATTGGCAGGGAGAGGGAATTCTGCAGACATGAGACGTTCTAGAACACGTGGTTTTATTGCAATGTGGGGAAAAAAGGGCCTTCAGCCCGCCAGCCTCGGCTGAAGGGATGTCCCAAAGAGAGAGGGAGAGCAAGGGAAGTCACAACGATGAATGTTATCCGACATGATTTTACCAGTATAACAAAATGGGGGTGTTTCCACTAAAATCAAAACAGACAAAGCAGCAAAGACTCGAGACATGACCTGAATTTAGCACTAGGCAGTGTTGCCTGTCCCCTGCTGAGCCCTGGTGAGAGGCCCAGGTTTGTCTGAGGAGGAGGAGGTGAGGTGTGCCCTGTGGCAGTGAGGCCACGTGTATCCCCACCCAGCTCTTCTGTGAGGTGCAAACCTGCAGACCCAGCCTTGCAGGACTGAAATGGCAATTCCTGGTTGTCCCAGGGACCACTGAAGTATCTTTTGCTCTCTCACAAGGGCAAAGGGGTGAGAAGGTAAGAGGTAAGAGCAAGACAGCAAGTCCTTGTTACAAAACATTGTATCTCCTTTTGTGTTGAATATTCTAATTTACAGCAACCAACCAGCGCGAGATACAAAACTTACAGACTTTGCATACAGCCTATGAGAACTGCTATATTACCATATCACTCTGTATTCTAAACTCTAAAGGCTACTTTCTTACCTATCTTTTCCCTGATACCTTGGTGGGGCTACACCCTTGGGTCCCTCAGTGTCCCTTTGTTTGCTATCACTCAATCCATCTCCAGATAATCACCGTCTTCCTGCCTGCCATGCCTACATCTCAAAGCTTGCTTTCATTTCTATTTCACTCACAGGTTTTATGTTTTTAGAATCTCTTGCCAAACAATCATATCTGTAAGCTTTCCCTGTCTCATCTTTCCCAACAAAAACAGGCTGCTGAAATAATCGAATCAATATGATCCCAACAGAAACTATTTGTTGTCGCTAGACAGACACAAAATGAAGGATACATATGCAGTCAGTTGTCAGGGCAAAAAGAGGGAAGTTTATTTCTTGACCTTGATTTACATAGATTCTGGACAATGACCAGGGATTGGAGGATGAGGTTGCCACCTCTCCGACCCCACTGGTCAAACTAGAAGTTCATTAACTGCCTCTCCTCCATAGAGGAATGTAAATATCACTTTATTTACATAACAACTCATAAAAAAGCTCCACTACAAAAATGCAAACATCAGAAGGCTGAAAAAAATCAAAGCAACAGTTTATTGTTTACATAAAGCTACAGTTAGAGTTTTTAGCACTACTGTTCATGCCTGCAGGAGTCTTTCAATTGGCTAAGTCATTTGTCCATCAGACAGGCACACATCCTTCAGGGCACCTAATTGGTCAAGTGTCCATCACCACGCTGTGTGTCTTTTATCTGAGTTTTGCATTGCTTGTAGACACTTTCCCAAGTTCTTGTTCATTATTTTTAGACTTGTTTTTCCCGTAGCCTTGACGAATCCTTGAAAATTCTGAAAAACAAATACAATGTTATTTGAATGTTATTCAAATACATTGCTACACCCCTGGGTGGAGGAACTCTATGGTATATTCTTCCAGGGCAAAGCCTTGGGAGTTTCCCCTGAGGGGTTCAAAGGTTTCCACGTTGGGCAAACTGGAAGAGAGAGGAGATTGCAGGGACAGGGGTAGTGGTGATCTTCACACATGTTGGGTATGGGGTGGGAGGCTGGAGTGTGAGTTGGGGGTGGAGTTCCATTCCACACTCCTGGTTTCTGGGGGTTTGATGAGTGGCAAAGGTGTCCAAGGTGAACTGGTGCTTTAGAACTTCCACTGGGTTGAATTATAGAAGTCACTCAAGGCCAGTTCATTTCCTGGGATGGCATTTTCCGTGCCCTATCCCTGGAAGCGTGCAAGGATGAGTCTTGGAGCAACCTGGGATAGTGGAAGGTGTTCCTGCCCATGGCAGGGGTTTGGAATGAGATGATCTTTAAGGTCCTCTCCAACCCAAACCATTCTGTGTTCCTGTGTTTCTGTATTCAGGAAAAGAGGCAATCCCAGCCTGAATTAGTGCTGACAGAAGTGAGGCAGCCTCTTCATCATCCTTCCCTGCCACGGGAATGAGAATGGGAAGCAGCAGCTGCTTGGGCCTCTAGGATACCACGTTCTTGTGGCCCTGGACAACATCCATGGCTCCCTTTCCACTGGGACAACAAGAGCACCAATATAAGTCAAAGTCAGATCAATCCATCAGGCAACCTCCTCACAGGCCCTTAGAGGAAATCCATGACTTTTCCATAACTCTGTGCCCTGTGGCTGCTGCATCCTGACACTGTGGTCTCTTGTTTCTGTCTTCTGCAGTCTTGGACTGGCTGGTTCAGCCCAAACCCCGCTGGCTGGGAGGCAATGGGTGGCTTTTGGATGGCCCAGAGGAAGTCTTACAAGGTACAGGACATTTCTCTGTCTTCTCTGCAATATCCATAATCACACAAAGGCCTCAGAGAATAAATCCCTCATGCACAGAGCTTGCCTGGGATGTTGGGCTGCTGGTATTTGTCTGGAGTTTCCACAGGAATAACTCTGTGTGGTGCTGGGGGCTGCTCTCTGGTGCAGTAAATAAATTACTTTTTATGGATATGGATTATCCAGCAGAGCACCAGGAATGCTGCAGGGGACTGGGCTTGTACCCATTCTTCAAATAATCAGAGGTATATCTTTCTTTTAGAAAAAGGCTTTGTCATCACACACATAATTCTCTGCCAGCTTCCTGGTAGAACGTGGGTGGACTTGGAATGGGAGATCCTTTAATCCAGAGTGGCCTCAGCACCCAGATGCCTTGGGCTGGGGCTGTGGCTCTTGGATCTGAAGGAACTTTGGACAGGAGCCCTGGCAAACTGCTGCAGAGCTGTGTCAAGCTGACGTGAACCTGGGGCACGAATCGAAGTTTGGAGATGGATAATGAGCTTGAGCTTCTCAGGTTCATTCCATAGGGAAAGGGGTTTTAATTAATTTTTTCCAATACCTGAAATTGAGATAAGGAGGAAGTGGAGAGGTGGGAAGAGAAGTTTTCTTTTATGAGGCACTCCCAGATCTATGGACACCTGAAGTTTTTGGGTTTTTCATGGAAATGTTATCCCAGCTTTTGATCAGCTTTAGTCAGATCCAGGTAGTGCCAATAAATTCCCCTCTTTGGTCTTACACCAAAGAGATAGTTTTAGACTCGCTGAGCCTCAACACTCATCTATTATGGAAACTCCAAGTTCTTGAAGGCAAAATTCTGCCTCCAGCTCATTGAAGCTGCATAGCTAGAAATAAGATAAAATAGGTTCCTCCTCATCCATCCTTGTCATGCTTATATTATTTGTTCTTATCTGAACACCTCCATCTCAGCTTGAGGGAGTAATTAGGGAAGCAAGAACCATCAGTCATGGCATGAGAATTACAGCAGAGATCCTTGAAATTAAAAAGGAGAGGGTGGAGTGGCCCTGCAGAGTCTGTTCAGGTAAAGGCCACAAACACTGCCCGAGTCTTGCTTCACCTCCCCGTGGTGAGCTGCACTTGCTGCCTGTCCTGGATCCAAGTGATGAAACCTCTGTCTGGGACAGGGGTGGCACTGCCTGACCCCTCAGTGAGTCACCCCTGAGGTTTGGATTCTGCAGCAGGTCCATGGGTGTGGAGCAGAGAACAGCACACTGCCAACTTCCTGCTCACCTTCCCGACTTGGAGCCTGCTGTGCTTTGCTCCTAATCCTATCTCACAGCAGAGAAAGGGTCAATAATTCTAGCAGGCACTCAAACCACTGCAGAAATGCTGCATTGGCCAGGAAACAGAAATTGGCAAACTTGAAACTACTACAGTCACCCAGCCCAGAGCCTGGCTGGGACACACTGATCCCTGCTCGGAGGGCACAGCCCCATGGAGGGATCATCCTGCATGGTGGGCAGTGGTGAGGCCTTTCTGGGCCACCTAAAAACAGAGGCCAGACAGAATTAAGAGAATAAAAAGCTGTTATATTTATTGAAAGGCCTTCAGGTACATTTAGGGCAGATGAAGTCCCCCAGGAGCTACACCCAAAAATGGATGATGGGTCACGGGTTTTCATACTTTTATAAATTTGGGCCATTTGCATATTGGAGGTTCATCTTCCAATTACATCTTCAGGTAATGAAGTCATTTACCCCAAGTTTTCTTCCCCCAACTCACTTTTGTTTACATCTCTCAGAGCCTGAGGCAGTGAGGTGTCCTTCATTGCCAGGCCTGGAGAGGAATTGCTTGGTCTGACCATAATGGGAAAGGAGTGGCAAACACTGTATATAGAGTTTAGAGTTCTACACTAAAGAACATAGCTAACACTGTATGGAGTTTAGAGTTACACATTAAATATCTTCAAGACTACAAATATATGGAAAACACAACAGCTGAAATCCTAAGGCATCAGTGGTGGGTGAAATCCACCCCTCAGCTGGCACAGAGCCTGCACACTGGGCTATGGGGAGCAAAAGCACACATTTATCTGGCCAGAGCCAAGCCAACAGCAAAAGCTCCATCCGTTTTATCAGCCTTGCATTAGGCAAGAATGAAAATATTTATTATAGCAAAAGTTCTGTCCCAAGGGCATGGGGCTGAGCTGTGTCAGGAGGGCAGGAGCCTGGGGTGGGGTTGTGTGGCTGGTTTTGGGTCCCCGTGGGTGTCACAGCTGTGGTGGGTGGGTGACCTGCAGGATTCTCTTGCAGCTGAGGCCTGCAGCACCACGGAGGATGGGGATGAGCCCCTGCACTGCCCCACGGGCTACGAGTGCCACATCATCAACCCGGGCAACACAGCCGAGGGCATCCCCAACAGGGGACAGTGCATCAAGCTCCGGGGAAACCCAGGTCAGTGCTGCACCCTCCCTGCCTCTTCTCTTTCAGTTTGGTACATTTGTAGATGGCACTAAGCTGGGAGTGTGTGTGGGAAGGGAGGACGGCTCTGCAGAGAGATCTGGAGTGGTTGGATGGACGGGCAGAGGCCAATAGGATGAGGTTTAATAATTCCAAGTGCCAGGTCCTCCATTCTGGCCACAACAATCCCCTGCAGTGTTACAGGCTGGGGATGGTGTGGCTGGACAGTGCCCAAGCAGAAAGGCACCTGGGGGGACTGGTGACAGCAGCTGGACACGAGCCAGCAGTGTGCCCAGGTGGCCAAGAAGGCCAATGGCTCCTGGCCTGGATTAGGAATAGTGTGACCAGCAGGAGCAGGGAGGTCATTCTGCCCCTGCACTGGGCACTGGTGTGGCCACACCTCGACTGCTGTGTCCAGCTCTGGCCCCTCAGTTCAGGAAGGACATTGAGTGCTGTGTCCAGCTCTGGCCCCTCACTTTAGGAAGGACATTGAGTGCTGTGTCCAGCTCTGGCCCCTCACTTTAGGAAGGACATTGAGACTCTTGAGCACGTCCAGAGGAGACAACGAGGCTGGTGGTGGGCTGGGAACACAAACCCTGTGAGGAACGACTGAGGGAGCTGGGGTTGTTTAACCTGGAGAAAAGGAGACTCAGAGGTGACCTTATCACTCTCTACAACTCCCTGAAAGGTGGTCTGAAATGTTACCCAAATTTTATTTAATTTGGGAAGGCCTCTGATTCCTTGACCTGTAGCTACTGAAAAGGTTATAAAATGCTAGTGGCAATTCCCACTCTTCTGGCAAGTGAGTTGTGTCCACAGAGCTCAGTAATCTCAGTAATTTATAAAACATTTATAGCAATTCAAATTACTTCAGCTACAGAGGACTTTTATTTTCCTCATTGTGAGGTTATTATTTCTGTATCTCTAATTTCTCTGTGCTGTACACAGAAGGTCAGAGTTTAGCACAAAAACATGAAGGCTGGCTGGGTGTATTCTCACCATGTACCTTCTTTTCCAGATGGACACAGCCTGAGGCATAAGTATTACAAGGAATATTTTGGTAAGCTGCTGGCATGAAGTGTTTGTTGTTGTTATTAAGCTTTATCACTCTTGCAATGCTTACAAGGAATTTGCTTCTTATGAAATGAAGGTTTGTACATAGGAAAGAGATTCTTTATCCTCAGCTCTTTATGCCATGGTCAGATCTTAATTTGAGATCTACAATGTCCTGACTGCGGACTCTTGAGAACCAGAATTTTCAGCTGTGGCAGAATGAGTTAAACGGTGCAATCTTCTGCCAGGGGAACCACCCAGTCCAATAACCTTTTTTTTATTTTTAAGCATATTTTTGGAGCTTTGCTTTTGGCCCAGCACTCTTTGCAGCTGAACAGAGGTCTGTAAAAAGCAGGGTTTTGGACTGTGGTAAGAGATAAGGGATGGCTGGAGCCAAGTGAATCAGCTCCTCAGTGTTTCCTCAGGGGTGGCAGGTCCCTCTCACAAATCTGGGGCTCAAAGAAAGCAGGAGCATCTCCCACATCTTTCCTCACAGTTTCAAAGCTCCTGATTTCTCCCTCTTGGATGTGGATCAGACTGGAAGTGGCATTCAGGTATAAATGGGCAGCATCTTTGATACGAGATTTACAAAGAGCCAAATTTGGCCACTTGGGCTGGTAAAACCATGAAAGGATTTCCTTTCCTCTCTTCCAGTGTGGGCTATCCCAGCTCTCCAAGAGAACTGCTAAATAATGAGACCAATAAAGCTGCACTGCTGAGAGAACCTCGAGAAATCATTTGCCACAGCCTAACCCCAAAACCTGACTTGGCTGATATTTGTTTTTACAGGCAGCAATTCCAACAATTTGGTCGGCTATGTGAAAAACCAGCAGAAGCATTTGGGCTAATTGAAGGTGTGCCTGGGTAAGTGCCCTGTGAATAAAGGGAGAGCTGGGTGGAAATAGCTGGTGCTTAGAATGCAATTATTCAGAGAAACGATTGTCTGAGGGTGATTATTTCCTCTAAACAAAATGCTAAAGTAAGGACAGCACCTTAAAACCCTGTACAGGTGCATGAAACACTCTCATTGTTCCACCAGACACACCTGATTTCTTTGCAGAACCTTTGCCTTGTGGGTTTTTAGAGGATGGAGTGATTTTTAGGATGAAGAATAATTGGTGTTCCTTAAGATTTCAAATTTTGTGTTTAAGGGCTTCTTCTAACACAGGTGTAACTGGTCCTGCCAGACAAACTAAAAAGCTGCTTATTCTGGACTGGCTGCAAAAAGGGTCAGTCTTGCACATACTTCAGCACATGGGGGGTTTTGTGGGATAACTTTTTGTGTGTGAACACTTGAGCTGAGCAGTGGGACCAGCTCATGTGAGCAAAGGCAAATTTATCTGGCCAGAGCCTAGCCAACAGCAAAAGCTCCATCAATTTTATCAGCCCTGCATTAGGCAAAAAATGAAAATATTTATTATACCAAAAGTTCTGTCCCAAGATGGTTTCCTCAACACTTTCAGCTTCACTTTAAAATTAACTTGGGCTTAGCTGGGAGTTGTGGAAACAAAGCAGTTCAGTGTCTTCCTGTACCTACGTCAGGCTGGCTGTTAAGATTACTCAGCTACTTAAGGACAAGTTCTGTGCAAACATCCCAGGAAGGATAAATATTTTAATTCTTCTTACTGTTTGTTTTTTTTTTCCCTTTCATTGTTTGGTTTTCACCCAGCTGGACCACTCTGTCAAGGAATGCTTTGCCCAGCAGCTTTCTGGTCCCAGATCTCCACCAGCACATCTCCAGCATCCCCCTGATCCCTGCTCATCACTGACAAAAAAAACCTCCATTATCCAAGGAACAGGATGAGTCCAGATTTAAACCCCACCAGGAAGGGGAGGAGAAATGTGATGCCCTGAAGGAAACCACACTGCTTATCAGCTGCCCTTCTGCAAATGAAATGCAAACACCTCCAAGGGATCCCTGCAAGCCACAGTGCCACGATCAGGCTGCTGACACAGAGCCTGCCCTTTATGAGCTTGTTGTGTGTCCAGTTCAGATTTCAGGCCTGTTAACACACCTCAGTGACGTCAGAATTCTACCTAAATATCATATCTAAGTTGCTTTAAAATAGGTGAGACTAAAGAGGTTCTCTGGATCAAATCCAGTGCCTGCCTGTCTTGAACAACTCCTTTGAAGAAGCCTTTTCATCAGCTTAAAACTCAAAGAAACCTACAAGTTTCTTCTTTTCCTATTTACATCCAGATAAAAAATCAGGCTTGACACCCACTCTAAATGGCTAAACCTGAAGTCTTAAGAATTTGAGGAAGTTTAAGCTAGGAGAAAAACCAGATTTATAAATGTTTTTAGGTTACTTTCCTCAGTCTGGTGAGCTGCAGATTGAGAGTTAATAATGGAACAGATTCCTTCCTACAATATCCAGGCAGACACACAAATGCATGCCAAGCTTTGTAATGTGCTGGTTTTAGCCAGCACTGTTAATACTCACAAAATCTGTGGTTTTGTACCTGCAAAACCTCAGCAAGAGGCCTGAAGTCTGGATAATTTGTTAAATGTGTTCAGGAAGAAAACCCAGGATAAATTTGTGTGATGAAAAGGATTGTCTGGCAGATGGGCCACTGCTCCTCAGGAGTCCTGTACCTTTGTGTTGATTCCCATAAATCCTTAAAATCTGGATATTTGTATTTGGGCCTCCCAGCTTCTTTTAGCTGTTTAGCATTATACAGTGGAAAACACGTTTTCTATTAATGTTTTCCTTTCCTGTGGCAATCCTGAAGGGACAGTTGCATTTATTGTGGCAAACCAGCCAGAATTGTTTGGCAGAAAAGCCACATTTGCTCCATGGTTTAGTCCACGTCCCCATCTGCATGCATGAAATTAGCATTTTAATTTGCACAGTAGTAGCACTGCATATAAATACCCAATTCACAAATGCAAGTGCCTGCTTCCACTCACAAAATACAGGATTTTTTTTCCCACTCACTCAATGGTTTAAGCCCAATCCAGGACACCTATAAAACTCCTGATGCTTTGCACATGACATTTGCAGCTGGAGAGATGGGAGGTGCCAAACTGCTCTTGTTTCCCATTCTAAACACAGCCCTGGGTGCTTCACAGAGCAAAGGAATAGCTGAAGGGCTCCACATTTTCCTAAATATCTTCATTTGTTGAACTCACTTTTTTTTTTTTTTCAGAGTGCCAGATATTAAATGCAGCACCATGTTTGGACAGAGCTATTCCTAGAGTTTTATCTTTTACAGCTTCCTGCAATGATATCTTAACTCCTGCACAGACACAGGAGCCACAGAACCAGGGAATTTTGGAATGGTTTGAGTTGGAAGGGAGCTTCCACTAGACCAGGTTGTCCAGGCTTCAATCCGTGTATTATAGTTCCATTTTTTATAGTTCCATATTTTATAGTTCCATATTTTATAGTTCCAGTCTGTGTTTAGACCAGAAACTCCCCAGTTATCCCACTGCAGCCTCACTCCTCGGTGCTGCTCAGTGAAATGGATTGATTTTGTCCAGCGTTACTTTCTGCAGAAAAAAATCAAATTCTGATTAAAGGAGCAAAGCCCTCCAGTGAGCACTGCTAAGCCCCAAAGAGCAAATGCCAAAATGTTCTAATTTAAACTAAAAAATTCCTTAAACCTTGTGAGGAGCTAGGTGAAAAACTGGTGTTGAGCATTCACAAATTTGAAAGATTAAAACTTCAAATCTCAACCTAATCTCTCAGCCCAAAGTATGTATAATTTGAGTTAACACATTCACTTCAGAGTCTGTTTTCTTTGTAGCTGCAGAAGCACGTACCTGAACCACCTGGGTGGGACAGTACAGGTATTTTCTGCTTGCAAAAGTAATTTTTAAAAGAAGGAAAATTGACAAATTGATAATTTGATGGTGAATTTCTGTTTACTGGGTGTTATCAAAGCCATCCCCCTTCTTCGTGGTGCTATAATGCTCAGGGTTTTGTTATTTTTTCCAAGTTAATTCAAGTTATTAATTGTCAAACTCAGAAAAAAAAAAGCCACAGAAGGGACTTGTCCAAGTGCTGCGTTTCCAACAGTGCAATGTGAAGCTCAGACACTGAGATGAAAACACAGAGCAGGTGAATTGTCCTCAGCTGCTCTTCTCCCCAAAGACAGATGCTTTATCAGCAGCCTGGTGCAGCACAGCAGGAAATGCCTGGTGTGGGTCATTTTTTTACATTTCCATGAACACTTTGCAGCGTGTTTGGTGCTATGATAACCTCCCTGTGTGTCACTGAGTGCTGGCAATGCTCCCACAGCCCCCAGGATCTGTGCAGCCCCTCCCTGGTTTGTGCCCCTGGTGCTCAGACGTGTTCAGGTCCTGCTTTGGTGCTCAATAAAAAGTGACCAGTCTATTTTTCAACCCTGCCGAGTTTCTGTTGTGTCTTCTTGATGTACTTTCAGCTTTGGATTATGAAGAAAAAAAAACAAAACAAAAAAAAAAGAAAAAAGGACAAATCTTCTAAATTTTACTTGTTGGGAGAACATAATGATGCCTTGGGAAGGCTGAGCAGGAACAGAGACTGGACAGAGCTAGAGAATAAAGTAGATATTTATTGAAAGGCCTTTAGGACACACCTTGGGCAGGACAAGAGCCTGGCCAGGGCTGCACCCAAGGTGGACCCAAAATGGTCACAGAATGGACACAAAATAGACACAAAACGGTCACAAAATGGTCAAAAAATGATCACAAAATGGCTGAGCGGTCATCAGGTCTTACATTTTTATCAGTTTTGGTCCATTTGCATATTGGGGTTTAATTGTCCAGTTACAGCTGCAGGTTGTGAGGTCCCATCCTTGTTCCTCCCTTCAGCCCACCCTTGTTTGTGCTTTTGGGCCTGAAAGTTGTCCTTGGTGTGCAGCAGGAAAAGGATTTGTTTTGTGTCCCTGCTGTGTGCAGAGCTGAGTGACACTGACTGTGAGCTCAGAACTGCACCCCTGGGCAGCACAGAACCTGAAATACATGAAAGCTCAAACTTGAGGCATCAATAACACAAACATAGGGAGACAAAAGTCATTTTGTCCACTGCAAGGGAGATGACAGACCCCAAAACACGTCCACCATCCCTGTCCCCTTTCAGAGGGGCCACTGTTGTGTCATTCCACCCAGCCTGAGCCCCCCACCAGGTGAGTCTCCCCATTTAAGCAATGGGAACCAAAATAAACCAAAAATCTTTCATTAAATTCCCTTTTCCTTCCCCATTACAGCCCTGGGGACAGACCTAAGGATTTTACTCAACCTTTATGAGACAAGATGGAAAAGGACCCTGGCTCTAAACTCTGTTCTTTGCTTGTACAACCAGGAGCAGCAGAAGTTCTGCCCATGAAAATCCCAACCCAAAAGTGAAGTGTTTGGAGTTTTGGGTGGCAGCAAACTCCATTCTACCCATGCAGAAGAGTTTTTTTCCCTCAAGGTGGCACAAGAGGAACACAAGTGCAACAAGCCCCACAGCAACATTTTGAACTCATAGCATCACATTTTTGAGCTCTGGGGGTCTAAGAGAATGGTTTCTTTGCTGTGTGTGTCTTTATAACAGGTATTTTCTACTTAGAAAACAAAACATAATAGAACAACAAAAAAACCCCAAACCAAACCAAAACAAACAATTCCCCCCCCCAACCCACAAAAAAACCCAAATAAACAACAAATGAAAAAAATGGTTTCCCAAATAATCTCCTTTGAAGTGGAGCTTTATTATCCAGTTAAATAGGAAATACTGTAAGGGCACTGTAATTGGGCTGCGTGTTATGATTTTAGAGTATGAAAATGATACTGTGAAGAAATACAACTTGTAATAGTGTTGTTTTCTTAATATTATAGCCCTGATTCAGTCTATTCCCAGCGTTTTCTGAGCCATGGGATAGCAAAATACATTAATTTTTCATTAGATTGCCTAACATGCAGAAACCAACAGCAGCAAGAAAATGAAACTTGAGTCTGTTCAGCAATTTCTCAGAGTGAGTGGCAAACAGCAACATTTTTTTTTCCTGCATTTATTCCATCTCATCAAATATAATTTGCCATAACAGAACTGAGGGAACATAAAGATGAGAGAGAGGGTCGTGGTCCTGAGCCCAAACAACATTGTTCCTCCCCAGCTGCCAGTTTGCATGGTAATAAACCACCCTGCACTGATTGTTATGGTGCATTATTATACTCATCAACACGTTTTTCTCCTTCTCTGTGTCCTGTTTGTCTTGGAATTTCTGTCAGTCCCACTTAGGGCATTGTTCCCCCTCCCTAACTCAGGGTGTGGCCTCTTGGCTGTCCTGTGGATTCTGGATTTTGCTTTTGGAGCTCCGTGTGTCTCTACAAGCAGCAGGTTTGTGCCAAGGGGATGATGCTAAATAAGGAAAGGATCAGCCTGCTGGTCAATTAGCCACAGTGGCTAATGAGGGCCATGCTGGGGCTGCCCACACCATGCCCAGCACAGCCCCAGGATGCTCCTCGTGGGCAGCAGTTTCATGGATGATGGGTGAGGATTTGGGCTGAGAAAAGCAAAAGCAAAACCAAAGGGAAATTTTCGTCCCACCTCCCTAGAGAGGGGGGAAGATGTTTTCCACCACTTTTCTGGCAGAAACGTGAGGATTTGGAGTGATTTTAGGATTGTGGGGACTCCAGACAGGCTCAGGTGGGCAGGGGAGGGGGATTCCCTGCCAGGCTGGGCTGCTGTGCCTGGGCAGGAGCTGGCAGAGCCAGCTGGATGTGCTCCAGCTCCTTGGAAGAGCAGCACAAAGGGGGGACCAGTTAAAGACCATAAATGAGCTCAGAGAGGTTTCACCCCCTGATTCCCACACCATAACGTCCAAATCCCTCTGTGTCTGCTCCAAGCCGTGCCTGAGCACCTTTCCTAAACCCTGGGCAGGGCCTGGATGTGAGATTCCCGAAAATCCGAGCACAGCATTACCCCTGGCTCCTTTCCCGTGGGAAGGAGCGACGTTTCGGTGATGCAGGAACTTCCTCCGTGTCTGCCTGACGCATCCAGCTCGGGTCCTTGCGAAAGCATTGCTCAACCCAGGGAGCCGGGAAGCCCCAGCTGTGTTTTCCAAGGTCCCGGCTCCTCGCTGGGTGTTTCCCAATCGCTGTTTTCACCGAGGTCTGGGAAGAAACCCCTCCCTCCGCAGCATCTCGGTGGTGCTCTCTGTAGCTGCCTGGGGTGTCCCAGGGGCTTTTCCTGGAGCTGCTGGGATGCAAACAGGATCAAATGAGATGCTCCATGGAAAAGCAGCGTTTTGGTGAGGGCTGGCCAGGTTTTGGGTGCCACAGGCTGTCGCAGAGGTCATGGGGCTTGGCCTCATCGTGGCCCAGAGCAAAATAAACGTGCAGTTTTTCTGGGCATCGTCCTTGGAGGAAACTCTTGTTTTCCTGCAGAAAACTACACATCTATTTTTGTCTGGCTGGGAATGACTTTGATTCCCTCGGTGCAGTTTTTACTGTCAAAGGAGAATCTTCATCTCCCAGTTCACACCTCAGGGACAGGTAAGTGGTAAGTGGATCCCGCAGTGACGGTGCCTGGGGGAGGATGTCGGTCTCGTGGGGCAAACCAGAGCGTGATGCTCCCTGACAGGCAGCCATAAACCTTTGAGAATGATGCAACCAGTGAACTTTATCAATCCTAGAATCACAGAACCAGAGAACATCCTGAGCTGGAAGGGACCCACAGAGATTGTTGAAGTCCAGCTCTGCACAACTGAAGTCAACCTTAGCTGTGTGTTGGGCTCCACCATGAAAGCACAAACGAACCACTGTGGGGTTTATAAACCATCATTACAAATCCCCACATCACACATCCCTGATGTAAACACCTATAAACCGCGGCGTTGTGCTGACTGGAGCATTTCCTAACGAGGGCTGGAAGTTTACAAACAGGCTCGGCCGTGCCTGTAACCTGTCCTGCCCCTGCCTCACTCACACCCCTGTTGAAACACCTTCCCTATCTGCCCGCCCGACTCTCCTCCCGCAGCAATCCTTGGGGAGGGCGGAGGAAAGTAAAAAAAAAAAAAAAAAAATAAAACCCCAACCTGCTTTTCAGGTGCGGGTCACGCACACGGAGGCGTGCCTGGTGTCCCAGCACGGTGGCACACACACAGCCAAGCCTTCCCGGCTGGATTTATGGGAACAGCTCGGAGCAGCGCTCCTCCCTGGGGCTCGGGGAGCCGGGGGAAGGCGTGACTTGGCCAGGTACAGGTGCCTCTCCCTGCAGGTAAGCCCGAGCTCCGGGCAGCCGGAGCCAGCCCTGCCGCTGCTCCCGGCCCCGCTGGCCCCCGGGGCGCCCGGCGAAGATGGGCGAAGGGAGTTTCGCCAAACTCTTCCAGAAAAGGTGGCTCCTCCGCTTCGTGCAGAAATATCAGCCTCTGGGAAGCGGCGAGCCGGGAGAGGAGGTGAGGATCGCCTGCGCCTCTTGCCTGGACCTGCTGGAATAGTTTATGTAGTTGGGGTTGGTTTCGGGTGCTTCGCCCGCTCTGTCCCGCCGGTAATTGGAGATCGCTGGCGCTGCTCTGTCCCCGCTCTGTGCGGCCCCGGCAGCCGGGGATGAGCCGGGGATGAGCCGGGGATGAGCTGGGGATGAGCTGGGTGTTGTTTGCCAGGCTCAGGGAGACATAGGAGAGCCTTGTTCCTATGCAGTAATCCAAAGGCACAGGACTGAGGCCCCAATCCTGGCCCTGGAGCATTGATCCCTGCTCTGAGGAGGTTCCAAACTGAGGAGGAGTGTGGGAGAGCCCTGTAGCACCGTGGGAGCTCTCTGTAAGGTGGGGACAGCAGGGGAGATGGAGAGCAGGGCTCTCCTGTCCCCAGGGGATCCCTGCCACCAGTGCTGGTCACTGGCAGAGGGGCTGGGACCCCTGGGCTGTGACCCTTGGGCAGTGACCCCCAGATTGTGGCCCCTGGGCTGTGACCACCAGGCTGTGACCCTCGGGCTGGGATCCTTGGGCTGTGACTCAGGGCTGGTAACCAGCAGCCAAAGAGAGTTTTGGCTCAGACCCCCAGAGTCCACTTGGAAATCCTGCTTTGCTTTCCTGAAAAATGGAATGATGAGAACACGATTCTCATTTTTCCTGAAAAATGGAAAAGGCTGCACTAGTGTCCCCTTCCCTGCCCTCTCACTGCCTGTCCTTGGTGCAGATGGAGTGGTCAGTGATGGTTTGGGTGACATTTTTGCTGTTCTTCTTGGTTTTTCACCACAAAATCTTCCAGTCTGGGATTGTCTGATTATTTGCTTGGCACAAGGTTTCTGTGGCTTGAGCCCCATTTTTTCTCCCACACGGCAGAAGATTGGTTGGGTGCTCTTTGTCTAATTGTGTCTAATTTGTCTAATTCCTTCAGCGTGTGGGGTTAGCCCTCGCTCCCATCCCAACGAGCTGCATCCACACACTTGGAGAGATTGATGAGCTTTTCCTGACTGACTGAGGCCTTGCCCAGATACCATTCCAGCTAATCCCCTTCCTGAGTCTTGTCTGTCCAGTGTGGGGTTGGGTCAGTGTTACAGGGGGAAGAAAATGAAACACTGAACTCTTACCCTGTGCAGTGCATGGGGTGATGCTACTCTGCACTGCTCACCCAGAGTTCAAAATCCCAGGAAAAAAGAAGATCTTGATGAGGTCACAGAAGGTCCCTGTAACCTGGCTTGGTGGCAAGCTGAGATTTCTGATTGCACGTAGGCAGGAGGCCACTGGCAATTAGGCTGCCTTGTTCTTAGGCTGCACCATTTATGCTGTGCCAAAATAAATAGTGACATGTATTTACTTCCAAATCTAAACCCCTCTTGAATTTCAGCTCTGCTCCTTGCAGAGAGTGGTCTGTGTAGAACAGGAGAGGGAGGTGAGGAGTGCTTTGGCACGGGGTAGGAAGAAGACAGCATTGTAAAATGAAAATAAGAACTTGGTAAATCAAGAACTTATTGTCAGAGTATGATTTAGGCTGGTAAATGACTCATTTCTCCCCTGCTTGAGAATTTTGCTTCTTTACTTGAAATAATTGCAGAGCACTTTCAACCTTATAAATATTTTGGTCAAAGCACTGTGCTGGGCCATAAAGGTGTGATTCCAGGTGATCTGATGGGATAAATGCCCAAAGTGGGCTGTGAAGGGAAGCCCCAGTGCTGTCCCTGTGGGGTGATGGCCAGTTCACCTGTGACCCTGGTGTCACCTGGAGATGGCAGGGCACTCACCTGGCACATCAAAGCACACTCCCAGCTGAGTCCAGACTCTGCTGTGCATGCTGTAACTCCTTTTCTGCAGTCCCCTATTCAGAACCAGGGGGATTTTTGTGGGGCTGATTTACAGCTCACGAGAACTGTGTGTTTCCTGCAGAAATCTGCAAAGAATTCTGCAAAGAAAAGTCAAAGATTTTTCTTCTGAGCATCCCAGTGTGTGTGTGCACATGCACAGTCACATGTGCCTGTGTGTGTGGAAGTGGGAGAATCTCTGGGCACTGCTTCTTTACATCCCCCTTTCCCTCTGACCACCTACCAGGGCCACCCCCAGTGGGCACAGCCCAGGATTCTCAAGGGGCTGCAGCTGGGGGCTTCAAACCAGCTTTACTGGAAAACCTGTGGCTTTTAGAGCAATCAAAAGGATTAATTTGAAGTTTGTATCTGCAAGCAGGGGGACCAGATCTTTCTTTCATGTAAAAAATGTTGGAATTCTGTTGACAGATGTGCAACAGGGGAGTGGGAAAATGTGTGGGAGGTGTAGAAATGATGGTGATGCTGGAAAAGGGCTGGGAGCTTGGATAGAAAAGTCCAGCAGGGCAGCCCCTCACCTGCAGGGCTGAGAGCTGCTCTAGGCTGGATTCTGGGTTCTGCCTGCACCCCTGGAACGTGGGTCTTTTTGCCTGCCATGTCCACCTAAAACAAAGAAATGTAAAAGGCTTTGGAGAGAGTGGTTTGGTTTATTTATTGTATTTTTGGCGAGGATAAAGTTTAGTGTTTGGAAGGGCTTCATGGAGGCTGAATAACCCAGCCCACTCTGGATTGTAGGCCAGTAACTGGTCCCAAGTAACCCAAGACAGGGAAAAGAATATGCAAAGCCTCAGCAGGGGCAGAGGTGGGGGAAAATCCCGAGAACTGGTATTTTGGGCAGTTTGCCAGAGTACACAAAAAGGGCTGTGTGCTCTGCAGAAAGCCCCATGCTCTCTTGCTCCCACATGGGCTCCTCGGTGGCACAATTGATGGATTGTTTTGGGATGAGGGATGCTCAGGTACCCCCGAGGTGGCTCCCAGCCACACCAGCTGCTCTTCACAGCCTCCAGTATCTCCTGATCTTGCAAAGCAATAGATAAAACTGATAATTCCCCTTTTGTTATTTCTTCCTGCCCTGCTGCATTGGAGCCTGTGCTCTTGTGCCAAAAGGATAAAGGTTATAAATGTAAATGGATATCAGGGAGAGCCCACATCTGCTTTGCAATGTAAATACAAAAGCCAGTAATGCTCGAGGACAGGTTTGTTTATGAAGAGATTTGCACAGGATTTGCCTGGTGCCCCACATCCATGGGGTGGGATGGGATTGGGGCACGGGGGCTCTGCAGAGGATGGGACCCACTGCTGCATTTCCAACCTGTGCATTTCAGGGGCTGTTCTGGTGGGGAAAGCTGTGCCACGTTCATGAGGGAAAATCCCTCACAGGTGAAGGCTCAGCAGTGCAAGTTAACTCATCCCAATAAAGCTGTTCCTGTCACAACAGCCCCTGGCTGGCAGGAGCAGGGAGCTGCCACCATTCTAGACAAACCACAGAGGGCTCAGACACATCCAGAGCCTTTGTCATTTATTTCCTCCACGCCTTTCTCAAGGTAAATATTGCTGGTAGAGCTGGGCCCTGCTTCCCTTGGGGACTGCAGGCATGTTCTCCAGGTGTCTGGGTCTCCTCCTGCCCTCCAGCTGCTTTCATTAAAATTTACACTCCTCCAGGGCAGAGCTGTACCTTGATACCTGTGTGTGTCACCTGCAGCACAGAGGAGCCTGCAGAGGCCACGTCCATCAGGGAATTCAGGGATGTGTCTATCCATGGCAGCCCTGTGGTTTCTTCCCACCAAACCCTTCCACCTCCAGAAGTGGCTCTTGGGATTTCAGTGTCTGGAGGGCAACAAAGTTAGAGGGAACTGAGGAATTTGTACAGCCAGGCCACCCAAACAGGGATATAAATCATGAGTTTCAAACGTGGAAGGGGTGTTTTTTGTCCCTTCTCCAGAGGTCTGTTGAGGAGATGTGGAAATAAGGGTGATGTCCAGAGCTAGGATGGCTCAAAAAGGGGAGCAGGACTGGAGCCACTGTGGGCAAAATGGGGTCACCAGCTTGAGGGAGCAGGAAAATCCATGGAGATCTTGGGGAAATTGCTGGGGGTTTGTAAGGGCAGGTTGTTCTTGGGACAAAATGGTTTCTAAATGAGCCCTGCCCAGACCAGGGGGTCCCAGCAGACTCTTGTGCTTTTCCACTGGGAGCAGGGGCGTGCTGGCATCCCTGGTGTTGGCAGCTGAGCTGTGGGTCAGGAAATGGCCATAAAAAGGGGCTGCAACAGATGGATCTGTCTGAAGCCTGTTCCAGGAGCAGGGCTTAGAGATGCTCTGAGCTCTCCAGAAGCCCCAAGACTGAAACCAGAGAGAACAGCCAAGGACATTCTCTGCATTGATGGCTTTCTGCATTGATGGTTTTCTGCATTTATAATTTTTTGCACTTATCTCGGGTGTTAGATTGCAAAGCCCTGGATGTTCCTAGAAAGCTGCTGAATATCCAAGGGAGAGTCAAGTCCCCAAACAGCACTGCAGGAGGATGAGCTAGTCCTAAGTGCATCCCACAGCAAACTTTCCTGGGTGCTGGGACCTGGTGCCAAATGCCTGCCACGCTCTCTGGGGGTTCCTTTGTTAATGAACACACACTCCTGTGCTTTATGAATGAAGGTAAAAGGGAATGGAACTCCTTCCTGTCCCTTGGGAAGGGTGAGATTTCTCCCTCTCTGTACTTAGCCTGCCACAGTGAGTGCTCACAGTGCCTTCATCATGGGCCTGGCAGAGATTTTGGGAATGCTGCTGCTCTGGGAAGTGCATTGTAGAGAAGGAAGTGAAGAGAATTGAAAGAGAGGGGTTGGGATGCTGAGGGCTTGGGCTGCCTGGATGGGGCAGGAAGGGTTTAGTTTATCCTGCTTGGAGGCAGCTGCAGAGTCACTGATGGAGCAGAACAGCCCTGGACACACAAGGGAAGAGTTTGCTTCTCCTTCTGGCTCACATTTCTAGCTCATGTTTTCAGTTCATTTATTATGTACATTTATTCTGTACATTTTTTCATTTCATTTATTTCATTTAATTTAATTTCATTTCATTTATTATGTACATGATATATTAATTTGTTATGTTCAGTTCATTTCTTAATACACAAGAGGAAAGGTGTTTTCCTTGCTCTGAGCATCCAGCCTGGGCTGTGAGACACTGACCCCTCAAACAGCACAAACCTTTCCTGATCAGCACCAGGAGCTTCTCCTTTTGGTTCCCCAGCTCCTCTCAGCCTCTCTCCCCCCACGAGAATGTGCCCCTGGCTCTGAGACTGTGATCAGGATTAATTAGAGCTGGTATTAGAGCGCTGAGATTTGGGAGGTGGTGCAGTGGCTGAAGGTGCCCAGCTGGCGAGGGGAGGGAAGGGAATGGGATTAAGGGAAGAATCAAGGAGGTGCTTCAATCAAGGAAAGCTTTAATTAACTGCTGCTCTCACCTAACGATGGCTTTGTTGTGTTCACTCAGCCCCGCGAGGAGTGTGAGCTGAAAATAATCGAGCAGGAGAATGAGGTGGCAGTGCTGCCCCCGAAGGAGGCCTGTAAATGCCACAAGGAGGACTTGGCAAGAGCTCTAAACGTAAGGATTTGTCCTCGGAAATGTGGGAAGGGCCTGGGCTGCAAAATCAGCCTTTAATTGACATGCAGACTCCTGGAGTGCCCGATCCCTCTGCCTTTTTGTGGGATGGATCCTCTCCTGGGCTGGGCTCGAGGGTCCCCGCTGTCAGGGAAAACTTTAATGCTTGGCTCTGTTTTGGGTTCTGACCTCGGGATTTTTTAAATCCAGGCAGCATGGATTTCATCCCTTCCCATTTTGTTCCCTTTGAATTTTGTCAGGGTGTTTTTATTTTTATGTTCTCTTTAAATACACAGCTCAACCAGAAATTACTTCTTTCTTTTACTGTTTTAGATTTCTAATTTGTCACCTATGATATAATTTCTCCCTTTTGGAAACGTACATTTTTTAAAAAAATTATCTTGTGCTTACTTTACGGGTTTCTGTGGTGGCTGATGGTAAAATTGTACAGTTTAACAAAAATACATATTTAAATAGAAAATCAACAGACAGATTTATTTTTTCATGTGGGACTGAGCCATGAAGATCTTGCCTAATCTGCTGATAGGGGTTTAGTATAAATTTGACACAACAAGTTTTCTGTAAGTATAATATGAAATGTTTGGGTTGGGTTTGGGTTTTTTCCCCTCTAGGTTGACCTACAGACTGGACTCTCTGAGTTCTCCGTGCTCCAGCGCCGCCTAAAACACGGCTGGAATGAATTTTCAGTCGAGAACACAGAGCCAATATGGAAGAAATATCTGGACCAGGTAAGGATTCTCTGCACAGATCCTCATTTCTTGGCAAAAACCAAAAAACCAAAACCTGGCTGGGTTGTTCTGAGCAAGTGTCTGCACTGAAATATTCAGGGTTTTACCTTCCAGAGGCTGAGCCTTGGAACAGGCTGTGCCCTGGACACAGGAACTGCTCCTTCTCCTGGGAAAACCACTGTGAGGTTCCTTTGCAGCTCACTGAGGGTGCAGATAACATCTTCAAACAGAAATGAGCCTTTTTATCTCCACACAGCCCACAAATCAAATGCTGTAGCTCAGGGGCTGATTGCTGGAGCGTATTTATTCCCAAGTGATAAATTTATGAAAGGTTTGAGGAGAGCCAGTGGTAGCTGGAAGATGCTCTGATTTTGGCCATGACTCCAGAAAAGGGGCGGCTGTGGAGCTCAGGGGGGTTTTAGGGTCTCTATCAGTGATATTTGTTATCTTCTGTGTCCTCAGCTGAGTTATCCTTGAGTTTTGCTTTTATGAACTATTTCTCATCAGTATTTAGTGTGTCTTTCACCTCTCTTTGAGAGCTTTTCACCAGACAAGAAGGGCCTTTTTTATTTCACGGTTTATCCTTGTTTTTGATGTGATTTATATTCTTTAAGCTTTTGGTAATCATCACTGAATTTTTCCAAGGATTCTTTTATTCCTGATAAAAAGTGAGATGATGTTTTTTTTCTGTTCAGCCTTAAAAACCAGTTTCTCCTACAAGGACACCAAAGGGATTCTTTGGTGCATCTCTGATCCTCCTGCAACCTCTTGGTGCCTCTGGTCCTGCACCATTCACAGCCCTCAGCAGCCCCTTCCTGTGGCTTTTTCCAACTGCTATTTTTGTAAACATCCCCTTTTGCCTCGGTTTTCTCAAGAGAAATGGAGGGTCTTTCACCTTTGGATCCAGCCAGGAATAAATTTAAACCCTGGCTTTCCTGCTGAGCATCACCACACAGCTGTTGCACAAAGCAGGCAGATTTATCTTCATCTATTTAAATTCCTTTCCATCAATTCCCACATCAGTCAAACAGAGCTGTGATTCTCTCAGATAGGAAAAAGGGCCTCAAAAATCTGTTTAAAAGTGAAACAAGTGAGCACCTGACTCCCCCACCCCTCGGTCCAGCGAAGATTTGAGCAGATTAATTAAAGAAAAAATGAAAAAGAAGATGAAAGAGGATTTCTGGTTTCAGATTCTAAAAAGACAGTAAAGTTTTTGTTTGTCCTCACTGTGCATCCAAGAAGCTTTTGGAATCAGCTCTGTGCCGTGTGTCTGCAAAGGGGAGCCTGTGCAAAAAGGGGGAAAGTGGGGGGATTTGTGTGCTTTGGGGTGAGCTTTGTCCTGCTGGTCCCCACCCATCACCCGTGGGGCAGGAACTGCAGAAACCTGACCACGATGCAAGGAGGGTCCCTGCAGAAAACCACCCAGGGACCCTTCCTGAGGGGACCCTCCCTGGTGGCATCTGCAGCCAGCTCAGCTCCAGCACCTCTCATTCCATATTTTTCTTGTTTTTCTCAGTTCAAGAACCCCCTCATCCTGCTGCTGCTGGCCTCAGCCTTAGTGAGTGTCATCACCAAGGAGTACGAGGACGCCGCGAGCATCACCATGGTGGGTGTCACCTGTCCCCCATGCCCAGGGTGGGTGTCACCTGTCCTTTACCTCCATGGTGGGTGTCACCTGTCCCCCATGCCCAGGGTGGGTGTCACCTGTCCTTTATCTTCATGGTGGGTGTCACCTGTCCTCCATCCCCATGGTGGGTGTCACCTGTCCTTTGTCCCCATAGTGGTGGCCCCTGTCCCTCATTCCCATGCTGGGTGTCACCTGTCCTTTATCCCTTGTGGTGGGTGTCACCTGTCCTTTGTCCCTGTAGTGGGTGTCACCTGTCCTTTATCCCCCTGGTGGGTGTCACCTGTCCTTTGTCCCTGTAGTGGGTGTCACCTGTCCTTTATCCCCCTGGTGGGTGTTCACCTGTCCAGCATCACCCTGGTATGTGACAACTGTCCCCCATCCCCATGGTGGGTGTCACCTGTCCTTATCTCCCGTGTTGGATGTCACCTGTCCCTTGTCCCCATGGTGGGAGGCCCCTGTCCTCCATCACCATGGTGGGTGGCCCCTGTTCCCCATCCCCATGTTGGTTGTCACCTGTCCCTTGTCCCCACGGTGGTGGCCCCTGTCCTGCCCCCATTTTTGTCTCTCAGTGCCCACAGCTGTAACCCCCCTCTGTCCCCAGGCCGTGCTCATCGTGGTCACCGTGGCCTTCATCCAGGTGGGTTCTGCAGAGCTCTGCTCCGTGGCTGTGGCCAGTAGGAAAGAGACAAAGACAACTCTGCTGTAACTTGGCTCCCTGCTGTAACTTGGCTTTCTTCTCCCTTCTCCTTCCAAAGGAATATCGCTCGGAAAAGTCTCTGGAAGAGCTCAACAAGCTGGTGCCCCCCGAGTGCAACTGGTGAGAGGTGGCTGCAGCAGGGGGTCAGCAGGGATTGGAGCTGAGAGGGCAGCACCAATGGGGGAAGAAAATATTATTCCAGAAAAATATTCCAGAAAAATATTCCAGAAAATTATTCCATTCTGCCATACACAGAATGAGAACCTGGCCTCTAGAGGGGTGGCACCATGAATGGGTGCAATTTCAGGTGACAGGAAAAAGGGATGAAATAATCAGTATCAATCAGAAATTTTTTAGAATCTTTGTTTAATTATTAGGAAAAAAACTAGAAAAATTAGAAGTAAGGAGTAAGCGCCCTGTGGAATTGAATAAATGCTAAGAGACAGGAGGGTCCCAGAAAAATCCTGCTCCCCATACCTGCAGCATCCTGCATGTCACTGTCTCCTCAGGTAGGAAAAACCTCACCTGTGAATATATTTTGTTGCTTTAGGGTAGTTTTTGCCCCCAGGAGATGGGCACAGAGCAGCACCTGAGTGCAGGTGTGGGTGGGATGGGGTTCCTGTCCTACCTGGGGCTGCACACATGTGTGGGGCACAGGCACAGCCAGGTCACAGCCCCTGGAGCAGCTGCAGGGTGGGTCAGACATCACATTCCCCACGGCTTTGATGTTTGTTATCAGTGCTGGAAATTACAGGAAACGTTTTTCCTATTTAGGTCTTTGCAAATCAGTTTTGTCGCGGCCAACAGAAATAAGTTGTGAGGCTCAGGGGAGCCTTGCCCTGCCAAAGAGGTGTGGGGTTTTCCCTCTGGTCCAAAGTTCACCCTGGAGCTTACAAACCCCACTGTTGGCTCTTTATTTATTTATGATATGACACCAGGAGCATCCAGCTGCCTGGAAGGCTCCACTTTGAGTGCAACACTGGAATGCCAGGGGTAATTCTAGCTTTAAAAAGCCTCTTTTTAGATTCAAGAATCTGCAATTCATTATTTAAAGCATGAAAGCACAACTTCTTCTTGTTCCTCTACTGTATAAACAACGTTTAAGTCACTTCTGAAATGCAAATCATCCATAACCTGCCCATCTGTTTACGAGTTAAAACCCGAGCCTAAACTGAACATAATCCTCTGCTCATTGGTATGAAGATTTTCTGTTCTTATTTACATTGGAAGCTCTTTGGGGCAAGGCTGCTTGCTTTCTTGCCAACCATATTCCCAAGCCTGCAGAAGAAATAAAAACCTCACAGCCTGGTTCCCTTTCTTCTTTTTTTCTCCCATTTGCCTCATGTAGCCTAAGGGAAGGAAAACTGCAGCACCTTCTAGCACGAGAGCTGGTGCCTGGAGATATCATCTACCTGTCCGTGGGTGACAGGGTTCCTGCAGACCTCAGGCTCATCGAGGTAAATACAGCTGGAAACGAGCCTGGCTGGGAAATTCCTCATCCTAACAGTGCTAGAAATGACTCTTTTTCATTAGGTCACAGATCTGCTGGTGGATGAATCCAGTTTCACTGGAGAAGCTGAGCCTTGCAACAAGACTGACAGCGTGCTGCTGGAAGCTGGGGACATCACCACGCTGAGCAATGTGGTTTTCATGGGGACCCTGGTGCGCTACGGGAAGGGAAAAGTGAGTCCTGACATCACTGACCTTCTCCTGGGCATTGATTACATCACTCATCTTCTCCTGGGCATTAATTACATCACTCATCTTCTCCTGGGCATTGATCATGTCACTGACCTTCTCCTGGGCATTGATTACATCACTGGTCTTCTCTCCTGGGCATTAGTTACAGATTCCTTTGGTGTGGGCATGGAGGGACAGGAAAAAGTGAATGACAGAGGGCAGGTTAGGTTGGATATTAGGAATAAATCCTTCCCTGGGAGGGTGGTGAGGGCCTGGCACAAATTTCCCAGAGAAGCTGTGGCTGCCCCTGGGTCCCTGGAATGCCCAAGGCCAGGTTGGACAGGGCTTGGAGCAGCCTGGGATAGTAGAAGGTGTCCCTGTCCATGGCAGGAACAAGATGGGGTTAAGGTCCTCTCCAACCCAAACCAGTCTGGGATTCTCTGGGTTTTTCCACCTCCATCTCTCTTTTTCCCTTTTTTCAGGGTGTGGTTATTGGCACAGGTGAAAATTCCCAGTTTGGTGAAGTGTTCAAGATGATGCAGGCTGAGGAGGTAACACAGTCCCTGTCTGGGGAAATTTGGGATGTCCTGGGTGAAAGTTTGTGAGCAGGAGCAGTCCCAGGAGTCAATGCTCTGGGTTCAGTTCTGCTCCTGCCACAAAATGCCCATGTGAGTGAGAGACAAGTGGCTGACAGAGAAGGATGGGACAGGCTCTGCCTGTTGGAGGGCTGAGGGTGGGAAAAGCACAAGGCACCATGTACTGACAACCAGGACTGCATGGGTCACTTGCTCTGGGCTGACCATCATCTTCTGATCCCACACAACCACCAAAGAAAAACCAGCAATCTCTGATTTTTCCAGACTCCCAAGACACCTCTGCAGAAGAGCATGGACAGGCTGGGCAAGCAGCTCACCCTGTTCTCCTTTGGGATAATTGGTGAGTGGGATGCAAGGCTCACACTTGCATGGCTGTGGGATTTCTTTGGGCTGCTCTTCCTAAAGCACTGCTGGGTCTGGGTTACCTGGACTTTGGGGGTTCCAGCACTGAGGGAGAGATTTGGGTGAACTGAAGGAGAGATCTGGGTGCCTCATTGCATTTTCAGTTTTACAACAGGTTCTACAACAGGTTTAGCTCTACATCAGCTAGAACAGGTTGGAGATTTTTGAAATTCTTTTTTTAATCAGATTATTTGCCCTCCCAGGTTTGATAATGCTCATTGGCTGGTTGCAAGGGAAGCGTCTCCTCAGCATGTTCACCATTGGAGTCAGGTGAGGACTGGAGAGCCCTTTACTCTTTGATTCCTCATGAATTTCCCTGAAATTCCCTGTTCAAAGCAATGGACATTTCACATAAGAGAACTTGAGTAAAACGTTTCATAAATGCCTATTTCTCATGCACTGGCAAAATTAATGTGAGGTTTAGACAGAGTGGAGAAAAACCCTCCAGCTTGATTATGTTCATTTAATTTTGTAAACTGTTATCTTGAAATTCTTCACTGGCATCTCTACCTCATCCTGCTGTGAATGCCCTTTCCTATCTGTGCTATGAGTTTAGTGGGAGTGTACCAACAGCAAATATTACTCTTTGCTGTTCCCACTGGATTTACATCTAAAGAAAGGAATGCACGTCTCATACAGCATAAAAAAGCATGCACAGCTTCTTAATCAAACACAATAAAAATTTAGTAGTGCCCATAAAACCTGTCAACTTGGTGTTGTCATGGCTCTAAAATCAGTTCTTAAAAAAAGATTTTAAGAAGTGTTCTATGGAATTTAAAAAATAATTCCAGGTGAGGAGACAACAGAGAAGCCAAACTGACTCAGTGCCACCTTCCTGTCTCCCAGGGGCATGTGGTGCCAAAGAAAAGTGGTTAATCCTGAGTTTTGGAGGGCAGATTATGGTTTTGTAAAGTCTCCTGGATTACATTTTGCA
Organism: Trochalopteron elliotii; assembly: GCA_024734555.1. Taxonomy (NCBI): domain Eukaryota; kingdom Metazoa; phylum Chordata; class Aves; order Passeriformes; family Leiothrichidae; genus Trochalopteron; species Trochalopteron elliotii. Next base: position 1,419,465 of record JANPWX010000387.1, read on the forward strand.
CATGCCTAGAAGCATTCGGAGTTTCCCAAGGAATATCTAATATGGAATATACAGACTGTGGCTGGATTTTTCCAGCATGTCAGGTGTTGCAGGTTTTGATGGTGGGGACATTTGGGGAGCTGGTTCTGTCCCCCACATCGTGGGGTAAGAGAGGAGGTGAGGGGCTGCACATGGCCAGGAGCCAGTGGCTGATGTGTGAGCCCTCATGCCAAGGAATATTCATCTCCCATCCTCAGAAAGCTCAATAAATGAAATGAAATCCAGCCTCTGAATCCCTGCTTAGCCAGAAATCATTGCTTTTTGGCAATGTAAAGGAGAAAAATAACTGCTCTGTAAAAATCCTCCAAGAAAAGGTCGAAGGGCTGGATAAATATCCTGGTTTTGTATTTACACTGTGCCAGGATTCCCAGTGGTTATCCCCTTCAGACCCTTAGGAAAACTCAGTCCCTTTGGCACCTTAGGGTCAGTTTTTGTGGTCTGGGCCCCGTGCTGAGGCTGTTGTGTCTGTGCTGTCCCCAGCCTGGCCGTGGCTGCCATCCCTGAGGGCCTTCCCATCGTGGTCACCGTCACCCTGGTGCTGGGAGTGCTGCGCATGGCCAAGAAAAAGGTGATTGTGAAGAAGCTGCCCATAGTAGAGACCTTAGGTAAGGCTGCAAAGGGGCCACAGGGGCTTGGTCACCTGCCAGGCTCCAAAATCTGAGCTGGACAGCCATGGGTTGGCCTTGGGAGCTTTGGTCTGATCCAGAAAAATTAAATTTGGAATAGGTTTACTGGGACAGAGCGACCCACTCAGAATTAAATATATTTTCCACCCTGTCTTTTTCATCCTTTTTCCTTATTTTGGTGGTATGAGCACAGGCAGATGCTTGGAATGGTGCAGCCCAGCCCAGGGGGAGCAGAGCCCCTGTGCAGGCACATATTGGGTTAAAATCTTTGTTTCTCCTTCCTTTCCATGCTCTGGGATCCATCCCGTCCACTTCATCAGTATCTGGCTTAAAAAAAACCCTCCCAGCCCCTCAAGTCAAGCTTGGCGGCATGAATAAAGGCATTTATCCTTCTGCAGGCTGGGTGGTCATCTCCCTGCTCTCCAAAAAGTCAGAGAGAAAGGGACAGAGGGGACCTTGAGAAGGTGCCCAGCACATCCTCACAGCTGCAGGGCACAACGAAACGGGATGGAATTGTTCTTCCACCTCCCCTTATCTTTAATTTGTCCCTTACTCCCAGGTGGCTGCACTCCAGGCTTTGCTGTTCTGCCCTGGGTTAGGGTAGCAGGGCTATGAAGGAGCAGACACGGTGTCTATTTAGCACCACTCATTAAATGCACAATAAATACCGAGCCTGGTCCGTGCAGTTCCCAAAATCTGCAGCTAAAACCTGTCCTCTTAGGAAACACTGCTATTGTTTGAACTGCCCTTGTTTGTTCTGCAGTTAAGGAATCTTATCACCCCTGATTTTATTGTCCCTGCCCTGACCCAGGACATCTGAAACAGCTTTTCCCTCGTGAGGGAATTCGTTCTGGTAGGGCTGCGCCCACAGAGGCGGAACTGCAGGTGCAGAGAAGGCACAGCTAAAACGGTCTGCTAAACTTCTGAGAAGGAGAAAAACAATCCTTTAATTATCAGGAACTAAAAATGAGGCATTGGAGGTCACAGCTTTGCTCTCTGCTAATCCCTCAAAGGTGTGATTCATTTAATTGCAGCCCAATCTGCTTTATTTTCCCTCCAGGCTTTAACCTGGAGGTCGTTGTGCTCATGGGGTCTGTGCCTGAGCACTGTGATCACCTCCAGAGCCAGGGAAGACACACTCAGAAGAGAGCTGCAGCCTGATCCTTGTTTTGTATTAATTTTCCCCCTTCTTGGGAGTAGAAACTATCTGGAAAGTGGTGACTCTGCTTACAAAGTACCCTTTTGTGGTATTTTGTAAAAGGGCTCTGGAAAAATGTGCTTTAGTGGATCAGGATTGGCACAAAGCAGAGCAAAGGGGCAGTTTCTGCTCTTAGATGTTGATCTTTGAGTATTTTTTGTGACAGTCTTTAACCCATCTCCTCTCACAGAGCCTTGGTGAGGCAGGGAAGAGCTGCTATTCCTGATTTAGAGAAGCAAAGCTTAACTGGCAGAGTGGGAATTGGATCTGTCTGTTTGGAACAGAGCAGCTGCTCTGTTGTGTGATATTGCAACTCAGAAACATTAACCAAGACAGTGTGACCCTCTTGAGATGTCCCCTACCACCCCTCACACCCAAATGATGCTCACAGTGTCCCAGTGTGCACTTACATCTTTCCCTTCCCTGTTAGGAAGCTCATCCATTTCTTCATCTTTCCTCCCTTTCACCAGTGCAGTTTAAACAACATTAATGAAACCTGTTCTCCCTCTTCCCAACCTCTGGGCTGCGTTATTTCTCAGTTCTGACCCAAACCATCCCACCCCAGGCTGCTGCAATGTCATCTGCTCAGACAAGACGGGCACCCTGACTGCCAACGAGATGACGGTGACGCGGCTGGTGACCTCGGACGGCTGCCAGGCAGAGGTGGGGACCAGGAGCTGACCCTGCTGGCATCCAGCAGCACTGCCTTTGCCTTTGGTTCACTCAGACCCCAACGAGGGAGGCTGGCCCAGCCCCAAGCCAAGTAGTTTCTTGCACATTTCTTAAAGAGAAGGGATTTTTGTGGCCCTGGGGATGAGCAGGGGTGGGGCTGAGGGTACAAAACCTGTTCAGAGATGTTCACTGGCATAACCTGCTGTTCCCTGCATTTACTGTAAATATTGAAATCTGCCACTGACCCTTGCTGCTCCATCTCCTGCAGGAATTATTTATCACAGGAGCAGCTTCATTCTCTGCTTGGTTCGTTCCTCTCTGTGCAAAATGAGGGAAAAATGCAAAATGTGAGGTAGAGGAGACAGGGAATAGGTTTACTGGGAAAGAGCAACCCACCCAGAATTAAATGCATTTTCTACCCCGTGTTTCTCACCCCTTTCCCTTATTTTGGTGGTATGAGCACAGGCACGTGCTTGGAATGGTGCAGCCCAGCCCACAGGGAGCAGAGCCCCTCTGCAGGCACACATTGGGTTAAAATCTTTGTTTCTCCTTCCTCTCCATGCTCTGGGATCCTCCTGCAGATCCATCCTGTCCACTTCTGTGCCCACTGTCCACTTCATCAGGAGGGCAGGGCTGGAACAAACCCAGTAGTCCCACTGCTGCCCAAAGTCTGCATCTCTCTCCCGAGCTGCAGGAGACTTCTGGAATCACAGCAAATAAGTTCCCTATAGGACAAACTGACTCCTTTTGTCCCTAAAAAGCCATTTTAATGTGATATTGTCACTGTCTGCAGCCTTTCCTTTTAGCATTGCTTTGGGAGAGAAAGAAGAACCCCTGCACTCCTTGAAAATGAGAATTTTCTTGAGTGCAGCCCCGTGCACGCATCTGCAGTCCAGCCCTGCCTGGCAAAGGGGAAATTTCTCATCTCTCTCTCTCTCCCTCAGGTTAGTGGGGTGGGCTACAATGGAGAAGGAAATGTTTACCTGCTGCCATCCAAGGAGATCCTTAAAGAATTTTCCAACATCTCCATTGGGAAACTCGTGGAGGTAAGTATAAATGATGAACCAGCTTGTCCTAGCTACATTCAATTTTCAGCTGCACAAATAACTTTGGATATTTAATGTGGAAAAAAAAGACCACTTTTGTAATTCTAAAATGGACTGTCTTGCTAAAACATTGTCATGGAAAGACTGAGTGTGATGGAATTCCTGATGCTTAGGAGTGAAAGACAGTAATCATAATGCAGGCAAAGACCACAGCCATCAGCTTCAGGAGTCAATGATATTCTGAATAAAAACACAATTCTGGCAGAGGAGAAACCGATACATTTTACCCTGTTCAGGTTTTTAATGTGCAGAGATTCTAGACATTAGCCAGCTACACAGTCAGTTTATAAATTTATTGTGATGTTCTCTGGGTTTTGTGTCAGCTTTACATAAAATTTTGAACATTCAGCTGTAGGCTAAAGTGGAGTGTTTGGGAGGTGAAATGATTTGAGTTGGAACCTCAGATGGAGATTAGGTCCTGTTTTATTCATAGTGCACATTAGAAACAATAGCAGGAGAGACTGAGCTTTCATTTTCATGATCTATCAAACTCATTAGACATATCTCATGTTTTCTTGATGTTAATTTATCCAAAGCATAATACTTTACCAAAATATTGGTGTCATCTCATGGATTAAGTGGCTTTAGAAAACACAAGGGCTGATCTCAAGTGATGCTGCTGTGGGGAAACCTTTCCCCAAAACTTTTGAGGTGTGGCTCCTTTTGTTCCCCAGTCTTCCACCATTTAATTTAAAGAGATGGAAAACCTGTGACTTCAGTAGTGACAAAAATAGCCCATGTAAAGCTGTCCCTCTCTCCAGGCTGGCTGTGTGGTCAACAACGCCGTGATCAGGAAGAACAGTGTGATAGGACAACCCACAGAAGGAGCTCTCATTGCCCTGGCAATGAAGGTAAGAGCCTGAAAGCTTAAAATTTTCCTGCCATTCAAATTAATTAATTAATTAATTAATTAAAAAGCTGGATTTGTGAGGTCTGGCAGCAGAGTGAGGCTGTTTTAAATCCCCCAGACTGGTTTTAGTGCCCCCTTTTCTCCCCTGCCCAAGGTGACAGGTGTCACCTCTCCCAGTCAGCCTCTAGTCATGGACAAACACTTTCCTTGAGCTCCTGTGCTGACAGCAGTCATTGTTTGGCTGGGTTAGTCCTGCAGTCAGGCTGGGTAATGCATTTCTTTGGGGCTCAGACAGCACAGCCTTTTTTATGTTTCCTGCACATGCCAATTAAAAGTCCAGGAGGGAAGACAAGACTTAAAAATGGGCAGGGACAGGCAGGGCCACATTGCATGGCAGAGGGTGACCCTCATTTTGTGTCATCTGCTGGCTTTTACTTTCTTCCTAGTCATGATTATGTAAAACAAGATGTTTTTATGAATATTGCATTCACGCTCCTGGGCAGAGCTGTGAAACACTTCAGGGTGTCACCCCATCAGTGACACCCAGCCGTGGCCTCAGCCCTCAGGTGGGCTGTGAGGCACAGGAGGTTCCTGATGAAATGATGCCCCTGCAAACATCTGATCTTACCTCCTGCTTTTAAAGCTCCTGACTCTAGCAGTGAAATAATGAATTTTTATTTTTTTTTAAACAATGGCATTTCATTTCCCCAAATGCTGAGTTAAAACTTTTCTCCTGCTCTGGAATTCAGCAGCAAAACAAGAGCAGAATACAAGGGAGGTTGTCTTTCCTATTTTTCTTTTTAATGTTTTGGTCTGGGGGGAACTGGGGACAAAGGTGATCAAAAGCAGGTTCCAGTCTCTCCCAGTTCACCTGGAACACCCACACACTCTGCTGGAGCAGGAGTGCATTGATTTGGGCTGAAAGGTTTTGTTGTGAATTGCTTTTTGAGTGTAATTCATTGGGAAATAATTCAAAACCACATCCATGATTAACCATTCTGTCATTTGCTATTTCCTTTCTTCTTTCAAGTGGAGTTGCTGGGAAATAACCCAGAAAAGAAACCCAGAAATCTGCTCAGCCTATTGCTTTGCCATAGGTTTAGGGAATAAACTTGATCCTTCTTAGACCCAAAGCCTCACAAAAAGGCAGGACAGCTCCCTAATTCTTTAAAAATGTATCAGGGATCAAGCTTCAAACTCCAGTTTAATTTATCCCAGATCAAGCACACCAAAAGGAAAAAATGGGTTTGAAATACAAATTTTGCTCTCCTCGTGTTTTCTCCTGAGCTGTGTGGCATCTGACAGCCTGGAAAGACACAGTCAACAGTCAATCCTTGTGATATGGAAAATATATCCAGGTTTTGGCAATGTCCAGCCTCACAGTGCTCTTTTTGTTTTACCTTGCTTCAGATGGAATTAGCTGACATAAAGGACATTTATGTAAGAAAGAAGGAAATTCCATTCAGCTCCGAGCAGAAGTGGATGGCTGTGAAATGCACACTGAAAAATCAGGTAAATCAGGAATTAGCTGACATAAAGAACATTCATGTAAGAAAGAAGGAAATTCCATTCAGCTCTGAGCAGAGGTGGGTGGCTGTGAAATGCACACTGAAAAGTCAGGTAAAGCAAACAGAGGCAGGGGCTGGTTTTGTGTTTCCAATTGTGCACCTCAACAATGGGCTTGAAATGGTATCTCTTCAGCAAATAATGTTTTCAGGAGTTAACTATGTTGGAAGAAAAGGGAGCAAACCTCAAAATTCCCAGCTTGGGTGGATTTTTAGCTCGTAAAACTGTGTTGGAATGGGAGGAGGGAATACTTCTCATACAGTGTTTGGAGCAGGAAAACAAAAGCTTTTCAGAGCTAACTGACAGGGAGAGAGAGGTCTGGTGTTTGGGAGAAAAGGTTGGCCCTTTGTCCCTTACTGGGTTAAGGAGCTCATTTTGGCTGATATTATGCTGTGGTTTAAAAACTCACCAACCTTTTCATTACCATGCTGTCTGTGAGGGCTGAACATGAAAAATGGCCAGAGCAAAAATATCCCATCCTATCCATAATAAATGCTCCTGGGCATCTCTCAAAACAGGTAAAAGGGGAAACAGGATCTTTTCTACCTACAGTTAAAGACTTAATTCATTTAAAATGTGCTCCTTTTTTTGGATAAAGTGTATTCTCTCCTCGCTTTAAAGGATCAGGAAGATATTTACTTTATGAAAGGAGCATTTGAAGAAGTCATCCAGCACTGCACTCTGTACAACAGTGGTGGCATCTCGCTGTCACTCACGCCCCAGCAAAAAGCCCTCTACCAGCAGGAAGAAAAGAGAATGGGCTCCTCAGGACTTCGAGGTCAGTCCTTGCTGCCCATGGCCCTTAAGCTGACAGGTTATCTGGCCTAAAACTTTCCTGCCCTGCTGTGGTTAGGATGGGCAGAGGCTCAGTCCTCACAGAATCACAGAATGATTTGGGTTGAAGGGACTTTAAACTCATCTCTTCCCACCCCTGCCATGGCTGGGACAACTTCCACCATCCCAGGCTGCTCCAAACCCTGTCCAGCCTGGCCTTGGACATTCCAGGGGCAGCCACAGCTTCTCTGGGCACCCTGTGCCAGGGCCTCCCCACCCTCACAGGGAACAATTTATTCCTAATCTCCAATCTAGATCTCCCCTGTTTCAGTTTAAAGCCCTCAGTTCTTACATTGCTTTCATGATCTCTTCCCAACACTTGTCAGAGTGCCACGGGCTGTGTCTTTGGTCTGCTGGTCTCTTTTTTGTTTTTTTTTTCTGGGTTTAAATTAGTGAGCTTGAAAGGAGGAAATAAGCTTTGGAAATGTGAATGTTTCTGTTCCATGGAGTGCTGTGAATTGTCTGGGATATGCTCGGGGTGCTGCACTGCAGAGCTCTGTGCTGGGCCTGATCTAAGCACTGCTCTGCCAGGTTTTGTTTTTTGGAGCAAACAGCAACAAAAAGCCACTTTGAAAGGAGTTCCAGACATGGTTTTGGGCGCTGAGATTTCTGTTTGAAGCTCAGTTCAATCCTTTGTTAGGCCCAAATCTCTCCATCTCCTGATCCCAACTGCCTGTCAGTGCACAGCCCACGCGAGTTTTGTACACGTGTCACCTCCTTCATCAGCAGAAACATCCCCTCAGCAACATCTCAGACTTGCACACAGTAACACAGACACCATTCCCAGGTTGTAAGGAGATGAGAACAAGCCTTGGCAGCTGCATCTGGAGGATGGTGTAGCTCATGTACAGATGGTCCCACCCCGTGTCCTGTGGTTAGGAACTCCTGTGCAGCGCTTGATTTACAATATCCAAATCATCTGCCCTCGTGGCAATGGCAAATTACTGCTCTGAAGGGAAGTGATTAACTCAGGCAGCTGCTGCAGCTTTTGATTCCACCATCAAAGCAACACTGACATGAACCCCTGGCAAAATATCCTTGAGTGATTTAAGGATGATTGAATGATAACGGGTGTGCTCCAAGAACAGAGATAAAATGTTCAGAGCCTGGGTGTTTACATGATGGGAGTTTCACTGGTTTAACTGAATTTACATTTCACATTTTTAGGTTTTTTTAAAAGAAAGTGTAAGTTTTTGCAGGAATGCTATTGTTTAACTTAGTAGTTTAATAGTGTCTGGTTTAACATAACACTGTCCAGATTTAATCCATCTGCATTTAGGGAAGACGTGCTAGACAGCTTAAAATTAGAAAAGAAAGAAATCCTAAGAGAAACATGTCAAACAGAAATGCTCTCATTCAGAGAAACTATTCTTTAGTGGACTGAATTTTTCTGTCTATACAAGATCTGATTGTAATGACTAAAGGTCTGCTTTTAATGACTTTTTCTGCTGGAAAATAGGAAATTAAATATGTTCTCCAAATATTCTTTTTAAAGCGTGGAAATAGATCATTAACAATTTACTCTTGTCCTCTTTTTCTCCCCTCTGTTACCAGTACTGGCTTTGGCTTCAGGCCCAGAACTTGGCAAACTAACATTTCTGGGTCTGGTTGGAATAATTGATCCCCCAAGGGCTGGAGTGAGAGAAGCTGTTCAGGTCCTGTTTGAGTCTGGTGTGGCAGTGAAGATGGTCACTGGAGATGCTCTGGAAACAGCCGTGGCTATAGGTACCAAACTTTGCTGCTTTCCTGGGGCTCTGTGGTAACATCTGTCACATCAGTCAAGTGTTTTATCCCTCAATAATCAACTGTATCATCGTTTTTGTATGTGCAGTAGAGGCTTTAAAGGTCACTGAGGTTGTGCTTTTCCACTGAAACAAACATTAAATGGAGTATAGAGCAGCTACGAACTCTGGGCCAAATTCCAATAAATTGGTTCCACTAATTTAGCACCAGAAATGGCCAAATCTCAGTGTGAGGCTCTTAAAAGACACAGACAGCATTGCTAGGATTAGAGAATCCACTGATATTTAGAGTGTGAGTGCCTCTTTTCTTTGCAGGACAGAATATTGGTCTCTGCAATGGGAAGCTGAAAGCCATGTCTGGGGAAGAGCTGGATCAACTGGCAGAGGCAGAGCTCTCCTCCACTGTCCAAAATGTAATGGCCTTGATTGTATTAAAAAAGCCTATTTCCAATAGCTTCCATCTAATAGGAGATCATATTTTGTCTTTTTTGTTTGTTTTTCAGGTTTCCATTTTCTTCAGAACAAGTCCGAAGCACAAACTAAAAATAATAAAGGTACTAAGAGCCTCTGAAATTGATTGTACATCCCACAAAAACAAGGGGGAGGGAGCCTCAGTTCTTTGGATGATCTGCTCTTCCCCAGCAGCATCAGCTCAAACTAAAGGACTGTAAAACCCCATCTAGAGCACTTGGCACTGTTTCTCTGAAGGCATTAGCTGTGGAATTGGACTTGATGATCCTTGTGGGATCTTCTATGATTCTATGATTTTATGATTTTTCTTGCAAGCCTGCGCCTGGACATACAAAAAAATAGTAAGGTATTAGCAACTATAACATCAGGAGAAGGATTTCTGAGGGTTTTACTTTCCTCTTGTAACTTCTGCTGGAGTTGTGAGATTCCCTACACTCCTGAAAAAACACAGTCTCCTAAATTTTTGGTCTGAGCTTTGTCCTCAGTGTGGTGCCGAGTCCATTTTACCCTCAGAGTCCAACAGAGCTTCTGATCTTTCAATACACAAAGAGCAAAGCAAATAGTACAGACTCTGAAATTGGCTTTTCCTGTCCCCTCCCACAGGCCTTGCAGAGGGCTGGTGCTGTGGTGTCCATGACAGGGGACGGAGTCAACGACGCCGTGGCGCTGAAATCCGCCGATATCGGGATCGCCATGGGACAGGCAGGGACAGATGTCAGCAAGGAGGCTGCCAACATGATCCTGGTGGACGATGACTTCTCAAAAGTCATGTAGGTTTGGAGGTTTTCTTACTTTTCAGCTCCTTTCTGGCTGCCCACTGTGGGAATTTCATTCACAATTGTGTGAGGAGGGTTGGGAATGGAAGCGGAGAGCCCCAGGGTGGCTCTGACTCGTCTTTAGTTGTGTTCATGGCAATGACTTTCCTTCCAAGTGGTGCTGACCAAGCCACCTTTCACCTGAAAGCCCTGGTTTGTCACTAGGGATCTGAGAGCACCTAGAAGTCTGGGTCAATCAGAGCTTTTTTTCAGTCAAAATTTGGACTCGGTGATCCTGGAGGTGTTTTCCAACCTTTATGATTCTGCCTCATCCAGGAAGCTCGGAGGAAAAACATAATTTGCAATGCTCTGTTGGTTCATGACAACAGAGAGAGTGGGGAGGGTACAGTGAGTCTATAAATAGGTTCCAGGCCTGCTCTGTGAACCAAAACCTGGCCATGTGACCCAGGTTTTCAGATCTGCTCACTGATAAAGGAATTGTAAGTGAGAAGAGAAGCTGCATTGACAACCTCCTCCTGAGCTGGGCTCTGAACTTCCACTGAAATAAGGACTACAAAAGACAATTTGTGTTTTGAGTGTCACGGGAAGCTCAGTGTAAAACTGTGTGAGTGCTCTTGACTTAATAAACTCCCCTCTCCCTTCCAGGAATGCCATAGAAGAGGGAAAGGGAATATTTTACAACATAAAAAATTTCGTCCGGTTCCAGTTGAGCACGTAAGTTCCTGTTTGCTTCAGCTCCTGTGAAAGCACCTTGGGGGTGAGGCCCTGCAGAATAATGTTCTGTGCTTTGCAGGAGCATTTCAGCTTTGAGCCTAATTACCCTGTCAACAGTGCTTAACCTACCAAACCCACTCAATGCTATGCAGATCTTATGGATCAACATCATCATGGATGGGCCGCCAGCACAGAGGTATGGAGGAGTCCACTGAGCAAAATAATCTTGGGTTTAATGTGTCTGAATTTGGCCTAGGAACACAAACTGCTGTGATTTCTCATCAATCATCATCAGTGGTTCAATAAGCTGCACTTTTGTTCCCTCCTGGTCTTTCAAAAAGCACTTCACATTTACTTGAGGTTTTCTGCATTTTCCTGTTTTATGGTGGAATCATTTAACTATTCCATTTTTTAACTAGGAATGGCTTGTTATCCTGAAAGCATCACCTGCTGGTAGAATGGCCAGGGAATAGTGGGGATATGCCCCAAAATCACAAGACTTAGGAACCTCATCTAACTGCTAATTACAACTACAGCTACTAAAATTACAGCTTCCACATTATGGACACTCCCACAGCTGGCTCTCACTCCGGGGTGGGATACTGGTCTGATGATCTAATGTTATTTTAGCAGCTCAATATGCAGAAAAGACCTTTGGTATCAGTGTCATGGACAGATTTGGGCCTTATGTCAACTTGCTTGAATATTCATGCTGTGTTCCAAAGAATTGCATCCTCCAGCTTCATCCTGGTTTCTCAGGATGTCCATTCTGGGACACCCTGCATTAATTAACACAATCCCTCTGCTTCTCTTGGAGGCAGCTTGGGGGTAGAGCCTGTTGACAGGGACACCATCAAGCAGCCCCCCCGCTGCATCACAGACACCATCCTCAGCAAATCCTTGATCCTGAAAATCTTCATGTCAGCACTCATCATCATCAGTGGAACCCTCTTTGTCTTCTGGAAGGAGGTGAGGGAAATCTGCTCTGGGATCTTGTTTCCATCAGGGCGGGTGGAGCACAAGGTGAGGGCACTTTCTGAAGGACGTGAGAAGGACTTTTTGGAATCCATCCCATGGGGAAGGAGGATCAGTGTGGCCAGAGGGCTGAGACAGCAGGGTCAGCTGCCAGCCCTGCTCCTGCCTCCCTCTGCTACCTCTAATTTGGTAGATCTACAATGGGAAACATTTTACTTGATGTGGCATCAATACTTTAAGGGACTTTTCACCTCGAGCTTTCCATTTTCCCAGCAGAAAATGCCAAGTACAATGGATTGCTGTTGGTACTTTAAGTTTCAGTAATTTAATTTAGAATGTTCTTTACTCAAAGTCCACATCAGTATAAGAATTTAAAATACAGTTGATAAGATCATTAAAATTAGCAGAGAGAACTGAATGCTACCTATAATAACTAGAACTAGATTTACTCCTTTGTTTTACTACCCTTGGATTTGACTGGCCTCATTAAAGGGAACATTTAATTCTTCTACTGAATTGGCTATTTTTGTAAGGTTAAACTAACCCCTGAATTTTTGTGTGCTTCCAGAATCCAAAAGGAGGCATAACTCCTCGAACCACAACCATGACTTTTACCTGTTTTGTGTTTTTTGACCTCTTCAACGCCCTGACATGTCGTTCTCAGGTGAGATGGCTCTGTCAGCAGTAATTTCTTGTCACAAATCACAAACATAAAGATTAGAATACCAGCATTTTGCACAGTAAGGGGTTTTTAAATGTTGTTTGAAGCAATATGTTTTTTATCAACTTTTTATATAGATAAAATCAGCCATCACAGTTCAAGTGCAACTACACATTCAATTACATAGCTCTAAGTTAGTGTTTATGTAACTTAAAAAGTAATGGAGATGAAATGTAAAGAAACAGGGTGACATTTAGCACCAACAGAGACTGGGAAAAGTTACTTTTTCATATTTTTTTTCCCTTTTCTAGACAAAGTTGATATTTGAAATCGGCTTTTTCCGAAACCGCATGTTCTTGTATTCCGTGCTTGGGTCATTTTTGGGACAGCTGGCTGTTATCTACATCCCTCCACTGCAAAAGATCTTCCAGACAGAGAATTTAGGAGTGTTAGGTAAGTTGCAAAATAAATAATGGGGTTTTGTTTTTTTGGGGCTTTTTTCCCTTAAAGTGACTTTAGAAAGCAGATGTTGGTCCCAGTTTGTTCTGTTAGCTCCCAACACATCACTGGTAGGGCAAAATCACCCAACGGCTCCTATCTCTGTGTATTTACACAGTACTGTACCCAAACAGTAGTAGTATTTAAAATTATCCCTGCTTAGATTCTGAATTTTGATTGACTGCACCTAAAAGCAAGTAAATGGAGACATGCCGAGATTTTCCAGCTCTGTATGATGATATTTCTCAGATCATTCAGATCTTTCCCTTTGGAAAGAGCTGGGTTAAACTTCAGTTTCCCAGCTGAAATGCAACACAGATTTTAATTTCAATCAGCAAATTGCACCCTACCACACTGTGTTACACCTACATTAGGCTGTTGTCATGAGCAGGGGGCAGGGATCCCAAATAATTCCTGTTTCCACCCTAAGGGGACTGTCCCAGCTGTGGGTGACCCTTGTAGTGCTGTCCCTAACTCTCTGCTGGCACGGGCACAGCGAGGCCACGTCCCCAGCGGTTCAGCAGCACAATTCCCAGCTGCAGGAAGGCCCTGGGCTGGGATTCCTGCCCAGCTGAGCTCACCTCCCCTCCCTCCTGTCCCAGACCTGCTGTTCCTCACCGGCCTGGCTTCCTCAGTGTTCGTGGTGTCCGAGCTGGTCAAGCTCTGTGAGAAGCGCTGCTGCCCCCCAAAGCACACGAGGGGACGGCACAACTGACTGAGACTGCTCTGAAACACACTTGGAACAGAGCTGTGCTGCTGGAGAATCCCAGTCCAGGGCTCTGTGGCCCACACATCCTTCCTGAAGGTACCCAAGTGCAGCTGTACCAACAGTCCTCACAGCAGAGACTTTTGTACCCACTCCTGAGCTGTCTGCAGAAACCTCCAGAGTGGCTCCTGGTTTGAACCAAGAGCAGGTGTATTTTTATAACACTGAGCTGTACTCCAGAAGGCTGTGCTAGCCCCAGACAAAAGAAGTTTCACACCTGTACAGAAAAAAAATCTATTGTGCATAAACTGAGATTTTATTTATTTAAATCATAATCATTTTTATTAATAAAAATCTACTGCCAAGTGTCTGAGTGAGACTCATGATTTAGACACGTCATTTAATGTTTAATTAGAAGAGTGGAAAAGACCTGCCTTGAAGCATTTCTTTCCCTTCAGTTTATAGTGTTTGTGGATTCCCAGATGTCCAGGCTTGACTCAGAGCAAGACTTTCAAGGAAACTGTGGGAGAAACTCTGTCAAACAGAGCAGGGAGCTGAAGTGCCAACCCTCCGCTGTCAGATTTTGTACCTGTGTCACTGACAGGAGAAAAAGGGAAGGCTGATCACACTCAATGCTCAGCAGTGGATGGATTTAATGGGAAAGGAACTCACTTCCACAAGAGCCTGAGAGCAAAGATGAGTCAGGAACAGAGCAGGGATGTTGAGCTTTGTAGTTGGGTCAAAACTGCACAAAAGAGACTGAGCTGTTCAGATCACAGCTAAACCCACTGCTGACAAAAAGCTTTCTGGACATTTTCATGTGCATGAGCACGAAGCTCAGATTTCTTAATCATTAGGTTCAGGTTAAAAGAAAAACTGAGTCTCTCCCAAGCTCATCTTTTACATTTAAAGAACAATTTGGAATAATCCAATCTGCTGGTTGGATCAGTACTGTCCTAGTAAATAATGCTTCACTGAGACATTTGCTAAAGTGCCAGTGTCAGTTTTCTTCTTGCCCCAGCTGAACACCTTCACAGTGAAGAGTCTCAGACACAAACTTGTCAAAAAAACTACAATTTCAGAGGTCACAATGCTATGCTGATAGTCACAAGATGAAGTTTAAACACGATTATATTTTGGATGCATAGTCTAGAAAGAAACAGCTATACTGACACTCATTAAAAATCAAAGAAAACCTTACCACTGAAATATTTTTGGTGGAGAGTAGCTTTGTACAATTCAATTTTATTTTTTTTTATACCCTTGCAAATGGTTTCAGTCCTCAAAAACAAGCTTCTGCCTTGTAACTGAAGGAGAATAAAGTCTAGCTGTTTATTTTATGTTTAAGTGCAGAAATTCAACTGTCTCATCCTGTATGCCATCCACATGGGAGTGTTTAATAGGCTTAGTCACTGCTAAGTGAAAACGACCTCTGAGACTCAGGGTGGGAGTTTGAGAATGTTCAAACAAAAGCTGCTATCACCACATTTACAGACAGCATCATGTACTTACTACTCCTTACACTGTAAAATTTAATATCATTAATATATATAGAGAAAAGAAAACTATACAAAAGTATCAGTGCAATTGTTCTGATGCTCATTTTTTTTCTGTGTGTTACAAACTTGGAAGATTATCTGGTTTCTCTAAGCAAATACAGCATGAAAGGACATTCTCCCAGGCCTTTCACAGCACTCTCTGTTCTGGAACAAACAGCATATACATGTCCCAAGCATTAGTTCAGGCACTCTACAAAACACACAGTTGAGTCCTAGGATGCCTAGGATGCCTGGCTGGAGGGATTTCTTCATGCTCTCCTTTCAAGGCTAAATTCATGTTGTTCAATATAATCTTTAAAAATGAGATCAAGGTTAAGGCACAAGTGCAGATTGTTCAGAATATTCAAATCTGGCTCCCTATGAAAAACAACAGGTGGGGGAAAAAAATCTCATACAAGAAAACTCCAAGGGAAAGAATTTTAAGGAAGTCCACATGAGCAGAAATTATAGAATTCTGTTGTTCTTCTCTAAGCTGCAAAGAAGAAAAACTCATGCCAGGACAGAGGGGACTGGACACAGTCCTTTTCCTCAGGAGGAGAAAGACTGACAGTCAGAGACACTGATAACCAAACAATTGCTGCTGAGCTAGAAATTACAGCCCCTGCGAGAAATCAGGGTTGTTTTTGACAACTTAATTACACAACTTAATTAAATAATAGAATTAGCAAGGTCAAACTAATAATTACTGAGAGATGGGAACTAATTCAAGTAGAGAAAGTCCTGAGTATGAGACCTGCCAAAACTGGTGAACAGTCACAAAACAGAGCACAAACCCCAACAACTGCATTTCACGTTGTGGGGATTCTTTTCCATAACAGAGTAATCATTCCTTACGTGGAAATAAAGTGTGCAGCAATGTTCTTTAAACATTTTACAGACATAACCCTGATTTTTATTTCTTTCACTGGCATAGGTATCTGCAGATCCTATTCCCAATTAAATGTGGCTGCTTCTTACTCAGCCTTTTTTACAGCCTGATCTTTACTCCAGTCTCATGAGGCTGCTGAAGAATGCACCTTCTCTAGAGAATTCTGCTGGAGGTATGGCCCATTTTTAGGATAAATATGGCTCCAATGCTTCTGGTCAAAGTTTAAAAAGCAACAAACAAGTTTCTGCAGAAACAGATGGAGTGGGATGCACTAGGGATAGTGGAGTACTATAAAACTTGTTGCTGTATAACTATTCTGGACATCCTACAGCTCACATGGAATCACCTGCTGAAAATCTGACTCAGAAAGGTTGAAATTTAATGTTTTAACTGAAATAATGCAAATTAATAGCACCCTTCATATGGCACCACATGGACTATTCTATGTTCACCAGTATAAGACATCATTAGGGTTTGTATGCTTTGCTGACTAATTTCATTGCATGCAAATAAATATGTGCAGATGAGGTATAAGAGCTTTCATCAGTGCCCTTGAACAGGTTTTATAAATATATAACTATGTACATATCAATTCTCCAGGACAGAAAGCCACACTGTCAATAACTTCTGCTGCTTTTAATTCACTGTGCAGACATGATCTATGGGGAATGAAAGCAGATTCATATTCAGCTAGAGCTCAGCCATGCCTAATGATTATGTCCCCAGTTAATTTTTCTGTCCTCCCCAAACAAAACCCTTCAGGCAGAACAGTGCCTAAATATTACCTAAATATTTTAGACCTAAATATTACACAAGTACAAGGCTTAAGCTTTGTCCCAGACAATGAGGTAAATTCAAGGGGGGGGGGAAAGGAAAAAAATATCTTGTCCAAGAAACATCATCACCATTTGAAGTAAATAAGAGTAAAGGTTTTTTGTGTTACTGTGGCTCCTTTAGTTCTCTTCATCCTCCTCTTCATCCTCTCCCATGGGCTCCCGCAGACCTTCGCTCTGGCGGCTTTTTCCAGCCATTTCCAACAGGGCCTGAGCCTGAGGATCCACATCCAGGATACTCTTCTTACCTTTTCTCTTCAAAACAAAATGAAATACAGGCAATTTAAAATGTCAGGATCGAGCTACAGGGAAGGGACACACTCCAAAATCTGTGATGAGGTCTGCAAGTCGGCACAATGGAGAAGACGTATTTCCAATTTCAGAATCCACAAATACATCAAATGATTTTTATTGCTGCAGTTACATAAAATAGCCATAAACTGCTCCTGAGATGACAGTGAGCTATTTCAAGTTTATTCAGGTTACAAGCCATCCAGGACATCCTGGTTAACCCCACCTCAGCCTGAAGTGCTGATGTGAAGATTTTAAAGAAGAGATCCAGTTACAATTCAACATTTTCTGTTGAAACAGTTTGCTCTGTTTCTACTTAGAGCTATGTGTCCAGTCAGGGCACATGAATTCAATATGAAAAGAAGTAAAAATTAAAAAGAAATTAATTTTAAAACTCCACCAAATTGTACAGACCAGACAGTTTAATAAGAGAATAAATTGCAGGGATAGAGGAGGCTGGAGAGAGGGCTCCTACTCATTCCCAAAAATAAACCAAGTGCAGAAAGACTGGCATAAACCTATTCACATAAATTTATGGTAAAACAATAGTAAATTTAAAGCTACTGATAAAGAAAGCCTTTGGATCTCTTCCTGAGCTACAGATTAGACTCTAGTTGAGAATTTCCAGTGCTTTTAGAAACTCTGGGTTTTACTGAGCCACTCCAAGGAGGTTCCTCCCAGAGACCATTCCTCAGTATCAAAAAGGCTTTTTGAAATTCAAAGTCTGGCAATTCTGACTCTATCACCTCATGGCTCCTGATATTCTTTCCTGTTGACACCCTCAATAATTCCACCACAGTTTTGCTATTTGGTGCCACAAAACACACAGCACCAGAGGTAAAGAAAATGTTATTCACTGCAATGGAGAGAAAGTGTTTAAACAGAAAACTGCAACGGTGAGCTTTGCATTCACATCCCCTGTTCCAACCAGGACACAATTTCACAGGTTCAATTCACAAGTTCACCTACCCCTGCACTCTCAGGGGCATCTCCCACTGCCCAGACTTCCATGGCATCCAGTGTAAAATCCTCCTTGGCTGACAGCTGGGGGCTGTTGTAGGTGGTGCACCGAGGTTTGGCTTTGCTGTGGCCCTTCCCATAGTCACTGTCTATCCAGAGCCCAAAGTAGCCATGCTGCCCACCCATCCCCTGTGGAGAGAACCAGCACATTAAACACATCCTGCACAGGGAAAACACACTGGGAAAGTTAGGAAACCTGAGAGTAAGCTGCTGTGGTCAGTATTTATGCCACACTTCTGTGGGAAGGTGAAAAAAGGGGATTGTGAGTGAAGCTGGGCCTCTGTACCCACATCTATTATTCCTCAACACAACCAAAAATTTACCTGAGTGATGCTGCCCTACCTCTGTGCCTCAGAGAGTACAAATATCTGTGACTTGTGCCAGAAATTAAGCTCCTGGCGTTTGTTTATTGACTATTAACAGTTCCATTTCAGTGGCAGTGCTTGGGTTTGCTGCCTCCTTTCCATTTAGGAAAGCACCTACAGAAACCCATAATGTAACTAACTCGATGTTGTTCACTTTCTCTAGAGCAAATGAACTCCAGCCTGCTGCAATTCCCAAAGTTATGGGCACATAATGCTCCAAAACTGTAAAGCACTTCCAAGACAGGTGGTGTGCTGTAGCTCTGCAGAAACTCCTCTGCATCTGGAGAGTTCATTTGTGAACTGGAGTAGGAGGAGCTCCTGCCACTGTCACCATACAGCAGCAGCAGCAGCAGCCACTTGCAATGTCTGCACTCTCATCCTGCTGGCCTTTCTCCTCCAGAATTCCAGAAGCAGTTGGTGTGGCAGGGAGAGCAGCCAGCAGGAAAATCCTCAGTTACACACATCACTGTTTTGTGCTGCTTCAGGCAGGCAAATTCCCTCAGAGAATAACAAGTGAAATAAATCTGCTCTCAGAAAGAAAAAAACCCCCACCAAACACTTCCAAACGCCAGCCACAAATCCAATTTCCAAATCATCATTTCTAAATACTTACAAGTCCATTTGGCATAGTCTGTTGGCCATGGTTTAAATACATGTAGTGGTCATTGTACCCTGTGTATGTGTACACAGCCAGAGTGGGGAAAACAGAAAACAGAAAGCATCTGTTGTCACCTGCAAACAGAGAAACACCTCAGGTCAGACAAGAGGTCATGCAATAACTGAAATTATAAAAAATAATTTAACCTGAATAATTCAAAGACAGCAGTCCCCATCTCAGAACACTGGTAGATCTCCCATCAATGTTTAGATCTATCTTTTATTCTCAGTGAACTCTGTGCAGTCACAAAAATCAATGCAATTACAGGTTGTGATCAAGGGCAGAGTCAGAGGCACCACTAGGACATTATGTCACTGTGTCACCTACCCCAGACTGTATTATATCACCTAACACTGGCCAGCTGACAGATCTGTATAAACTGAATGCAGACACCCCTAGTTCTGACTATATTGATACATAAATCAGTTCAGAGTTGATGATTTAGGGCAATTTTCACCATGCCCAGTTCAAGATTCAGAGGCACTTGTGGTGTGCTTGCCCTGTATGTTTTGTATGTTTCTCTATCAGGAAAAAAATACAAGGAAAAGGAATGTGTAATCAGTGTAAAATAATATTATACTAACTGTCTGAAGTGGTAATTTTCAAATACTCATTTAGGACATGAATTGACTTTCTAATGTGGGCAGAGTGAGGATTCCCAGCAACACCAAACACCCAGAGCCCATGGTTTTTTCTTCACAAATCCATCACAAACATTATTTCCAAAGAATTCTTCAAAAACCCTGTCTTCTCCCCCTAAGTTTTAAGAGAACAATAAGTTTAGCTTGTCCAAAGAATCCTCTGGCTGCTGGATTTTAGAAGGGTAACAAAGATAGTGCACAAATGGCAAGAGGAGGCTCAGGTGTTCCTGATGAAGGACTGCCATCCTGTGGACAAATTATTTAGACACTAATTCATCATCTGTGCTCTACTTCATTCACTTGTATTTAGTGAATTATATTCAATTCAATTATAGTGAATTGTATTTAGTGTATTATACAGAACTTGACACATTTCCCTGAAAACTTGGTCTGTGCTCAATAAGTCCTGCAATTTTAAAAGCTTTATGAAATAACAGACTATAAATATTAATCAGCAACACGCCTGACTGCCATGCTAAGAATAATTTTGCATGTGTTTTATGTTCTTTGAAAATTAGTGTTATTTTTGCCACAGAAAAAACCACTTGGAAGTGTAAGAAACACTTTGTGTCATTAAAAAGGACATTAAGGGGACAGGATTGTTGTGCCTGCACAAAAAGCAGAGAGTTTACCAGAGATACTAAAGAAAGGAAAGTGAGTTTTACCTTGAAACTGTGGCTTCACCTCCCAGGAGTGAGATGCAAACCCACCAAAGAGGAAACCATCCAAGTCCCTTATGACCACCAGGCAAGGGCCTTTGTTCACTATGTGGGCACACAGCTGGGAGAAGCTTTCCCCGTGGAGCCTGGAGGAAAATAAAAGCTGCCACTTGTGCTGCATCTCTGCAGGCAGGTGGGAGTTGATGTAGATGATGGCTGGGATGTCAAAGAGACTGACAACTCCTCTTCCTTTGATGCCTTTGCAGTGAGGGAGCAGGTTGAGGATGTCGTTGGTCTGGTCTGGGAGGGAGTGCAGGACGTGGAGGCCTTGCCTGATGACAACACTGAGGAAAACTGAGATCTGGGGAACTCTGTACACCCAATCCTCAATGAGGCTTTGGTCAAAATTTGTCTCCAGCAGCTGAGATCCCACAGGTTTTGTCCCATCTAAAGGATAAGACACACAGGGACAGGGGTAAGTCTCCTCATCTGGAAAATAATCAGGTGAATTTTAATTGAAAACATAATACTCCATTATTGTAATGGACAGAAGAATATGAAAGGACCCAGGAGCAGTGAAGTGTCAACTACATTAAACAAATGCAACACAGAACTAGAGAAACAGCTACCTGTGGCATTCTTTGGTTGGGCTGCCATGATTTAGAAATACAGACTCCAAGCTACAACTCATGAAATGTTCTTTACAAGACACCAAAATCTGTTATTAAAATGCTGCAAAGATAGACCTATGCTTTATAAAAGGACATAGTCAAAAATACATGATAAATTTTATTTAAATAAGTATTACTTAGATGCCCATTCCTATCATTTGCAAGTCAGGTATTTGTAAAATAGACATGCTCCACGACAAACTGGGACTTCAGATCAAATCTCACCAGAATTTAGGGGAGAAAGACGGTGAGGTTAAATAAATAAAATTTCAATGTCATATCCTAAGCACTAGGTTTGAAATTTTGGTCTCACCCTTTAAATTCAAAGATGTGACCTAAAGAGAGAAATTCTCATGAGATCAGTGACTGCACAAGCCCTGGGTTATGCTGAGTCAGGGCTGCTTACCTGGAAGCTTCAATTCCGAGAGCAGCTCAGAAGCCAAAGCTTTGACTCCACTTGAAGAATCCCTTGTATTCTCCAAACTCCAACCTTTCAGCTCCTTCCTGTAGCTCAGTACATGGACTACGGATGTGATCAGATCCTCTGTGAACTTAAAAGATTAAAGTATCACCATTCAGGTATTTCTTAAGTGAAATTTCCAAAAGCTTCAAAGGACCATGTGAAGATAAAGTCAAGCAGTAGTGATGCTGTAATCCCAAAGGCAGAAACATCACTTGCCAGGACAAGTCAGGAACTACAGAAATGCTATTTCAGTGTCATAGGCCTTGAAAAGGATCCTTTTTCAAGACATTTCATACATGTTACTTCACAAAGCACTTTCATAAAATAAGGAATTGAAAGAGGGAGGGGAGGGTCAAGTTTTGCAGTGTAGGAGCTGCTAGTGAATTACTGTTCTGTGATATCTCAAAAGCTACATAGTTGATCCTGTAACTAAAGCTCTAGAAAGCATTTCACTCAGCTCCCAGAAGCACCAGCCACACCACAGCCCTTGCTGGCTCTTAACTACAGCCCTGCTCTCTTACTGTCCCCACAACACACATTTAACTGCTCCTTTACCTCTTGGATTTGTTTGCCCTTCAGAGGCCCTCCCGTCTGGGCGATCATTCTCATTATGATGCTAATCTTCTCATCCGCATTCCCTTTTAAGAGGTTGGACATAAAAATCACAAACTGCTCCTTAGCAATCTGTTCACTGGGCCCGGATGATTTGCCAGGCAGGTCAATGCTTCTCATTCCATTGTACAGCCGAGCAGTCATCGGCTCTGGCAGGGGCTCCCGGGTGTGTGCCTGCAGTGAGAGGAACAGCAAAGAGCAACATTTTACCAATGAAGAATAACTGAGGTACTCCAGGAAATCTAGAGTCTGTAGTATCAGCAATAAACTCTTGTCAAAGAACTGCTTTGCCAAGAGAAAAACCAAAAATCTCTGTTTTTATAGTGATTTTTTTTTTTAGTGATTTAGGTTGATAACTGTTTTTCTGGAAGCACCACGGACTTCAGAAAAATCAACAGTGTAAAGTCTTAATAGGATATTAGCAAAGGGTCTCTAGATGATAACTCTGGTGGAAAGGTTTACAGCTCTGCCAGTTAAACATTCAAAATTGTGTTTTAATTCTGCTTTTCATAGTGCAACTCACTTAAAACCAAAGGGGAGCGTTTTTCATATCTCAGTTTTGGCCTCAAGGCAGTGTTTAACCCCACATACACGTGTAGAAACAACCCTGGAAAATTTCCCCCTGCATAGCAACTAATTGAAGCACAGATCACCTGATTTTTAAAAAGCATCCCTGGTGTTAAGAGAGTCAAAATCAGCACTTATTCACCTGGATTGCTTGGCCCTTTGAATTGAAATCTAGCTGGCATATATCATCATCCATCACAGCTCTGTGGGAAAGATCTGACTGTGGATTCAACTTTGAGAGTGTTCAAGGTAATTACAGTTTAAAAATAAATCATCTCAAGAACATGCACACAGGAGGATGTGATTACCCAGTGTCCTCACTGTGCATAGAGATGTGACCTGACTCCTGCACACGGGGTGCAGCTCAGTGGGGACTGTGCTGAAATCAGTGGAGCCCCACCTGCCTAAAAGCCCAACTCCACTCAGGGGAGCTGCTTTTACTGATTCCTGGCTCAATCCCACTGTGGGGAAGCCACCTGGGCTGCTCCTATTTGCTGTTAATGGCTGTTGCTGGGCCTGAGAGATCCAATATCTGCCTGCACTGACGTCAGTGCTACAACTCCCATTGATCCCAGCAGGAATAGCAGGCACAGCTTTTCATATCAGAGAGCTCCACAGCCAGGGAGGGATGCTCACAGGGGGTACAGCTGTCTTTGAGAGGCTTTCTAAAAATCCTACACGAGCCTCAAGTGGGAGAGGCAGCAGGGAACACAACTAAAACGTTATACTCAAGGGTTTTTTACTTCACACTGCTGAATTACCTACCTACTCCCCACCTAATCCCACCACTTCACTGTGCTGTTACATTTTGCTTCTGGCTGTTTCAGAGAGTGGGCCTGGGGTGTGAAAAAAGGAGAGGTGTAAAAAAGGAATCCTTAATAACCATCTAACTCACACCTCTGACAGCTTAGAAGCCTTGTTTTAAAAAAGCTTCAGGAAATTACCAAGAGGTTCCTGCTCCACCTGCTTCCCAAGCCATGCAGTGCAGCCTGTCCTGGCCCAGGTGTGCACCCTGAGCAGAGCACAGGAGGTGATGGCTGGGGCCTCACCAGTGGTACCAGGTTGTTGTTGGATCAGATCTCAGTCCAGGCATGAGCATTGTCACCTACAAGGCAGAAATGCCATTGCCATTCCCCCTGCACCTACAGGAAGTCTTCCAAAAGATTTTAATTTAGGCTGCCGAACAAAAAGGCAGGAAAGGAAAAGGGAAATGCCCACCAAAGATCACACTGATGTAGAGCAAAGCTGAAAACAGAACTTCTGCCAGGTCCCAAACAATTAACAGGTACCAAGGATGTTGGATGAGTTAGTGCTGAAGAACCAGGCAGCAGGAACATCATTTCCAAACCTGGTGCTCCAAAAATTGGTGACAGCTCACGAACAGCCAGGCTGCAAAGGGAGGATGAAGCTGTTCTATATGCACAGGCATTGCTGAACACCTTAAAATAACCTGCTGCTTTCAATGAGTTTTAATTTGACTCTATTATCTGTGTAATATATATAAAACTGCACTTTACCACCACATTCATTTGGCCACTTAGTTTCTGACTAGCTGAAGTTATTAAGGATCCTAATGACTCGTTTTTCTCTTTTCTTGATTAGAAAATGAATGCAAAGTTAATCAGAAGCATAATGCATGTTAATCAGCAAAAACAGGGAACCACAGCTTAATCAAGTCAAATTGAATTCTCTCCTTTTAGTACAAGTGAAGAGATTAGAGACAGTGATATGTCAAGGGAGACAGGCATAATCAAATAATATCTGACTTTGTGACAGCTTCTCAAGACAATCTGTAAATGATCCCACACTGCAGACTCCGGGGGTAAAAATATTCTTCCCATTTTTCAGGTCTCTATGAAAATATTTCCATACACCCTAACTTACTTCAGAATCAGGAAAGCTGCAAATGGACCCAAAAGTTCAATTTAAGAGATAAATGCAAACTTGAAAGCCACTACTCTGGTTAAACTGCAAGAAAAAGTTAAATATCCATCCTGCCCCAAAATACGAAAAATTAAATTGAGATGAGCAATCCTTAAAAAACACCACATTTTTATGGAATTCTGTTCAATGCACTACATCCCAGCTATGTCATGAATAATAGACTGTCTTGCCTGTAGTGCTGCCAGAGTCACAGTTTTCTTTGCAGCTTTGGCATTTTTTGCTCCAGCTGAGCCACTCGATCCTGATAAGGTATCAAATAGTCCATCAATGTCAGACTGCTCCTCAGGAAGAAACCTGGAAAGGTGATTCTGATAGGCATTGCTTTCAGCATTCCCCATCTTTTCAACCTGAATTAAAGAAGAAAAAAAACAAAAGAAATATTAAACACATCAAGGTATCACAAGGGCCCTGAAAGACACATCAAACAGACTAACATACCAGTGCAAGCTTTACAAGAAGAGCAAATCAGCAGCCTTACAGGAAATTATTAAAACTACTGTTTAGTCTCTGTATTCACCAAGGCTCCATGAACCTGGAGAACATCTGTGAACAGGAACTGTGCTTTAAAAGCTGACAGTCTGACAGCTCTTGGCTAAAACCACCCTGGCCACCAATGCAAACCTCAGTCAAGTCTCTATCAAATGGAAAAACCAATATGATCTAATGGTTAAATTAGTTTAGACAAAGTCACCGTGAGTTTGACAGCTGGAATACATCCCTAACATGGAGGGAAAGGCCTGATAATGGATTAGTTATGACAGATTATGCTGCATCTTTCTGGTGCATTAATGGACTGAACCTAAGTTTGCCAATATGACGTGGCACTGAAACACCATCACTGCAAAGTCTCTGAAAATCACATGAGAGTGGGGTTTTTTTATGGACACTCTATAAAAATAATTCGAAACAACAAAGGAAGAAAAACATTTAGGAATACAACTCAAGACCCATTCAAAGCACATATTCATACAAAACCAAAAAAATCAATCACTGGGAGTTGCTATCCACAGAACTAAAGTTGGCAATGGGGGGTTGATTTGGGGTTGTTTTGTTTATTTTACACTTTTAGTAGTACAAGTATTTCTCTCCATGTCCCAGGAGTCACCTGCATTACAGAGACTTTATTTTTAATGTTGTCTGGGCCATGTGCTCTGCCTTTCTCCCTGGAGCAGCACAGCACACACGTAACAGCACCTGAATCCCCAAATTCCACCAGGACCGCAGTGATGGCCACCACTGCCAACAGCCTTCCCATCCCTCTGGGGAAGACACAAGTCTGGGGTGACAACATGGAATAAAAAGATCATTTTGTAGGGTTTTTTTCCCACAAACTCCATGTCCTTCCTGACACCTCTCTTTTATAGACAAGCCCATCACACAGCCCTTCAGCCGCCTCCAAAGGACACACTGTTGAGCCCAATGCAATATTCCTGTCGTTAACTTTGTTTACCGTAGACAAGAGGCCGGGCTGTGGCTGCTTCACCTTCAGGCCTAAAGCCTTGTTTGCCTGAGGAAGGTGCCAATCGTGGGGTAGACGCCGAGGGGTGAATGGAAACCACTATAACCCAGAAGACAGACCGTGAAGATGCTGTTAACTTAAGCAGCGAACCGCTGGAGAAAGGGGGTCCTTGAAAGGTTTATTCCCGGTATGCTCAGCCCAGCTCAGCCCTGCCCATCCCTCCGCAGCAGCTCCCCGCCCTATCCCGGTGACGAAGCGGAGGCAGAACTGGGGCGAGCCCCTCGCCCGCCCCTCGCTTACCGGCAGGTGACCGCTGTGTCACCGCTGTGACACCGGCCCGGCCCCGGCCCCGATGGTCCCCGCGCTGTGACACCGGCCCGGCCCCGGCCCCGATGGTCCCCGCGCTGTGACACCGGCCCGGCCCCGGCCCCGATGGTCCCCGCGCTGTGACACCGGCCCGGCCCCGGCCCCGATGGTCCCCGCGCTGTGACACCGGCCCGGCCCCGGCCCCGATGGTCCCCGCGCTGTGACACCGGCCCGGCCCCGGCCCCGATGGTCCCCGCGCTGTGACACCGGCCCGGCCCCGGCCCCGATGGTCCCCGCGCTGTGACACCGGCCCGGCCCCGGCCCCGATGGTCCCCNATCCGGCACCTCCGCCCGCCCGGCCGAGGCGGAGCGCGGGGCCGGCCCTCGGCCACGGGGAGGGACGGGCGGAGCGAGGCAGGAAGGGAAAGGAAGGAGGAAGTGGAGGAAGGGGAGGAAGGCAGGGAAGGGGTGGAGGGAAGCCGGGAAGGCGAGGAGCAGCGGTGCTGTCCCCGCCATCCGGAGAGGACGGGCGGGCGGTGCCGCAGCCCGCAGTGGAAGGCGCTGAGGAGGCAGCCGGAGAGCTCCGGAGACCAGCGAGAGCGCGGCCAGCCCGCCTCCGTGAGGGGGGAGGCCTTGAGGGGACTCTTCTCTCTAAGGGAACGCTTTCCCCTGAGGAAACTCTCGTTTTTGAGATAACTCACTACCCTGAGGGAACATTTCTCCTTGAGGAAACCCTTCTTTTTGAGCGGACCCTTCTCTCCTTTTTGAGGGAACCCTCTGCCCTGAAGAAAGTCTCCGTTTTGAGGGGACCGTCCACCCTGAGGGGACCCTTATCCCTAGAGAGTCTCTCCTTGAGGGAACCGCCCTCCCTGAGGAGACCCTGCTTTTCCAAGAACACCTCCTCCCTGAGGAGACCCTTCTTCCTGAGGAGACCCTTCCTCCTGAGGTATCCCTTTTCCTTGAGGAGACCCTGCTTTTCCAGGAAAACCTCCCTGAGGAGACCCTTCTTCCTGAGGTATTCCTTTTCCCTCAGCCTCCCTGGCCCTAAAATGTATTTCAAAAAGTGTAAAAATTCAGAGCTATAGCTGGGACACAGCAACCACCCCCCTCAGCTCCTGTAAGTGCCAAGTGCCCTGTGCTGAAGCATTTTAAAAAGCATCCCCAGAAGTATCCTTGGAAGGTCCCAGAAAGGTCTGAGGGAGGTGTTGCTGGCCCTGATCTGTGCTGGAAACAACTCGTGGCCTTTGGGAAGGGAAAAGCTGGGTGTGCCTGTGTGTAATAAATACACACACACAGGTCACTTTCAGGGTAAACACTCGGGCTCTGGTGAATTTCTATGGCAGTAGGGAGTGGAGGGAAAGCACAACAATTTCTCAATGATTAGCTCCAGTTTCTTTCTGCTGACTGGCAAAATAGGGCTGGTCTGAGGCTGAGAGGTAAAAAGGCTGTACATGGGCTAAGGGACAAATGCAAGGTCACAGGGACTGGCCATGCCTTCAGTCAGATGTGAATAATTGAGAAAAAAAAATTATAACCTCAGTGGCTGCAAAACCCTGGTCCCAGAACTCACTTTTTTTTTTTTCAGGTTGGCAACTTTTCATCCCATTTGCTTTATATCCCCCTTGTTCTTTCAGCCACAGAGTTTGGTTCCTGCCGCACACCAAGGCCTTCACATTCATAGCAGTGACACCATTTTTGTCCATGCTGACTCTGGTTGAATTTTCCTGCAGCTTGAGCTCCGTGTGAAGCCTCCTCCTTCCTTCCAGATGGGGGAAGTTGGGCAAATTCACACAAAACTGATGTTGTGAGTGTTCCTGCAATGAGGTACCATGAAACAGCTTTGGTGTTTCACTTTTAATTATAGTCTGATCAGTGTGTTTTTAATAGAAAGCAGAAATGTATAAAAGAATAGAATTTAGGGGGAAAAAAAAGTTGCTTAGAGAAGTTATTAATTAACGTCCCATCCCTGGAGATTTTCAAGACCAGGCTGGACAGAGCTTGGAGCACCCTGGCATAGTGAGAAGTGTCCCTGCCCATGGCAGGGGTTAGAATGAGATGAGCTTTAAGGTCCTTTCCAACCCAACCCAACACAATCTGTGATTCTGTCTGTACTAACCATGGCAGAGCTCCCATTGTTTTGCTCTTTTGCAAGAATGAGTAAAAATCTTGATACCAAGTTAAACCACACTTTTTAATTGGGGGGGAGGGGGGGGGAAGTGTTTAACCTTCACGGATGCAAAATTTCATAAAAAACTGTAGAACAGTCTTCTCGTTGGCAGCTCAGACTTAGGTTGACCAGAATTCCAGGGTGGATGCTGTTTCAGATTCTCTCTGATCACCACTAGAGGCACAGGAGTTACCCAGCTCCTGTCAGCAGGGTCAGGACATAGCAAGCAAGAATTAAGGAATTAATGGCATGTTCAGATGATGTGCACGCAGCCTGGGCTAGCAGAGGGTGTCTCTGCCCATAGCAGGCTCGAGATTTCCATTTTAACTCAAAACAGCTCAAAACATTCCAGGATTCAGTGACGTTCCTCTGGAAACTGCTGGAGATGTCTTTGCCCACACGATGGCATCGCATGTTTGGGAAGTTCTCTGTGGAGCCCACACCGCGGGCTTCAACACCGCTCCAAGTGGGTTTGGATTCCCCCTGTTTACACACTGTATGTTACAAGTAAAACCTGTGTAATAAATTATTTAATCCCTTTACTATTAACTCCATGTAATGACTATGAGGACAAGTGGTGGAAGTCCCTCCCTGGGCTACGAGAGCAGGTTCTGGAAAAAGTCTGTTGTGTGTTTGGTTTCCATCAGCGTTAATGAACTTCCAGTTGATGTCCAAGAAGAAAAGTGAAACATGCAGAATGAGAAAAACAAACTTTTTTCATCCCAGTTAAACTTTTTCTTCTTTAATTTATTTTTAAAGGTTAGTGTTTCTGTGGATGTATTGCTTCACATGCAGTTTGATTTTTACATTTGTTTATTTAATGGGTTGTATTTCACATTTATCTCTTTCTCTAGGACCTCTTTTCAGTCTGGAAATACAAGACTAGAGATTTATGTCTTACTGACCTTACACTGAGACTGACAACCAGCCAGCTAATTCTGATTGACCAGTATCATCTTCACAAACAAATGATGGTGTCGTGACCCTTTTTCTCCAACTACTGAGCTCAGAATCAGTCAAAAGCTACTGAAAGGTACCTGTCCTGGCTTAGCTCAAACGTATCTTCTTTTGACTGTGAGCTGTGGGTTTGTTTGCCCTGCCCGTCAATCTAAGCCGAGCTTCCTGCTGCTCCTGGATGGCGTTTTGTCACTTGCCTGTGACATTAGGCTGTAAACTGCAGGGTGACCAGCTCTTAAAGCCATAAAATACTCACACTAAATCGCACAGATTGTGCTCCTGCTGCGGGGTAATTTCCAGGTCAGAGGCCAAACGCCCTTTAACAGGCCTTTTTTTGCACCGAGAGTGTAAAAAGTCAAGCTGCAAACCTGGTGCGTAAGGGCGGCAATTCGGAGCTCTCTTTAAATGAATCGTCACTTCCTCGTGTGTATTTTCAGCTACTCAGCAGAGCTGGTTGTCTCCAGTGCTTTGTTTCTGCCAGTAAGAAAGAGAGAATACACTAAGATTCCTTTTAAGGACATTCAGGGATATACTGGTGTATAAAAAAGAGGAAAAAACACAAGAAGCTTCTATGAACAATTGTGGCTAATTTTGTGGACTGCTGTTAGACGTGTGTTTGATTGCAGAGTGAAAAAAACAAAACCACAAAACCCCGAACTATTTTATTTTAAAGACTGTATACTTTTGACCTTAATAAAATGGAGTAGGTTTGGTTTTATCAGTTTGCCAAGACCACAGAAAATTTAATGACCTTAGTTCCAGGTAATCCTCATTTCAGTTCAAGTCTCAGGTAAATCTCCTTCAGATAAAATAAATTATTTCAAGATAACAAAATAGAATGTAAATTAATGAGCTAAGCAGCTCTGCTTAGCTTTATATAAAGCACATCTTGTTTTACTTCAGTTATCTTTTAGTTTCTTTAATATTTTTTTCTCCTCTCTTGAGTTGGAACAGAGAAATTTTGCAGCTCATTAGTCTTGTATACATATGTTAAAGTTGTTACCCTCTGGTGTCAGTGATTCAGAACCTTTCTGATTCACCTTTGATATGATTCATACCTCGAACTGAGTTCTCACTGAAGGCCAGCTGAGAAAGGGACCCTGCTGTGCCAAAGACACTGCAGACAGACAGGATTTCTGTTCCAAAGAGCTTATAATTAGCTGCATTCACACATGCAATGAGCAGAACTCCAGCCCTCTCAGCCACAGACATCTGAGAACTCTGAAAAACCAATATCACACCGGAGGCACTTTTCAGCAGGATATTTTGGGGGTATTTCACCCCTGGGAAAGGGAGATTGGGACTATAGGTCAAAATAAACCATTAAGTTTCAACCCTCTTGCAGCCTGGAGTGTAGATAAACCCTGCTGTCACATGGAGGAAACACTTCTGATGCTTTTCACTTCCCCGTTATTACTCAGCATTTGTTACATTGTATTGCAGAACTCTGGCCTTTGCAAAAGAGGTCGCGTTTAATTATAAAATTGTATTTAAATCTATAATTCTATTTAAAATTATAAAAGACCCATAACCATGTTTTAGGGTCTAGTGAACACAAAAGTCATTTCAGCTCTTTTAATGCCATTGGGCTCTGTGTTTCCTGTTTTGATGGGGACATGAAGTTTCACAAGCCACCTGCAGTCACAGTGCAATCCTGCAAGAACGTTATTTGATGAAACTCCTTGTAGGCCCAGCCCACTGATCATCTGTAGGGTGAGCTCAGCACAAAATTCCTTTGACTTTAAAAGGTATGGCCCAAACCTACCCCCAATGCCCTTTTATATCCGTGTTGTTCAGCTCTGCCTGTAACTGGCTGCTGGAGGAGATGTACCTTCACAGCTTCTCACCTGATTTGCCTTCGGGTTTTTGTGGGATTGCCATATAAGGGTAAAAGAAAGTCTGATTCTCAGCTGAACTGAGTCCTTAGGTAGCCACAAAGGAAGTTCTGGGTTTTGCAAGTCTTTGTACTTCCCTTTACAAACCCCTCTGCCTGCTGGTGACCAACTCTTCTATAAAAGGAGAAAGGGTGCAGTGAGCTGATAAATCTGATTATTGGGGTTGGAGCTAGATGGTGTTTAAGGTCACCTCCAAACCATTCTCTGATTCTGTGATTATGGGTGGAGATTAGAACATGCAGTATTTTAGAAAATGTATTTACAGGTGGGATAATACTTGTATAAACCCCAGCCAATTTAACAAGGCCAACAATCCTTAACAAGAGAACCTTTTCCACCAAATATGCAGCCTCTGATGCTGAGAAACCCTACACAGCCCCTTTTATTTTCTGCTTAGCCCAGGCCTAGCTTGAATTAAATTCCAGATTACTTACAGCATTACCCAACTCTTTTGTTTTGTTTGCAAAGGTTTGTAATCTGTGTTTAGTGAAAACTGTAGAGGAGTACAGCAAGCCTTTAACTGAGTGAAGGAGTCAAATGGTAGAATTCTGTCTCTCACTGAATATCAGCAGTCTTTGGGTTTGCTTTTTTTTGTTTGTTTGTTTGGTTTAATTTTGGTGGGTTTTTTCATTTACAGGCTGCTTTCTACAAAGGAATTTTAGAATTTGTTGAGGGTATTTTTTCCAATGAGGAAGTCTTCCATAGAAAATACATAACTTTAGCTGTTTCCATATATAGTACTGCAGGACAGAAAGCAGAGGGTCCTTTTGCTGCAGATGGAAACAGAAGGTCTCATTTCCTCAGAGCACAGCTTAATCCCATCTATTTCAGTTGTAGTGTGGGCAGAGTCTGGTGGCCCAGACTTTTTGTTCTGTTTGTGAGCATGGGTCACCTCACAGGGTGTTGTCACCATTGTGTCCTCGGGGTCAGACTGTTTGGTCTGCCCACCCCAAACCCTGGAAGTGCTACCGCCATCAGAAACAATGAGGTGGAAACACAGAGAAAAACTTCAAATAGTTTTAGAGCACTGCATCTGGCAAACAAAAACATGTTTGAGTACGAGATGGGAAAGTTCTGGTAGCATTCCTGAATTCATTTTCACCCTTGTTCACCTCTTTAATGAATGCAGACTCTTTCTCCAAACGGGGAGGAAACCCCTTGAAACATCTTAGATTTGTGAGGGAAGACTTTTTCAGCAGGGCAGCTGTGTTTCTTGGCAGTGTGCAGTATTGACACCACCATGTAACAAGAAACCAGTGTTTTGTCCTTTGTTGTATGGAAAACCCTTCAGTTTTGAAAATAAGCAATGGAAACATGATCATGGCTTGTGATGTCAAGAGCCATTGAGTAAACAAATGAATTTCTTGCAGTTTTAGGGGTTTGTACAAGTGGCATTGCACTGCTTTGTAACATGCAGCTCCTTTTCCCACACAGCTTCTTCCCTTCCACCTGGGCTGGATTTGGTCTGTTCATTCTCTGTTTGTGCAGTTTATTTTCCACTGTAACTCATCTTTTTGACTGTTTCCCATATTTCTGCCCAGGTGTGGAATGTGTTTCTCAGACTCCAAAACCTTTGGTTTACCTTTCCCCGAGTAACCCAGTGCCCACAATGGGATGTTTATTGCCCAAAGCAAAACCAGAGCAGGCTGTGGGAGCACCCAGCTGTTGCTGAGTGCTCAGTGCTGGGATCTCTGCTCCAAGAGTATCCAGGAAAAGGTGAGACACCAGATTAAAGTGTGAGAGAGGAAGCTGTTCCTGCCTCATGCCTTTCCCAGGGGTGTATGTATATATATATATATATATATATATATATATATATATATATATACACACTATATATAGTATGCAATCATGTCCTTGTACATCTCAGCATTGCCAAATTACTCTAATCAGTTCCAGGTTGGTTTTTTTCAAAATTTTTGGCTATAAAAGCTGGTTTTAGAGAAGCTTCCTATGTGTTCCAGTAGCTTCCTGTGTGTTCCAGCAGCTTCCTGTGTGATCCAGCTGCACTGCCTGCTGGACCCATGAGCTGTAGAAGGAATTTGGGGCAATAAACTCCTTCCATCTCAGTGTTTATTCCACGTGTGGGTACTGCAGTACCTTCAGAAAACACGTGTGGCAGATCTGTGTCCCCCACAGATGCTCTCCAGAGCAGAACACTGCAGCTTTCTCTGTGTTTTCTGTTTTCAAAGTTGTACTTTGTCACAGGAGAGTGACACTATCATTATCAACAAGCAGTCTTAAACTGCAAATCCAGCTCTTCTCCCCAGTACAAAGAGCTGGTAAAGGTCAGTCTGGCTTTTTACAGCTCGGGCCTAATTAGGCATTGCAAACAAGCCAGAGGATAACCTGTGCTTTTATACTGAATAAGGTACCAGTGAGATCGAGATAATAGCAGTGAGCTGGGGCAGCTTTGAAGGGCTGCCTGTAAATCATCTGCTGCTAGAGGTGACTCAGAGAGTGCGTCCCCAGAGAGGGCTCAAGTTGCAGTTTAAAGCAGAGATTTCCAGCACTAAACAGAAAATATGTCACAGGAGATCAGAGTCCAAGCCAAGCTCTGCCTTTAGGAAGGGCTCTGTGCTGGCAGCTGGTGTGGGGGAGATTCAGGGTGGTGGGGAAAAGAAGGTGAAATGGTGAAATGCTTTGTGTGAATGGTTGGGATTGAAAAAATGAAAAAACCCTTTTTTTTTTTTTCCCAAGTCTGTCCTTGTCTTGCCCTATGGCCTCAGGCAGGTTTGTTGTTCACTTGCACATCTCTCCACACAAATACTGAGAGAGTAAATGGTGTAATGGCCCTGATTTTATTCCAGTGCTGTAGCAACATGCTTTCTAACAACACGGGGAGGAAAAGCAACAGCATTGTTTCTACATGCACCCCTGGAGCCATCTTTTATTCCCATCCTGCAGAGAGAATCTCCCTCCCTTAGGTGCCTCCTCTCAGAGGCAGTGCCAAGCTGTGGAGCTGCACAGAATAAAACTGGTTCCAGTGGCTTGAGGTGCATCAAAAAAAAAAACAAAAAAACCCTCACACTCAAAAGCAGTCACAAATCTGGCAGAGTGTGAGCCCACCACCAAAACTGGGTGTCACACGATACCTTCTGCCACTCAGGAAGAGCAGGCTGTTTCTATGGCTACTACTGCCTTTCTCTCAAATGCATGAGCCACTGGTGCTGATGAGATCATATTGTATTATAGAAAAAAAAAATTACTCACATACTGCTTTACACTACAGCGTTTGTTGAGCTAGTAAATATCTGACTTCCTACAATAAAGACATTTTCCACTTAAGGTATTTTTATAAAAGGGTAGGATTTTCCTCATCTAGGATTTATAAGTGCATCCATTTTGGCCTCGAAAATCCTTGTTCTGGTTTCCATGACAACAGGTCTGATTTTTGAGACTATTTCTTCCCCTTACTTCGTCTTGGGTGGGGAAGAGTTGCTGTCCCCTTCCAGTAGCAGTGCAATGGGCAAAGAAAATGGTTGTCTTGGAGAAAAATCTGAGACTTGAAACCAGAAACTTCAGCCAGGTTTTTGAAAATCAGTGAGAAATGCACGAGAAGAATGGCACTGCTAACCCAGCACAGGTTTGAGTCAGATTTTTTGTACATGAAGAGTCAAGTGCATGTGCAATTCCAGGAAATTTTAGTCATAAGCCACCCAGTCATGTACTTAACAAACTGCTCTGCTATCCCTGAATAGCTCTGTGTTGGCACACAGCAAAACAACCAGACAAAGAGGATCCAGCCAGTCTGTTCATATTGTCACTTTACAGATTAATTAGTACTGAATTCACTTTATTATTTGAAATACACTCTCACCAGCTCTATTTTTTCCCTCAAGACATCCCGTTTTCAGTACTGAGCTGCTGGGACTGTCTGTTTCACAGATCATTCATGGCTAAGGCATATTCCTTCAATGTGGAGCAGCCCATTTGAGACCATGGGTAGTAAAGGCACCATAAATAATCCACAGCTGCTCTACAAGGAGATTTCCAGTGGATTTTGCACTTTCAACATTTTCAGGAAAAATGAAGATAGGCAGCTGCTGGTATTCCATGGCTGAAGTGGTTTAGTAGTTGCTCTTCTAAAATGATAAAAAGGTCTTTTTTGCAAACTCCTCAGAAAATCCCTGGGGAGGCCTTGGTTCCTTTTCCCTGCAGGGAAGAAGCACAATGTACCTGCATCCTTTTGGGTAATAAGTACCTTTGAATGTGCTGTCCACTCAGGTTTCAGATGAAACTTCTCTCTTTTTCTTACTGCAGAGTTTTCTTCATTTATGTGGGTAAAAGGCATTATTACCACAGTGTTTAAGGTGTCATTATAGCATTTTAATCTCATTTGGGCTGGCAGCAGCTTGGTAAATCATCTACTCATTCCTTAAACTAGTCTGGGATTACTCCCATTGTTTAACCCAGATGCTGGAGATTCCAGCCCATCTTTTGAAGCAGAAATCCAAGAGTAGGTCAGGTGTTCTCCATTAAGACAGAAGGGCAGGAGTATCTAATTTAAGATGTTTTATCCACTCTATTGTAAACGGTCTGTAATTTACAGTAAAGGCTACTCTGTGACTCTGCTGTCCCCACCTGTGCAGTCCCTGACACATCCCAGGGTAAAGTGAGATTATTGCTGAAAGCCCAGAGCAGTTAAGAGTGAATCAATACCAGGCACAACACAAAAGTGATTCAGTGATTGCCTTAAATCACCACACACAGGTTTTGCCTTCTGTCATCACTAAAACATGCTGCCCATGCTGCTGAAACAGCCAGTCCCTTGGGGACAATGAAGTCACAGCAGCACCATTTCAGCTGTGCAGCCAGCTAGAGACAATATAAGCACCCTCCTTTTCTCTGCCCTCCCGTGACATGCAAGGGATTAAAATGTGAGTCATCTGCTGAAAAAAATACTGATCCTGAGGCAGTAGGATGGCTCTTAAGAAAGGTCTTGCATTCCATAAATATTAATAATGAGTGGTGAAGAAAGCAGACATAATTGAAAACAACGAAACCTATGCAATCCCATCTGCACTTTAAACTTTTCAGATATCAACGTTTCCATCTCTAAATTGCTCTCATACTTAAAACACTTCAGTGGTTTTATAACCCATTGGAAAATTAAATTTTTACCTTTCTGGGTTTTTTTATTTCTTCTGCCACAACTTCCTGTGATATTGCACCCCACTAAAGTGTTGTGCTGAAATCCTAAATTTTGTTTGTAGCGCTGTCTGAATGATCCTGCAAATAATTAATTGATTCCTGCTTTTCATATAGCCCAGAGCAAGTTTAGAGGAAATAAATGTAACATGAGTTAGTCATCCTTAAATAATCTCAAAGCAGGGAGCCCTACATTAACAGCAGGCTGATAATAAGCTGTGCAGTGCTATCTCCAGTGAAGCTTCTCTCGTGACTTCAAACAAATTGATGAGCTGTCATTTATTTGTTCATTTGCTTTTTCTCAGTGGGTGAATTTACTCTCTTCTTGCTGAAGTACCAATTATTCTTGTAGAATTAAACAGTGCTGTTTTAGGATTATGTGTGTAGAGGCTAAGGTGGTTTGAGACATGATAAAAATTAATAAAATAACACCTCTGTTAAGACACCTGTGATAGATACTTTTTTTTTTGTACTAGAGATAAATATTATGTTACAGGAACAGCAAAGAATGGGCTTAACAAGAATCAGCAGACCTGATCTAACCATTTATTTTTTTTTTTTGCAGGCTTCTGCTGTCGACCATCTGCAGCTGCTGTCGGTCAGGCATTGATCTGACCTCTGAGGGACAGAAATCCAGTCTGTCCCCTGCCTGGTCGTTCAAGGCTTTTTATCTTGGCATTTAAATTGGATTTTATTCAATTTTATTTAAATCCACTGTATCAACACTTAATGAACAGAAGCCCTCCCACTCTGCTCTATGGCATCCCATTGTATGCCAGCTTTTTATTCTTGTGTGTGTGCTATACATATTCATTTCCCCTAATCTTTCATGCTAATGCACATTTCCCTTTCCCATTCTTTTTCTCTTCTTGATTATCATTAAATTCCTGGGTGATACTTAAATGTCAGAAAAGCCCTGAGAAATGCCACATACTGGAGAAAAAAAACAGTTTATGTTTAAGAAGCCCTGAGTATGGGAATATCTGCTTTCCAGGCTGAGGGACTGTTCTGGCCATCTCTAAAAAAAAAAAAAAATCTCTTGAGAGAAATAGATTTATGTTGCTGATGGTGTTTTGATTTTGAACTTTGATATTGAAATTGGAGGTTCAGAAATGAATCCTGTCCTCTCTCTAGTTTGTCTCTGCCCTGACATGATAATGGGTCACTTGGAACAATCAGTTGGCTTCATTAATTATTAATCCTTAACACATGGCAAGAGCAATCTGGAGATTTGCTGGATGTGTGGGGGTCTGTTGATGGAAATGTAAAGGGGGCAATTACCAGTCTGAAAATAAATGAGAGTGGAAAGAGCCAAAGAGGAGGGGAAATCAGGAGGCTCAGGTATAGCTGGAAGAATTAAAAGATCTTTTATTTCACAGTCAGATTTATATCTTAAGTTACATTAAAGTGAAAATTCCTACAGCAGGGCATGTAGTTCACAGGAGGATTGGGTTACTTGGCTGAGCTGTGGTCTATGCAGACATGCATTTATAAACGTTCACAAGAATTTTGATACTTGCTGAGTGCATAGGAAAGGCAGGGAGGTGGTCACTTTTAGGAACTGATACCCAGGCAAGCAAGAATACAGCTCTCATCCCTGCATTGTAGTAGCTTTCCTGGGCAGTTATGCTGAGGGGAGAAAACAGGAGTCTTGAAACATGGAGTAAGAGCTCCTGCATAGCATGAATGCTGTTTGAAGGTGGCTTTTAGGTAGTCTAATGAATACCAATATTTATTGCCACTGCAGAAAGGGAAAGGTGTGAATTTGCCCAAAGTGTGATACAATGAGAGGGTTTTTTTCCCAATGGCTTCTCCCTCTTTGCTGCACCAGAACAGGAGCTCATGTCCTGCTGTTTCAAAAGGGCTGAAAGAGTCAAGGGCAGAAGCAGCTCTCTGAACATTTCCTTTCTGTCAATAAGGCACTGATGAGGTTTGTGCACAATAACATCTTATTTGAATTTCCTAAAGAACACTTCCTGGCAGAGTGGTGTGCTCCAAACCCCTGCCTGCTCTGTGATGCATTGCTGAGATGTGCTGCTCTCCTCTGGATATTGTCTGGATTGACCTCCAGGTGAGCTCCTCTCCCAACATCCACAGGCCCCCGTGGCAGCAGAGCCATCTGTGACAGCTCCAGATACCTCACCCCAGGTTTTTCCTGCGTTTTCCAGCTCCAGTGGCAGTGGGAGGCAAGGATGGAAGGGTTAACAACTACCCCTCTCACCCCCAAGGGCTGGGAGGGCTGGCAAACCAAAAAAGGCTTTCTCCTGCTTAGGCTGCCACAGTTCCTGCAATGCCAGCCATTAATGGAGCTCCAGACTGTCTGATGGAGGGTTTTTTTTTTTTTTTTCCCACAGAGCAAAATATTAACTAAGTCAATTGATTGCATTTTCATTTCTTGAGGGAGGTGCAGCCCACACATGCCATTGTGTCTGAGCACAGACAGTCTGCTGAGGCAATACTGTGTTATCTCACCGGGGCTTTGTGCTGCATCTCCGGCCTTGCCTCTGCTGTAAAAGGAAATGGAAATTCTTGCTCACAAGACCCATCTGACAAAGAAATAAATTCTTGTGAAGTCGATGTCCCAAACTTAGGAAATTACAGTATCTGCTGCAGCAAAATGCCCTGATAAACCCCCATCCATCTGGAAGGTTTCCATAATCCACTACAGATTGCCAATTAATTGCATACTTAGTTCTATGTAATAAGGACAGATAATAGGCTGTATTAGTGGAAGCCCCTCAGGGGCAGTGGAAATACATCACAATATTCCTAAATAGAGTATTTTTATTAAAGCAACGCCTGCAAGCTTCTGTCTGGTACTAGAAACCTATTGTGTGGGGAGCTGAACATGTAATGAAAGGCCAGATTTACAGCACACACTTCTATTAAGTGAAGCACTTAATTGCTTACTTCAAGTACCAGTTCAAATAAACTGATCTCATCTGTTTTCTAATTAAATGTGGGAAATTATAGTGTGGCTGGTTGGGACACAAGGTTTTTTAAATCCTCTTCTAGAGCAGGAGGAACTGCAAATAGTCTCTCCTGATGTTAACATTAAAATGAGACTGAAATCACAGAAAGATCCCTTGAACAATGGTGTGTGAAATATTTAGGATTTTGCACACATAAATAAATCACTTTTTTTCCTTTTTTTTTAGACTCTTTTGTGACCAGTTTGGATTTAGACAAAAATTCCTATTAATTGAACCAATTACATAATGGGCAGACATAGCTTTTATATAAACACATAGAATTAATTTTATTTGGATGAACTGAGTTTTTCTGTGCTCCACTGAACATAATGTTCATCATGACCTTTTCCTGCTTACAGGAGTTTTAATATTTCACAGCAGTGTTTCTGGGAAGCAACTTGGTAAACAGAAATTGTTCTCCAGAGGATAAAAAATGGGAAAATTAGTTTGGAAATGGAGTCAGATTGTCACAGGATTATTAGGGTCTAAGGAAATTATGCATCTTTATTTCATTTATTGCTACACTTAGTTAATCTTGCTTATCTGTGACAACCACAAGAGGGTTGTGTACTTTTTCAATTTAAATTTTTCTGAACATTTTGTGTGTGTGTTGTATAACTGGAACATTTTAGTACCCAAAGTCCTCCTGCTGGGTTTAGCTCTGTACCTCCACGTGAAAATCCCTGCTGTAGAACCAGAGATGGATACAGAGTGTTCATTTCCACTGGAATTACCTCAGGAAAGTCTTGGATTGCTCTGGGATGCCTGGAAGGGCTCTGAAATGCCTGGGACTGTTACCTGTCCCAAAAACTACCTGTTGGTTTTCATGTCGATTTTTTCACACCTTCTCCTGTGTGTGTTTTTCAGAAAGAAGAAAGCTGAGCACTTTCAGAACAGTTTGCTGCTATCAAGAACCATTTTGTCTTTGCTGTTTCCTTCTCCTGAGGTTGTCACATGACTGATGAAGCAAAAATTCACTCGTGAACCACTGCTGGTGAGAAGAGGCAGAATGAAGCTGAGCCTCCCTGCCTCCTCATGTATTATACATGTGAAAGCCCTGATAATTTCACAGGATTTCACACACTAAAAATAGTGTCCCCATGACCCAGGGCCTCTGGATCTTCCTCATAGCAGGCACTACATGAATTAATCACTCAGCTCCACCTTCACTTTTGTGCCAGAGCCTCAGTTTAGACTAATTCCCAGGAGTGCCAGGCATTGCATTTGCTGGTTCCAACAGGGAATATGTTATTTATTACCCCTGGAAACATGAAACACTCGTGTCCACAGGGAGGGTCAGCTTCCATTTAGCCTCCCCCAGGCCCATATGCAACAGACATTAGCATTTTAGCTTTATTCAGCTTTGTTGTGCTTCTAGGGAGAAATTACTTTAGTAGATTACAACTAGATGGATGTTTTCCTCTCTCTTAAATGCAAGCTTTGGGGTGTTTTTTTTGCTGTCCTCAAATGGGTTTTATGCTATCAAACTAGAGAATCTTATTCCTGTAATCTAATCACAGATGTTAATATGGAGCAGAGTGGTTACTAACCAAATAGAAATCTGCCACTGTCTCTTTTCAGTGCTGATAAGACTCTTTCCTTTTAGCTGAAACCCATCTGGGGAGCATCTGCGTCACGTGCAGTCACTTGCCTGCCTTGATAAAAGGTTAAG
The DNA here is from genome assembly GCA_024734555.1 of Trochalopteron elliotii. Taxonomy (NCBI): domain Eukaryota; kingdom Metazoa; phylum Chordata; class Aves; order Passeriformes; family Leiothrichidae; genus Trochalopteron; species Trochalopteron elliotii. The sequence goes on from JANPWX010000387.1 coordinate 1,460,629, forward strand.
AAAATACTGATTAGAGCCATTTGATCTGGACTGGAATTAAAGTGTCTATAGAGACTCCCTCCCACAGTGCAAGATAAAACTATTGGTAACATGTAACAGGTCTCAGGAAGCTTCTTACACCTTCAAATACCAGGCAAAGGCCTCCTGAATCTAAAATCTGAATTTTGCAGCACAATTCCAACACAATTTCTCTGTGCTAGAAATAACTTGATCCCAGTATCCCAGTTTGTATTTTTTTTTTAATTAACAAAAACTTTTCTGTTTTGCTGCCCCAACTGAGCAATAAGAGCTGACAAACCTTTTGTGTGTGTGTGTGTGGAGATCTGCTCTGTATTTAGCAAATAGCACTTTTCTTCCCCCAGCTCTGCAAACACACTCCTGTAAATCTGAATCAAAACCCATTCAGGACATTTCATCTTAAGTGGTTTCATCTTACTGTAATTACCAAGCCATGTGAGGAGTAGTGAAACAATTGTCTGCACAACAATGGAGATGAAATAAAGATAGCCGCTAATTAATTCCATCTAGGTTATAATTAATTTTGACTGAGTTGCTCAGGACAATATCCTTAAGTCTCACAGGCTGCTCTAAAAGAGGGCTGATCACCAGCTGCTGCTCTTTGATTTTCAGAGCAGATGGGGCTATCTCCAGCTATTGCTTAAAAGGAAATGATGAGGAGGAGGGTGGGCAGTGATTGATTGGCTTTGAACAGGCCTTGGGGTGACACTGCTGGAGGAAATGCTCTGTCTGAAAAGTAGACTCTGATCAGGTCTTTTAAAGATTTTTGAGATGTTTTGGTTTAATTTATCTTTAATTTTATAAGAGCCATGGTTCTCTTTATTAGCAAAAAGTATGATTAGTAATGGGATGCTGTGTCAGTAAATATTTCATTATATACTGTGTATTAAGTAGCATATAAACTAAGCATATTGAGTAGCACATAAAGCTTTGGATCACAGTGTGGATAAAGGTGATGAAGGATACAAATATGAATGTTTCTAGTCCTTGCCATTTTGCAGAAACAAAAGATGAAAAATAATCTCTTTAGATGGTTACTCTAGTTCTGTCTGTCAACAGAGAATTGTTCCCTACCTCATTGTACAAGAAGCTTTGGTAAATAATGCATTAAAATTAACTTGAGAAATTCTGCTACTTCCTTTGTTTGCTGGCAAACTGCAAAATTCTCAGATGGATTTGTTGTTAGAAATTATTCATGATTTCTGGAATAAATAAATCCTGGTTTGCTGGTGGACTGGACTCATTAGCAGCAATGGATGTAGAAATTACCAGTGTGGCAGTTTCTCAAACACCACAGTATTTAGGGTTTCTGACTGCAGAGCATCTAGAACTCCCTAATACCTGGCATGGGCTCAGTTCTAAATGCAAAAGGTGAAAATAAAGGTTGGAAACCAACATTATCTGACTATCTCTAGTAAAACACTTGTGTGAAAAGAGAGCAGATATGTGACAGCTTCAGAGCTAAAATTTTCTAAGCTGAGAAGCACCACCTGTAATTGTTAGTGTGGAGGGAAAAGTCAAAATGATTTTCACAGTATGCATTTCAATGGGAATAAATAGAAAAGGGATTAAAATGTTAAACAATGATGTATCAAAGATGTTTTCTAGGAATTTCATCTTCAGTCTGTCTTTTCCTGTGCTAAATCTTCTGCTTGCTATCATTTGTTTTGCTGCATTTTCATTGCTGTAGCATACACACCATCCTACAAATTCCTAAAGACCAGTGCCATGTGCTTTTCCAGGTGAAAACCCCACAGAAAGCAGAGTTTAAAATCTTATATGAAGTTCCCATTCGTACACGAGAAGAGAAAATAGATGAGCAATAGATTGTTCATCTATAATCTGTTTTTTTCTACTATAAGGCAGATGAGCAATCTGGGGTTTGAAACTGGTACAAGATCCTTTCACCAGTAATCATTTTACTGTGAATATGTGGCTCCAGTCCAAACCAGTTCTTGTTTCCTGTTTAGTCTGAGGGAGACAAGTCACAGCTCTGTTTTTGGGGAAAGCACTGGTGGGGTGTGTGGAAACACTGCCTGTGTTATCTGTTTGTGTTACCTTGAATGTGATGGTTGATGAGTCTTTTTTTTTTTTGTTTTGTCCTTTCATTCTCTTGTTTGCCCTACAAGTAATTTTCTGAACCCAATGAGTTCATTATAATGCTTTAATCTTCCTTTTCCATAATAGAAGCCACACAGTTTCACCTAATAATTCTTGTATTGAGCCAAATACTCATGTTCCAATTGTAAATTCTCTTTTTTTGCCCTTTAACACAGGTGCCCTTAAACTCCTTGGTTTCCCCAAGTGTATTTTTTTAATTATAGGCATATAAAGGTACAGCTTGACACTGGCTGTGTGGCTTCACTTTCTCAGTATCATTGCTGATTTCTTAGGGAAGAGGCATGGCCCACCTCCTGTAGAAAGCCCTTACAATCCAGCTGAATCTATGTCCATGTTTTGAAATAAATTAAGACTGCAAGTTAGGGGGTTTTTTTCCCCACTTCAGTTCTGTCTTTTTAGCAAAATTGTGCTTCCCTTTGCATGCAGTTTTAGGCCCTGTAAAGCATTGCAGGGCAGCTTCCCTGCTCTCCTGCAATTCCCAGCCTGCCTGGACAGCAGGAACATTTTGTCTCCTGAGACAACAATGTGCTGAATCAGTGGAGTCATGGTCTTCAGACTAATATCTGTCCTTATTAGAGTAGGCAAGTAATTCAGCTTTTTGTTTAAAATGAGAACTTTTTTAAGTGACTCACACGTTTGTTCCATTGCTTCAAGGGATTGTTCCATGCTGGCAAAATCTCCCGTGGAAAGTTCAAGAGAAAATTCGAGGAAGATCTGCAGTTTTCAGAGTTTTGTGTTGCTTGATTCTGGCTTACTCAGGTACATTGTTCAATTAGCTCTAATTCCTTTTTATCTCTTCTTGGGCTGATGACAGGAGGAGGAATCCCCCTCCATGTACTAACAAATGGTCAGACATGCCCATGACTCATTGCTGAACAGGCACAGGAGGCCTGTCCTTTCCAAGGTTTCCAAGATATTTCCTTGTTAAACTCTTTAGCAGAAAAAAGAGAGAGAAAAAAAAAACTCCACATGGAACCTTGAAATGCCTCCCTGACAGTTCTCAGTGCTAATATGCACCTTGTGCATCAGGTTGGGATATAAAACCCTCAGTTTAAAAGGCTTTGTGGAGATGTGTTAATGTTCTAAACATTGTTATGTGGAGAAAGAACAGCTGCATGTGTTTGTGCTGGTTCAAGGCAGGTGGGGGTTCTCTGACTGAGCCTTGTGAGGTACAAATGCTTTCCACAGCCACCCATCATCAGTATTGGTACCTAATTCTGCCTCAGGGATGTGATTTCTGTAGTGATTTTGTTACTTTAAGTATTTATTCAGTAGTAATGCTGCATTGAGGTATTCTTTCCTTCCAGTTTCTTCTTCCAGTTTTGCTTTTTCCTGGTTTTGTCTTGCCCTCAGTTTTATCAAAGGAATTTGTTATACAGCAAAGTGGATCAGGGAACTGATCAGCTTAAAAATCACCTGATATTTAAAGCCAGATCAGGCTCCTGACAGGTTCACTTCGTGGCCTCCTGAGTACCTATGAGGAAGAAAATGGTGATGCTATCCAGAGCTGGTGATGTGCTGTGAAGTCTTTAACCATCTCAGTCCATTCTGAGGGTCATGTTTGTGATGTTGGCTGTCAGCAGAACTGAGCAATAGCATGAAGTCTCTGAATATCTTGCTTAGCTCTTCTTTTTTCACTCTCTTGTTTCTGGACACTTGATTAATAAATTTAGCAAAACAATGGGCTTGCTTTCCTTAGTTCCCTTCTCATTCCCTTTGGAGTAATCTACAGAGCTCTAGTGCTTTATGCACTGCAGTTTAAAAATGCACCAGCAAGTCTCATATCCTGTTCTCTGACTTTCTTCAACTTTCCTTTGAGCTGTAACTCAGAAATAATTACAACAGAAATAAGCACTGGCTATGGAAATTATTGCAGTTGATTCTTCTAGAGTGAAGATCTTGACCAGCTTGCAAGTTTTGATGAGAGATACAGAATGGATTTTTTGTCTTTTCCCTGTGAGTAATTTTTCACAGTTTCCAGTTAGGCTTGAAAAGGAACTTGCCCTGATCTGGAGAGAGAAATGCAGAAAGGAGAAGTGGACAGCCCACACCCTGCTCATGCTTACTCTGCTCTTTGCACTCAGTGGTCCAGTGTTGGTTAGTTCCCTCTTGGACACCAAAAATGAGACCAGGATGATGTTTCAAGTTGCAAACACTGAAACCAAAGGCCTTTTTTATGGTGTGCTACTTCTGTCTCCTTTGACCACTTGAAACAGGTTTTTCCAATATAAGAAGCTTACTTAGCCCAGGGTTTAAAGCTATTTTTATCCAGCATGAAATGTGCATGGACAGAAAGCCTTTGGACATAGAGGACATCACTGTTTGTTTTTCCACAAGGTTTCCTTTATGCTCTGGAAAGGTATAACTATTTTATACAGGTATAACTTAGATAATACTCTGATATCCTGCACCCTCATGTTGTTTGGGTCAACTCTTTGAGGGGCAGAGCAGCAGATTATTTTGCAAAATCCCACTCAAATGAACTGTAATGTCATTGCTTTGCATGGCCCTGATTTCTATGGAGATTCTGGATCCTTATTTCTGAGATCTTAATGAATTCTATCAAATAGACATGGAAATTTCTTCTTCCCTGCCCTGTTTGAGCACTGCTCCTGCACTGTCTGCAATAATAAATAAGGGCTCTCCTGTGTTCACCTCACATTAGCTACTAAAATTGCCACAATTACACCATATATTCAAGTGAAGGATCTTTTTAAAACACAACTCCTTAGCCCAGCTTGGGGGTCAGCACATCCCTTTGAGCTGCTGCTCCCCAGCATTTCTTGGAGGTGATTATGTCGGTGCCAACTGGTGGAGTCAGGGTTCCAGAATTTAAAATACTGGTGCAGAGGTGACAGGATTTCACAGCCTTTCCCAGAGCAGCCCACGGCACCCTTACAGGACAGTTTCACTCCACCTTAAATGCAAAAGCATGTCTGTAACCATTGTGAGCTGTTAATCGCTCCAATTACCCTGCTTTCCCCATCCTGACAGCTGGTGTGCACACGAGCCCCTTGGTAAGGCTTGTGTGAGAGCTGGATTTTATTTTATTTTTATTTTTTTCAGTCGAGTATATGACCACAGCCCAAAGAACACCCAGCAATTTGCTCAGCTGGAGTTTTCTGATTTTTCACAGCAGATGCTTAATGCAGAAACCACCATAATGTGCAAGGTCGCTGCCCTTGCAGAGGATGCAGCAACACAGAGGAAACTGAATCTAGGGGGTTGTTAAAATAAATAAGTAAAATTAATGATACCAGAGTTATCATTAAACAAGAGCTTGGCTTAAAAAGCTGTGCTGGTAGCTGGAGGTTTAGTAGCACAGGCTATTTGGTTTTTGAGTCAAAAGTGAGTAAACTCTGTGGTACCAGATTAAAAATGTAAATATATAGAAGAAAGCATACTCTGCCATCCACAGAAACCCTATTGTCATGGAATAGAATATTCTGAGCTGGAGGGGACCCACAAGGATCATGAGTCCAACCCTTAAGTATTCAGCCTTGCTCTCATGCAGCCTCTCCTGGATGGCCATTCTGTGCTGACTTGTCAAGCAAGATTATTATGGGGTAGTTTTGGCTGATGGAGGTGGACTCTTTCCTCTTTCTCTCATCATGAAAATTCCATGTTCACTGAGAGTGTTCCTTCTCAAGTACTTGATGAACAGAGAGCCAAAACCCAATCCTGGCTGCACTGAGTTTTCCCAGCGATCACAACTTGCCTCCTTAACACCTAAATCCCACAAGCAGATCCTGTTACTCTTACACAAACTGGGTACCAAAGCCTGAAGGGAGGCTGTGGATTTCACCCTCTAGGAGGCCTCTCACGGCTTGGGGTGGCTCAAACTTGGCAAAGACCACATTTGGGTGTGTGTTTTTGTCTTAGCAGCAATGCCAGCCCGTGCCACTCTCTAACTGACCATGCAGCATCCTGAACTGCAGAACTGGTTAGCTGATAATCTGCTTTCTAAAGAAAAATGTGGAGTTGTTGGGTTTTTTGTTTCCTTGGGGTTTTTTTTCCTCATGTCCTGCTCCTTCCCTTCACTTGGCTTATCTAAAGTCAGACAGACACTTGTGGCACAGTGACAGAGATGGTTCTGGGTCATGCTTAGTGGTTGGTTCTTGCTACTGTGTTACACAAGATCTTACAAATACTGCAGTATCACCAAATTCCCAGGTGTTCTTCAGAAATGTGTTTTCTGGAAAAACCTGCAAAAATCACTGAGCTGAGACCTCCAACTTCAAACACCCTGTCAAAATTGGATGCAAAACCCCTATTTGAGAGGAAACAATTGAATTCATTTGCCAACCTGGCCCGTTAACAGAAATTATTTATGCTCCAAAAGCAGCTGCACTGCAAAGTTCTCCAATGGGTTATCAGAGAGCTGCTTCTCCTCTGTGCTGAGCTGGAACTGTGGCTGCTGGTGCCTTCTCCAGTGATCAGAAAGGCTGGAAAAATTATTGGTTTTTCCAACACTTGTGGAAAGAAAAAAAAAAGTGAAACCAGGAGCCAAGAAATGTGAGCACAACACAAATGTCCTGGAGGGAGCTGTCTCATGGCTCTGGTTTTACACCCACCTCCCTGCTCTCTGCTGTAACAGTTTGTTTGAAAGCTGCAGAATAAAAGTTGCTATGGGATCTGTCTCCATTTATCCCAGTGCAGAGCTGCATGCTTGCTTTTGTGTTTGACTCCACAGCAACTGCCCTGCAGGGTTGTGTGCTCACCCTACATCTGTCCCTGGAGCTCGAGGTCCTCTTTGGGATTCTAGTTGTTCTTCAGTGAGCAGAGTCTCAGCTCATTGCAGGATAACCTTGGTGTGTTGTGGAAAAGCAGGGGAAATTTAGTATTTTCCCTCTCCATCCAGGAATCAGTCCCGTTGTCCAAAGTAACTTCAAACTCTCCTTGACTGAGGTGTGTGATGGTCTAGATCCCAGGTCTGCTGTACCCTCCATCTCCCCAGCCAGATCATTCCATGCCTTTCCCCAGCAACTTCTGTCCCTCTCCAAAGTCAGGAGGTGGCCGAGCCTTGGGAACAGCCTTTGAAATGAGAATTTGTTTCCAAAAGACACTTCTTAATAGTATGCAATTAAAAGCTACTTTTTAATTGTACTAACCCTTCCCCACAGTTGATGTGACACCTGCTGGGTGATGTTTCAGCAGATGGAGGTGCCCAGGCAGCCCAGCAGAGCTGCTCAGTGTGTGCCCACTTCTGTGTGCCTTCAGCTCCACCTCTATTCAGACAGGCTCAGGATTGCTCTGGCAACCCCAGTCTGCAAGGATTCATCCTAAAACCCAAAAAGGCTCATGCTTTTCTCCCTTTCTCTCCCTCTTTCTTACTTTCTCCATCACAGCAATCAGTTCTGAGCAGATGGGCCTACAGCAGCTTTATCAGGGCCCCTTTGTGTGCTGGGAGCCCTTTGTTCCCTGATTTCTGAGGCTAAGCTAACACAGCTGCCCTTGGAGTCAGTGGGGATATCAGGTGTTTGTCTTCCTGTGCCTCAGAAGGATCCTTGCAATGAAACCACCCAGTCTGGTGGCCCTTGTCAGCTCCAGAACGTCCAAGTGGGGTGAGGTCTGTAACTGCTGGTCTTGCATTGCTCTGCTTGCAAAAACTCTCCCTTGCTGTAGCCAGAAAAGCATTGGTGCATTTTCTGTGTGCCAGAATTTCAGAGCCTGGAGAAGAGCTCTATTAAATCCCAGAGGAGTGGTGTGGGAGATTGTCTCATCTATTCCTGACACCTTGCTCTGAAAGGTCACTAATTTGGTTGCAGAAGCAAGCACTAATTAGCTGTGTGCACACCTCCAGCCTCAGCTGAGAAGAGCACTGTGAGCTCCCATGGATGGGAATTTATTTGGCTGCTCCTTGGGATGGTTTTGTCTCTCTGGCTGCTTGCTTGGTCCTGTCTTGGATATCTGTGCTATAAATAGAACTTTATTTTTTCTGTCCTTGTCCTACTTATGCTCACAATGTGCACACAAAGTCTATCAGATGAACTTTGTGATGAACAGGAGATTTGTGGAATTCCTTGGTGTGCCCACACTGAAGCAGAGTAGCTCAGGGGATCTCTCATTATATTTTATTCTCTGGATGCTGAATGCATTTCAGAACCATCTTCCTCTCCCAAACTGAAATGTGAAAAGTAATTCTGCTCCACCCACTGACCTTCATGTCCTTGCCCCAGGTGGAGCAGGGATTCCTACAGAGCTGATATTTTCTCTGCTTCTGAGGACAAATTTCTTTATTTGCTCTGAGTCACACTGGATGTTGTCTGTGGCTCTGTGGTTACACAATTCATGATCCTACTCCCTGTCTAGAATTTGCCACAGGATTAGCAGAAAGCAGAAACTGGAGGACCTTTCTAGGTGTGAACACAAATTTCCCTGATTCATCTCAACTTATTCTGACCGTTTGCTGAAACAAGTCTCTCTGAGTCCAGCAAAGATTTTACACAAAGGAATGTGGTGTGCAAAACTTGGAGCAACACATTTCCACTTGCATCCTTTGGCTGAGAGGGGAATGAGCTCTATGACTGGGGGGAAATAGCAGCTGATGTGGGAAATAGGGAAAATTGAATCAAAAAGACCTTTTCAGTTCTCTAAAGAACATGTCTTGGTGAGCTCCCACACAAATCTGGCTTTGATTGCCTCTTGCTTGATATAATGAAGCGAGATCTTGGAGGTTTTTTTAATTTTATTTTTAAGAAGTAGCAGATGAACATGGCCAAAGGCGAATAGGAACAATCTGAGGAATTGCAAAATGCTAAAAGAAAGTAAAAGCCCTGTGAGGGGTTGTATTATTGCCTGAGCTTTAAAGACAGAACGTGCAGTATTTAATCATAGTCTTACAGGAATTTTGTTGAATAGTGGGGTTGGTTCAGCAGTGCCCTTGGTGCCCACTGTGGGAAGTTTGCTTGGATCCCAGGTGTGATCCCAGCAGCTGCAGCCTCTCCAGTGCCAGTTCTGACACGGAATCAATTGCAGTGTGTCTGAAATGGCTGGTGCAGCATGAGGGCTCTCCCACAGAAACAGTTCACGAGTGATTACCCCCTCTCTGTCTCCAGCAGACAGCCCAGCAAATGTTTGCAGAGCACAGCAATCATTACAGTATCAATCCTATTGCTTCTCAATGGAAACGCACCAGAGAACTCTACGTACAAACCCCAAAAATATTTCCTGGGCACAAAGCCAAAGCAGAATAATTTAACTACATTGAAGTGTTTCATGTTTGGGGGAGGATTTTTTTCGTGCCAACAAATGAAAGTCAACATGTTCTCAAGGCAAGCAGAGGTTTAGTGAAAGCAGTGGTGGCAGAATATTTTTTTCATTGGATTTTGACCCATTTTCCTGAAGCACACTGTTCAAAACTCAGGGGCACATGCAAATTAGGGGCAAAAGTCTAATTGGCACACGCATTTGCCATGACTGGAAGAACAGCATGGAAGTGATTTGAGTGTTAGGGGATTAATAATACCCTGGGTCTGAACAGAACGGGGGTGGGAAGGGGTGGGAGGTGGTTCCAGTTCCATGAGTCCTGCCAATGTCAACCCTGGCATATATATAATTAGCCTACTTGATTAACATCTCAGAATGAATAATGTGAATAGGGGAGCTATTCTACTCTGGCAGCCCCAGGCTGAGGAGCTGGAAGGTGCAGACAGAGAAGCTGAGGGTGGGCAGCAAAACCTTGTGGGCAGAACAGCTGGTAATGAACTTTTGCTCACTGGAGGCTTAGCATGACTTTTTTCCCTTTCCCTTGGTCATGGCAAAGCTGCAGTCACAGCCTCTTTCCTGACTGTGGTCTCTCTCAGAACCTTGTACAGTCCTGTCCATGACTGCTCTGCCTTTCAGAGTGCTGTGGAGTCATGGATTTGTGCTCCCTGGATATTGAGCACCACAGCCCTCCAGGAACTGCTGAATGCCACAATTCACACAGACAAAAGAGAGAGGGAGCATTAGCTGCCTTTTTTTTTTTTTTTTTTTTTTCCTCTGCTCACAAGCAAAATAACCAAAATAACCAAATAAAACAACCATCCTTCCCCAGAATGTGGAAGTAGGAATAAGTAGCTGTAGAATCCCACAGGGCAGATGTCTGATAACAAATCCATGCATAGCTCTCCCTCGTGGAAAATAAAGGAATATAAGAACTCATTATTACCCCTGCCCCAAGCAGAAGCTTAGCAGCTCACAGGAGTGACAGCTCAGATTATTGGTGTATTTATAATAAAGTCTTTTAAGTCTGCCACATGGATTTGTGAGTCAGCAAAGAGAGCAAATAGGTCTGCAAGGGACAGGCCAGCACAGAAGGGAAAACTGTCAGGAATTACTCAACCTTGAACGTGCCCCAGTCTGCCTCTGTTTCCTTTAGCAGTAACTATTGTTCTGGGAATGAGAGGTTTATTTTTAATTTCTTTGAAAGCAAAGTGCAGGGAAGGCAGTGAGGAGTGTTGGCTCGTGAGGAGCAGGTCAGGCTGCCCGAGCTGGCACCAGCACAGAGGTGAGCTCTGCCCAGGGGGGTTCTCCCAAATCACCCTCCAGGCAAAGGCTGCTCCCCTTAACCTACATATGGAAATCCACTGTGCTGTGCAGGTGGATTACAGCATTTTGCAATATTGCAAACCTATTGCAGTAGGTTTGGGGGAACTGGTTGCCTTTCTAATAGGTTTACAGCTGGAGATACCAATTTAGGGCTCATAGGAAGGAGAGTCCTTAATCCTGTCCAATCCTTGCAGGGCTGAGACCACCAAGAACCCAAAAAAACCACACAAGAGATTACTAATTACCAGTGTTTTAATATTTTGTAGTTCTTATTATTTATACAGTGCAGAAGACCTTAATGATATGTAATTTTTTTGCACTGAAACTTCAGAAAAAAAAAATAAATCACACTGCTGTGACTGGCCAGAAAGCAGCAGCTGGATGCCATGGCATAAAGGGGAGATTTTAATGAAATGGATGCACAACTCATACCAAAAGTTGGTTGGAATGGAGCACTAATTCACATTAGGGTCCTCCAAAGCCTTGCTAAACACAGCTCCTAATCACTCACTGATGGTCCCACTCTGCTTTTTATAGCAGTGGTAATCCAGGTAACCTGGACAAACTCCAACTTGGGTAATTACGGTCTGCTGACCTGAATTCTCCTCCTCGGTGTTTCAAATGGATGCTATTCTTGGGCTGATATCCTTAATAAGCAATTGTGCACTCTGTGTTTCACCTGAGTGAGCTGTGTCTCACTGGACACACAGCCTGTCTGAGGGGCACTGTGGGAGGTTTGTAAACTTTAAAAGCCATTTGTAGGAGTGAAGTGGGAGAGGATTTAGTGTATTTCGTTTTGCATTGCAATTTACAGCATCTACTTAAAAAATATTTTTGTTGATATATATCAGATGTAGTCATTAAATCAGATATTTTGGCATGCACACACATGGGATGTGGGCATTGGAGGCACTGTAATAGGCAGTCCTAGAAATTCAGCTTTTCTTGGCATTTATCACTGGCTTCAAAGAATGAATGCTCATAATTCTGCCAAACACTCAGTAATGAGGATTTCAGCTGAGCATTTCCAGCTTGTTCTTCCCAGTTCCAGCTGGTCAGCCAGTACCTGAGACAGATCAGTGCTTCCTGGGACCACATCTCCCCCAGGAAGGCTCAGCACAGAGCACAGACTGAAGAACACTTGCAGATAAACCCTCTGGAGGTTTTTTTTGAGGGGGAAAATGGCAAGTGGGGGATATTTGGGGTTTTTTTTGTTGGTTGAAAGCTTTTTTTAAGAAAAACTCAAATATGAGGCAACAACTGAGGAAACTGTAAAGCAGATCTGGTGGATCACCCTGGGGACATCAGCTGAGTCAACATTAGATAAATTTACCAGACTTTCCTCCCCATCTTAATTTCAGTCTGCTCTGAGTGTGAAATACTTCACTGCTGTTACCTGCCTGATTTGTGTTTTTATCAAAATCATTTTACTCATCCTTCAGCTGGTGCTTGGGCCTTATGTGTCCTCTTTCACCAGCTGCCATTTGTCACATTTTTCATATGGTCTGAGCTCCTGGGACATTCCTGGACAGGCTCCCTTCAGCAGCCAAACAAGAGCAGGAAAAGAGCAAAGCAGGACCAACATTTCAGGAAACAAAGAAACGTGTTTAGGAAGGGATCAGAAGGGAAATTGGGGTCAAAGCCCCAGGTTTGAGGAAGGATGGGCCAGGAAGTAGGAGGGTGGCTGGAAGGAAAAGCAAAGCTGCTGCTGCTGTTAAAGGATGTGTCAGCAGAGCATGAAAAAGGGGGAAGTGGAGAGGTGGAGTGTCAGTGGGTGAGGAGGGAGGCACGAGTAGAAAGGACAAGGCCTGGGGCTGGGAACAGGAAAAAGCACAAAGCTACTGCTCAGAGGAAACAGGCAAAATTCAGTGTCCTCAGCACCCCAGCCATGCTGACATTCCCACCCTGAGTCCTCTCAGTGCAACACCTACAGTGAGCTCCAGCCAGTCACAGTAAAACCTCACTGGTTTACATCAGAGCACAGCCACAAAGCTGTTGCATTTTCATTGTGCTGGAAAATCCACAAATTATCTATGTTTGACTATGTGAGTCCTGTTCTTTGCTTGGACACAGGCACAGTTGCTGTTTTAAGCAGTCAAGCAAATTGAGATGCACAGAACGGGCCAGATCATTCCCCAATGCATTAAACATGGATGAACTTGACCTAAAATCTTTTAAAATTGCATTAACTTCTCTCTATCGCTAGCAAAAACGTGAGTTATAAATGCTGGAGCCAGCTGAGGCCACCAATTCCTTGAGAAAAGAACATTATACACATAAAACTCTTTGTGATAAGCACAAGAATGATTGCAGACTTCAGCTCAGGGTCTTGAATAAAGCATTTCTGGGATTTTGGGGAGGACTTGCTGTTACTGTGCTGTGTTGCTGCAGCCACTCTGTGGGTGCCTGAACCCAGAGCAGAGCCCGCTGTGATATTTTCCAGAGATGTTACAAGAATTAAAAAGAGATTACAGCATCACTTTCAACTGGCTTCCCAAATAGTTTTATTAATGGTTTCAGGATGTGAGTAAATTAAGCAGATTAACTGGGGGGTTTTTATTTCCTTGTATTTCAATGGAAAGAAAAGTAGGAAACCCCCTTGCAAATGAATCTGCTGTGAACTCAGTGCTTCTTGGCATAACCATTTTTTGCTCCTTTTCACTTTTGTTTTTGGGCTACTTTCATGTTTCAGTCTTGGGAAGTCATTAGAGGTAGAAGACCCCTGACCTGCCAGGATTCACATTGTGCTGAGCCCCTTCTTCTGTGTAAGCACAGACTGGAAATGACTGAGGTAGTTGGGGTAGGAACAGTTTCTGAGAGGAACTGAGAAAGAGGAGAGGCTCTAAGGGGAAGTGGAAACTGAAGCAAACGACCAAAACATGGTCAAAAGGCCACTGGTGCAGCCACTGTTGAGTGTGGGGTAGGAGAACTTTTGTCCAGCTGTATCACTGCTTTTAATCTGTGATTTTACCATCAACCATCACCCTCTCCTTCCACCTTTGCACTCTGAAATGGGTGTGAAATTTTCTTGTGTCAGGAAAAAAAGCTGAAGTGCTGAGGAGCTGAAATATCTGCAGATCCAAAACTTTTCCTTCAGGCCAGATCCACAGAAGTCCAGATGACTCCTATGAATTCCAAAAAGATCCAGTGAAAATTCAAATATGAATATGACAAGCTGGAGGCAAAGGTCCTCGGGCTTTGGATAATGCCTGGAAGAAATCATCATTCAGAGACACAAAATGTACATCTGCTCCTTAGATCCATGCCTGAGACACAGTGGGCATGTGAAAGAGAAAGGAGACACAGCTCTAGTACACACTACAATAAAATAATTCCCCTGCCCACAAGAGACCTTTTCGCTGGAAGGAATTTTTCTCTCCCATTCATTGGTTTTATCCCACCGATAAAAACCTGCTTCATTTTTAGGGGTTTTGGCAGTCTAGCTCCAAAACTGAAATCTGAAATAAGACAAATTCCTTTTTTTTTTTGGCACATCTTCTGCTCTTTAGTGTTTGCTCTTTAGAATTCAGTAAAATCCACAGATGCTGGAGTTCACACAGACGATACAGGTATTTCCTGTGCAGTGCAAAAAGCAGTGAGCAGATAAATCCATGCAGAGTGCCCTGTTGCACAGTTACCATAGAGACAGCTCATTAACAGAGCTGTTTTCCTTATTCCTGCCAGTGATGGGGAATTAGGCACAACACCATCCCTGCTCTCTTCCCTTTTGTTGCACGCCGGCAAGGTGCTGAATTGCTGCATCTATCCCTGCGTTTGGGATCAATGAAAAGCCCGTTTCGTTCATTTTCCCCCGAGCTGCTGAAATGCAGGCTCGGTCCCGTCACCTCTGGGGTTCGGCAGAGTTCACACCTCAGCTCTCCCCGCTTTGTTCCTCAAACCGTGCTCACGCAATTTCCTGTTTAGGAGCAAAAAGGGGGCTAAAGAGCTCTCTTGGTGCTTCCTCTTGTAGCTCAGTGCAGTCGCTTCTTCCCCAGAAGCAGCTGACAGTCAGGATATTTCTCTGATAGGCACTTGAGCTATTTTTTCACACTCTCATCAGTTCAGATGGCTCTTTGTAAGAGCGGTTTCCAGCCCTAATTTCAAGTGGCTGAAAAATAATCAGATGAAATAGGTTCTTTGAGTTGTAAAAGCATTAGCTGAGCAGGCTGTGCTCGGTGTCAGAGAAGCACAAAGCACAAGGGACAGAACTAATACCCGAGAAAAGCTCTGTGAGCTTTATAAAAGGGTACAAGAAATGTGAATCACAGTTCTGCAGACATTGCTGTTCCTTTGCTGTATTCTCTGCACTTCTCTGAGGTCTAAAAAAGGCTCCTGATACTTATTAACTCCTTCAATTTAAACATTGTTTTATTGAGTTCAGAGGTGGAAGCTTTGCAGATGAAACCCTTTGGTTTTTCGTCCCTCCTTTCTGTTTGGAGAAATTGAAGTGTCACGGTGACCAGGGTTCAAACAGATGCACCAGAAGGTCAGCAAGACACGTCACATGTGGGCAATGAAAACCAAATCTTTCTCTGATGGGTTTGACTGAAGTCTTTCCAAGAGGGCAAGACTGAAGGGAAGCTCTGGAGAGGCAAAGAGGGAGATTTCTGAGAAGAAAAGAAGTTTTTAAAATACACAGGGAGGTCAGGGCAGGGCAGGGTAGGTGATGGAGGATTCATTACAGGAGTCCTCAAAGGCCTGGCTGCAAAAACTGCTGAGTGAAGGCAAAACCCCTATTCCAGATTATATTCTTTTCCCCAAGATTGATTATGTCCAGGAGATAAAGGGACATAAACCAAGTGACATCGTGGTACCACCTTTTCACCACCTTCAGTATCCCCTCGTCGATGTTAACCCTGAATCCATTTTCTGCTCTGTCTTATTTTGCCACTAATTGCACAATAATTCTTCAATTACTGTGGAGAACAGGGAAATCCATCTGTCGAGTGCTCTGTGTCCTTACCACTCTTCCTGACCTGAATTTGGAAGGGCCCCACTTTGCACCTCTTTTCCATCCCCTTGGGGCATTGACTGCCAGGCACCAAGAGATTAAATTGAAACTCCAAGCCCTGCCCTGCCCAACTCCCAGCAGTTCATGGGCTGGCAGAAGGCACAGATGAGCCACATATGAAGCAGCATCTGAATCAGGCTGTAATTTGTAGCCCAGGATGTTCAAGTTGTGAAACTAGAGCTGTCTGCCTACATAGGCAAGGCCAGAAACTGGTGATGTAAAAATTCCCTTTCTGCTCAGAGAAAAGTAAGCTTTGGATCCCGGGGGATGTCTTTAGGATGAAGCTGGGAATCTGAATTAGGTGATGCCCCTTTTTTTCCTCAGCTGGGCAGTCAGTGGGGTTTGGACAGTGGGATAAAGAGCAGCATGTGATCCAGGGTCAGCAGGACTCAGCATCCAGCTGTGTTGATGAGTCAGGGGTGGTGTCTGGCATTTATTCTTTTTTAATATATATTTTTACCCTGTAACTTTATGATTCTGTTGACTTTTCAAATCTGGTAATAAGCACTGTAACATCTTCAAAGTGCTTACAGATACTATCTCACTTAATCTCCCAGGGAAGGAACATAAGAAAACGATCAGTAACAGATAAGAAAATGATTTAATTTTGTAAAAGAACTTAAAGGTTACAACGAATTAAAGACCCGATGTCAAACTAAATCAAAGCAATGGAAATGAGCTGGAAACTTGTATCCATCCAAAGTTTCTGGTATCCACTCTGTGAGTTTGGTCTGGGTGTGGAGTCCCTTGTCTGCTGAAAGGGCAGAAGAAAGAAAGAAAGACAGAATTCCTCAAAGAGCTGATCTGATATCCCTGGGGAGAAGGGCTGGTGGCTCCATTGCCAGCAGGATGGTGGGGCTGCAAGAGCAGAGAGCTCCTCTCCCTGCAGCCCCTTGCAGTGGCCATTTGGGCCCTTCCACAGGGGCAGGAGCTCGTGGCTCTCCTGGCAAGTGCTCATATTGCCCTGGCCAGAGCTGGGCCTGCTGCAGCCCTTGCCAGTGTCCCTGTGCTGGGAATAAATGTCACATGAAGGAATAAATTACAGCTGGGAGTGCCCAAGCCCCAGAGAAGCACCCAGTTTGCAAATTAACACAAAGATTCTGGCTTGTTTTGTTACAGGGGAGGCCAGCTGGATGAAAATATTTCTTTTTGGATCGTAGTTGTAGAAGAATGGGAGGACTGGGGTCATAGAAAGGCAAAATCTTTGCAAGTGCCAAGTGCTGGTTTGAATGCACTCTTTTTTCTTTCAAGACCTTCAGCTACTCCCTGCATGCTGAGAAACACTTTCTGAAGGGCCATTTTGAAGTAGTACAGCACAAAAAAAGCATTCCTCCTTCAGAGAGCACGGAATACTAATTTAGAGTTGGCAAATCGTGGGGAAAAATAGTCCCCTTTCACGAAGACGTTTTTCCCCCTGTCCTTTTTGAATTTAATAATGTGTCAAATTAGGGTTAAAGTGCTCTGTTTCCTCAGCTCTGCTCTGGCTTTGATACTGTACAAGACCTCCCCAGTTCTGCTTTTCTCTTCTCAGACATAAGAAAGTCCCAAATGCATTCTGTAAAGCTGCTTGTTGAGCAAAGGAAAGCAGTGAAGGGAGGATGTAAACAAGGCAGGCATCAGCTCCACCCCAGCATCCCACACTGCTGGGAACACTGGCACCAGTTTGGCATCACTGGGTTTGGGTCTGCCTGGCCAACCCATCCCAGCTGGGCACAGACTGCCCTGGAAAGCTCTTTTTTTGTCACCTGCTCTTGAATAGATTTTTAGTGAGTCAACTCTCTGATATTAAACATCTTAGCACTGTTTGGGATGTCCCTGCTTTAGGTTACAGTCCTTATGTGCTGAGCAGATTGCTCATGTTCAGAATTCTTTTAGAACAAGATGGATTTGGAAAAAAAAAAAAGCCAGAAGCAAAATTTCCTGTATGGTTCCTCAAGCTTTACATATCTAAAATTTCCCTCTATCCTTGTGGGACAGGTCAGGGTCCTTTTGAAAGTGCCTGATGTGCCTCAGTACCACTGCACCTGAGGCCAATAAAAGCCCCCTTGGTGCAGAGCTCAGACCTGCCCTTCCCCACAGAAAATACCCCATATTGCCCCAAACATTGCCTTGCCAACACAGGCACCAGGAAAGTCTAGACTCAGGTGCAAATTGGCAAGAATTTCTGAGCCAGGATGGGTTTTGTCTTGTAATAATGGTTCATTATACTAAATTATGTCCTTAATGACATCTTTGAATCAGTTTATTCTTTCCAAAGAATTAATTATGAAGAGACATTCTTGATTTGTGGAGCTTAAGTAGGAAAGTGCATCTATAGATGTCATCCAAAACCTGGCTTATAGGATTATATATTAGTCTTTTAGAGGCATGAAAAAATGTATAAATCAGTGTTCAGGTTTCCTCTTGGAGCTCATCCCTACCACAGATAGGACAATCCAAATGTGTGGAATGCCTGGGAAAGGCTTTATAAAAGTGCTGTGTCTGTGTGATGACTGGGCCATAAACCATGTACTGGTTCACTGTATAAAACAGATCCACTCCCAGACCTCCACAAATCTCCAGATATTTACAGGAACAGTTTCCTTTTCTTACCTATGATCAAATAGTGCTTTGGAGCAGGGCTGGTTGATACCTGCCTTGTCCAAACCTTTCACACAGACAATAAAACTGATGTCCTGTGAGAAGCAGGGACTTAAATCCCTTTTTATGAGAGATACTGAAATGACTCTCGAGAGCTGTCATTGCCACAGTTGGTGTGACCCAGGGCTGAAGGTATATTCAAAAATCAATCAAACTAAACAAAGCTTTTGGAGGGAGATCAAATGTGAGCTGGTGTTTGGTTCATGTGCTGTGCATTTTCCAGATATGGGATAAATAAAAGGTTGGATGAGGAATGATCAATAATATAAATTATTGGAAAATAAGTGAGTGAATTGCAGGTACACAACTAACTCACTAAATCTAAGGCTTTTGGTAACATAATTATAGCTCTGATGTTACAATCTTCTGTCCTGCACCAGCAATGTCAGGAAAGACAGATGACAACCTGGTATTCCTTATATTGATCTGAATTCATGCTCAAAGTATTTCAGGTCCTGTAGGTTTTTGGAGATGGATTGTACACTGAGATTAAGGAGAATGGCCCTGAAAATTACTGGGCTCTTTGTGAGCATGAACACCACACATGGCTGGGGACAAGTTGCATTTTTCGTCTTTTCTTCTCTGGGGGAATTCCATTTTCACACCTGTGAGGTCAAGCCTGGAAATGCTCCCCAGTTCTGAATGGTGTCACCCTGGAACACGTAGCTCTGATGTGCACCAAGACTTCTCTGATCTTATCACAGAGCCTCTTGTCAGACTGAAATGGGACCAGAAGGTCTTCTGAAATTCAGCACAGCCTCTCCCTGGCCTCTGGCATGACTCCCATGTTTGTATTCATCACCATATGTAGTTATTACATGAATGATACATTTATTTACATAATTAATATCCACATACATAATCCGGAGGGAATCACAGAGAGCAGAATTGTATCATCCCAGTGTTTGAAGCTGGCTTTTTGAAATTATATGTTGTGCATGAAGATATCCTGGTGTGTCAGGCTGTGGCCCTGGCTTTGTCCTGCTCCCAAGAACAATTACAGGGGAGTCTGTGGCAGGAATTGTTTGGGTTAAGAACTTTCTTTTCTTGCTGTAAATCAGAGCCCAGCTCTGACTTAGTTGCAGCATCTGCAGCAGAAATTCCCTTAACCCAGCAGAGTGTGGAGCACAGTTCAGTCCTGTTCTCTTCCATCTTGCATCTCTCAGTTCCTTTGGGACCTTTTGAAAAAATACAGAAAAAAACTCTCATTCTCTCCTTCAGCCTTTTATGTAGTAGTTTTTTCTTCTTTTTCTCCCAATGCATTCTCAATCTCATTTTGTCTTTTCCTTCCTCATTTAATCTCAGCTCTGTTTCATGTTGAATAAAGTGCATTCCCTGTTAACAGGCAATTTAATTTAAAAGAGATAACACCTATTTCATTTTTCCTTTTTGTAGCAGTCTCCTTCAAGTAGGCAAAGGTTCTCTGCACTGTGTTCTGTAATTAACTTGTCTTTTGAGTCAACCCATATGCTCAACTAATGCAAATTATTTTCTGGCTAAGATCATTTATTGGTTGAAAGAAAATTAATGTTTTAATCAAAGTAACATTAAAAAAGTAACTCAGCTGGTTTTGTGATTCTGAAAATTTGGTGAAATAAAAGGAAAATTTCCAAAGGGTGTCAATATTCAGGAAGATTTGATTGGATCTGAATGGGGTTGTGTTCTGCATCCTGCAGTTTTATATAAGCCACATTATATTCCATCCTCCAAAATATTCCACACTGCAGCAGAAAGGCTCTTGGGCCTTTCAAAATGTCTTGGAAAAGAATCTGGGGGAGAGATGGGAGAAGTGGCTTTTATCCAGCTCTGACTACTCAGTCACTGGCTGGAAGGACACCAATGGCAGACACAGGAGGATTAAGGAAACCTTTTTCCAAAACAAATATCATTTTAGTGTTTTTAGTTTTTAGTGTTTCCTGCCTCGTGCTTGAAGCGGGGTGAACGTGGGAGCATCAGCTGCAGCAGTGGAGCAGAAACACTGCAGAGTGGCTTTGGCAGAGAAGGGGGCAGGGAAAGTTTAGGATGTTCAGGATGCTGGTGTGAGCCTGCTCCAGCCCCCATCCCAAAGGAGAGTGGGATGGTCTCTCCATCATCCTGAGAGAGTGAATATCCTCTCCCTGAAGCCTCAGGCCAGAAATTCAATCCACACCAAACCTGGCCCATATGTTCTCACAGAAACTTCACATTTCAGCCATCAAGTGGGTTTGTTCCAAAAAAGAATAGAGAGATTTGCTGTTGACTTCAGCCTGACTGAGGTTCCTCTTGTAAACTGCCTTAAAACCTCCAGCCCTTGGCTGCAGTTCATTTCTCTCACAAATCCCTGAGGTCATGATTCAACAAAACAATAAATCCAGCTTAAGGGCTCCTTGTGCCAGCTCAGAAAAGTCATGACACACAATCACATCACACAGAGCCCTGATCCAGAGCAAGCAAACTTGCCTATTTGGATGTATTAAAAAGTAATGAGAAGTTTATGTTGGAACAGAAGTCTCTGTCCTAATGAGGCATCTCCTGCAGCTACTGCTCCAGCATTTTTACTGGATCAGAAATGGCCTGTGCTCTTCTAGGCAGGGAAAGGGAGAGTGCAAATGCTGTGTCCTGCACTCAGCATTTCACCAGAAGCACAATCCTGATGCCTGATCCACATCCAGAGGATATTTCTGGCAGATCAGCAGAGCAGAGCTCTGCTATTAATGATCCCAGAACCAGGGCCTTGTCCCAGCAGCCTGGGAAAAATGCTTGGAAAAAGCAGGAGTGCTTGCACAGAGGCACTCAGAGCACATCAGGGCAATCATTTCTCCTGCTCCTTCCATCAGGGAAGTCAGCAAAGCTGCAAGGGCAAATCACTGCAAAGAATTCTTCCTGAAGCACAGAGAGAGTCCAGTGAGGTATCACCACATGGGAAAGCAGCTGTGAGACATTCCAGCTGTGGTGCAACAGGGAGTTATTCCTCCCCAGTCCATCCTGTGAAGATTCCCTCAGCTGGCCCCTGGCAAACATGCCCTGGTAGTAAATGCCTGAAGTCAGGCCTGACATAGTTTAAATTCTTTGTCCCAGCAAGGAGAAGCTCAGCAAATCCTGGAGATTCATTGGTAGAAGTTCCAGACTGAGCTCCTTTTGGGAAACAGGATTGATCCCTGATAGCAAATTTGCTTGAGTCTTCTGGATTTTTGTGTTTTGTGGCCTGAAGCCATCGTACGTTTGCCTTAACTGTTTCAACACTTTTTCTCTGGGAGTTATGTTCTTGTGTCATGAATTTTGTTATCCATCTCCATCCAGACACTTTGACTGACACAGGCACCAGGTGAACATTTCACCCTAACTGGGAACATTCTTTGCTGGCCCCTGAGCTGTGCTGCTGAATCCTCCCAGCTAGAGAAATAACGACTGAGACATCTGAGGTCACATCCACAATAGCCAGAACAATCCCAGAGTCTCTTCCAGAAAACAAGGGATTGCAATAAACAAGGGAGAGGCTTCCCAGAAAGTCATTTCACAGTGAGCTCAGTCCATCCCAGGCTGCAGAGAATTCAAGCAGTTTGTGGCAGCACTTCCAGCCACCCCTGATGGAGGGTGAGCAGGGAGCTTTGCAAATCTGAAGTCTGTGAGTGACATTTTTAGGGCCAGAGTCCATTCTGAGCTCTGCTGTTATTGGCCTACAGCTGTTTTGGCTTTATAGCTGTTAAATATAATCTGTGCTGAAAGGGGAAAAAATGGAAATGAGTTCATTAGTGATAATGCTCATTGTT
Organism: Trochalopteron elliotii; assembly: GCA_024734555.1. Lineage (NCBI taxonomy): Eukaryota > Metazoa > Chordata > Aves > Passeriformes > Leiothrichidae > Trochalopteron > Trochalopteron elliotii. Next base: position 1,482,700 of record JANPWX010000387.1, read on the forward strand.
TCCTTGCACAGTTTGTGTGCAGAGCACACAGCATCATGCAGCCCCAAGACTTTACCCACTGGAGGAGAGCTCCAGAGAGGAGCTTTCCCATGCCACAACACTGACCCCCTGGAGCACACAGAGTGTTTTGTTCTGCTCAAGCCAAGGTCAGCAGGCAGATAATCCTAAAACCTTTCCAAAAGCAAACAGAATTAAATTGTGTAACAAAAGACAGTAGTTCAGTTTCTTAGAGTCAATCAAAATTGCAGAAAACTCCTGGAGTGGATGGATTCCTGGCAATAAAGCAAAATCAGAGAGGCAGGAAGAAGAAAAAGAGAGAGAATGACACCTGAGCATGTAAAACAATCACAACCAATATTAATTTATTTTTTAAGTGAGACAAATGGAAAGGAAAGATTACAGAAACGTTGGGGTGGTCAAGATCTCATTGCAGCTTCCTGCTGAGGGGAAGGGGAAGGGGAAAGGCAGGCACTGATCTTTTCTCTCTGGACCTGTGCAGGACCCAGGGAATGGCTGGAGCTGTGCCAGGGGAGGTTTAGGTTGGATTTAGGGAGTGGTTTTTCCCCCAGAGGGTTCAGGCACTGCTCAGGCTCCCCAGGGAATGGGCACAGCCCCAAGGCTCCCAGAACTCCAGGAGAGCTTGGACAGCACTGCCAGGGATGCCCAGGGTGAGGTTGTTGGGGTGTCTGTGCAGGAACAGGAGCTGCACTGCATGACTCTTGTGGGTCCCTTCCAACTCAGGATATTCTGTGGATCTCTGAAAATTGCATCCAAGTTAATTGTACTTCCTTTGGAGCCCAGGTCCCCCGGGATACCCATATTAACACCAAATTTTGGAGTCTTGAATGAGTCTCTGATCAATAGTGAAAACATTAACCAGAAACAGGTGTTTTAGAAATCTCCATGGAGATATTGTCATGGCAAATCAACAATGCCCAGTGTGTGACACACATTCATATTAATACCATTAATTCACCCAAAATGTCCTTTTTTCCATTCTTGCAGCATGCTACAAAAAGCTCTCACATGCTGGATGGGATCCTAATTGCTAGCAGAATACTCAGTTGTTGACAGATGTGGCTTCCTGTTGGAAATAAATGTAAACCAGAATAGGAAAGCTGACCTGATCCAACTGAGGTCTTTTCGAGGTGAAAAATAGAACAATTACCGGATGCAGGTAGATAAAATTTTTTCCTATGGAACAAAAATTCTGTGGGACGTGCTGACTTTGCAGAACTAAAACCTTTCCTGGGAATGTGTCAATTCAGTTTAGCAGGGAAGAAAAAAAAGATAAGTTGAATAGTTTACATTTTTTTTAATAATACTTCTTATTACTCTTTGAAGAATTAACAATAAAAGAAATGTCAGTGGTAAGACAATTTCTTATACATATACAAACAGTGTATCAAAATCAACACAAAACAGTTTGGTTGTGTAAAAAATATATTTTGCTTTGTTGTTAGCATCACAATTTTTGTGGTTTTTTTTTTCCCTAAACAATGAGTATTTAATGAAGTTTTGCTGTGTTTAAAAACTTCCATCATTTGAAATACAGTCAAAATAGAATAGTCAATATAGAATATATAGTCAATATAGAATATATAGTCAATATAGAATTTGTAGTCAATATAGAATTTGTAGTCAATATATAGAATATATGTCCTATTGTCCTTTCATCTTGTGGGTGTGTGGGGCAGAGAGAGCAGGATTGATGAATAAACTGAAAAGACTTCCAGTTCCTGTTTTCTGGTATTTTGTGCTGTTGGACAGTACAGGAGACCTTGACCATTTTTCACTTTGTTGATTTTCCTGCCCCTGAAGGGACATGAAAGGCTGAAGGTTTCCTGTCTGACACAGATTGCCCATCTGATGTTGGGCTGAGGTTTCTCCTCAATTTTAGGCACAGCTGGAGAGAGAGAGGGGCAGCAGAACCAATTATCAGGAGAGCCCAGCACCCCTGGTTTCCACAGGCACACATCAGCACAGGCTGGGAGCTCAGATCACTCAAAGACCAGAAATAAACACCTGCTGAGGGAAGCTGTCAAAATGTTTCTTCCTGGCTTTTAAGAAAATAAATTCTGAAGGCTGGAGGGAACATGCCCAAAATCAACATGAAAAATAAATTAATAGCCCAATTACCCAAGTGCCTTACATGAACAAGGACGGAATACAGAATAAAATGAAAGCCCCTACCAGAATGGGATTTTCTATTGCATTCAGGCCCACTCAAGAGAGGAGGATATTTAGACACGTGAGGAGACACCAGGAGAGGATTTTCTGTCAATGTGGAGCAGACAGAGCAGCTTCCTCTGTTCCTTACCCTGTCATTGCCTTGAGAAGTGCAGGAAGGCAAACAGAGGAGCTGCAACACGGGCTCCAGCTCTTGTTCAGGTCCTTTAACAACCAAATGAAGTTGACCCCACTCTCAGACAGGTCAGAGTAGGTACAAGGACACTGCAGGGTCAGTGGGAATGGTGTGGAACAGAACAATGAAATTTAGGGGTCTCCAGATGAGCCTCAGTGATTGCCATAATCATATATCACACACCTCTGTCACTGCTGTGTCCTGCAGTAAAGAGAAAGGGACTGGAATGATCAAAAAGGGATTTTCCACATCGAAATTCTCTTGTTCTGCTTCCTTTGAAAAGGACTGAAAGTGTAGCATTATTTCCACCTTTGTAGAAATATTTCATCTTAAAAAGAGTCTTATTAAATAATCTCCTGCTGGGATTGACTTGCAGAGGGGGGTTATCTGAGCACTCCAGAGGGCTCTGAAAATAGAAGAGGGTAAATGCTTCAACGAGGGAGAAAATATACATCTGTTCATAAACGTTAATGTGAAATGTCCCAGTGTGTTGGTGACACAGAAAATCGTGGCTATTGAATTAATTTTCTCACTAAAAATATTCCAGTCAACTCCAATTACTCTCCTCTCCTCACCTGTGTTTCCAAAAGCCTTCTAAAGATTTTACCCTTGAAACCAACTTTCTTTTCATCTTGTGCTTTATCGTCTCTGCTTTTGGGGTCAGTTTTTCTTTCTTAGTTTCTTTCTTTGTCAGGCTGCCTCACGTGTAACCACTGCTGTGTCTTCCACTGAAAACACACCTTGGGTGTGGAGGAATCTCCAAGTATCAACAAGCTCCTGAATGAGGAATTCATTTTGAGGAACTGTGTTGAGAACTTTTATTTTCATGTGTCCCCAGCTTGGGGACCCCTAACTCATCCCTGACCATATCAGTGTCCAAAGAGATTATCACAAGCACTGCACACAGAGAAAAATTAAATGCTGATTTAGAGGCTCTGATGGTGTCCTCTGAATTCAGCTGCCTCTCCCCACTGCTCCATGTAAAAGGGAATAAAAGCTGGACAGGAAGGTGATCCAGCCTGTGCCATCGTTTGTCCTCTGCTACCCTGGGATGTCCAGGAAGTGCAGGAATTCTGTATGTCCTTCCCTTTATCACTGGGGAGCTAGCAAATATAGAAAACACTGATTTCTCTAAAGCCTTTCTCAGGCAAAGATTGATGGCTGAAGGAAACAAAACCCATCATCACTTCTACATTCTTCAGTTAACCTCAAGAATGGCTCCCTCATGTAGGACACTGTTCAGGGAGCTGCATCAAAGAGGAGATTGCAGCTACAGAGCAATCCCAGCAGTGGGGATGGCCCTTGGTCAGTGCTAAGCCTGAAGTTAATATAAAACTGTCACACAGAAAAGAGGGGTAAAAATGCAACCACACTGAAGTGATGAAGCTGCCAATGCCAGAGCAGTGGAATACAGCCCTTTTAGGGATCATTTCTTCATTTTTAGGGATCATTTTTTCCCTTTCAGGGATCATTTTTTTCCCTTTCAGGGATCGTTTTTTCCCTTTTAGGGATCATTTCTTCCTGAGCTCACCAGCTGGGACAACCTAGCCTGGTGACCTTGCAGAGAAACACCTTTTCCATTTAACAGATCCCCAAGGTGCTCCCCAACCTCCAGCCACCCCTTCTGCAGCACTCACTGCTTGAAAACCAGTTCAGGACACCTGGCCTGTGCTCCAGATAAATCTGAGCTTGTTTATATCCAGCATAGCAGGGGAGCACATGGATCCTTGGTGCTTTTGATTAATGATGGTGAAACCAAATGCACCTTCTAGTGTGAGAGGAGGTGGAGGGCAGATAATGATATTTCTGAATCAAATAATCCTTCCTTTTTGTACTTAATCAAGAACACAATCTCACTGGAGGCTGAAAAGCTTTGGCTTCAGTTTGCACAGGCACATCACATGTGTCTGCCTGTCCAAATGTTTTACCCTTCCATTTTACAGCAATATCTGGGCCTGTAAAAATGATGGCAAAAAGCCTATTGATTTCATCTGAACAGGAGCCAGTAGAAGCTGATTTTACCTGGACAGTGTTCTCTAACAGATGTAGCTCAGTAATAATTCACGTTGTTGAATCCAACATAAAGCCATGAATGCCCAATTAAAAAAAAATCACAGTTCTGAGTCTGTTATTTTCCTCTCTGCTTAATCAACAGGAACAGAGAGAAGAGCAGATGACCTGTAATAAAAGATTTTTGCCATTTCTTCTGCACTTCTTTGTTGAAATGAAATCATCTTTCCCTCTGGAAGAGTGAGAGGGTAACACTGCGCCCTATTACTATTTATGAGACATTTTCTTTGGTGATGCTTTCACCACACCACGTTTGTAACTGTTGAAACACAATCTGGACCAGAAAGCCCAGTGGGATAAAAAGGTTGTTGTTCTGTAGGAGGTACAATGTCAGTCCTGGGGTGACAGAGCTTATCTCAGATGACACCAGCAGAAGAGATGTTGCTGTAATTCCCTCTGCATGAAGTAATTTGCAGAGGCTGGTTAATTAGTCACTGCAGCAACGACCTGCACTGTGTCCAGCCACAGGGAAGCTGTGAGTGTGTGAGGAGACAGACAAAGAGTTCTCCAGTTCTGTCCTGGAAAATACCAGAGTCCCCTGGGAGAATCTGGGTACTCCCAGACCCCTCAGGAGGAGAATTTTCAGGGTTCTGTGGAGGTTTATCCCAAATCCACCTCATGCCCCAATCAACCTCGTGCATCAGGCTGCTGAATGGGAGCTCTCTGTGCCCTCAGTGTTCAGAGAGTTCTGAACATAAACTCTGGATGTCTTTTCCTCCTTTTCCTTGAAACAGAGTGCAAGGGCAGCTCTGCCTGTGGATTCAAATACTGAATTCTGAATTTCAGGCCTCTCTATGATTTGTGTTGGTCTGTCATGCTTAGAACATGAGAAGTGCTCTGTAAAATGATAAAGTGGACTCTGTCTCTATTCCAGCTCCCAAACCCCTGTTTCCATCTAGACCACGTTTCCCTCACAAAGAACCTTTCAAAAGCAAAGAATTTCAAAAATCGCTGCTATGAGTGGTCTGAGAATCTACATAGTAAAGAAGTCCCCAAACGATCTGTCCTCATTGCAGATTTGTTTGTTAGCTTGAATTTCTTGCTCCAGCAACGGGTCAATTTTCACACACATACAAAAAGATCTTTTGTTTTCCCAAGTATGTGTGAATTTAGTGGAATTCTTTCAGGATACAGAAAAGCATATCTTTATTTTCAAAGCCTGACATGACAGAAGCAGTTGCTTTGAAAACATCCTCATCTCTAACGTGTTTTTCATTAGGAGAATGTGCTCCCAAGCTGAAATCAGTACCAGTTTTCAGGAAGCAATCCAGTGTGTTCTTGCCTTGACATCTGTTGGTATAAATAATGTAGCAAAATGTGAATTTGGAAGAATTATTTGTGTACATTTGAGGAGAGTTGTAACTGGGTAGTAATTCTGACAGCCTGCTCCTACAGGCAGAGCTGCACTCAGTTCAAATAGTGAAGCCAGCAAAAAGGAATGATATTGTTGCTGGCTCACTTGTGCTGATCAGATTTACAAGTTGCAACCAAATAAAAGAAAGAAGTGTCAAACTGGCACAGAAGTGTCACCAGGAGCAACCTTGGGAAAAGTTAAGCCTGGAAAGGAAGTTTACAGTGAAAACTGTTTAGTTGGGATTTACATTTCCAACAAAGCTGAACCCCATGAGGATTTTGGCCTGTCTGGGGTGTTTGCAAACTGCTGAAAGCAGAATGGGGACTTGCTCCACTAGGCAGATTTTTAAAGTCACCAAAAAAATATCCTTGTGGAATGGAAAGCTGAGAGCTGTGCACTGATATTAGGGATGGTTGCACTACGAGGGTAATAATTAATTGGTAGTTGCCCTAACTGGACTCTTCTGAGTTTGGTTTGACATTTATTCATTATCATTTTGCACAGGATTTGCCATGCAGAGTAACCAGTGAGCACCTCCTGCCCTGCCCTGGTGTGCTGCCCAAGGGATGGGTGAGTGACTCTTACTCTTTCTGCAGAGATCGACTTGCTGGGAGCAATTTAAAGCCTTGAATGGAAGAGCCTGAAAAATTAGCAAACATTTCACTGCTTTTAGTTCAGTTTTTGAGCTCTGTGCCTTCCTGCCTTGAGTGAAGGGTTTTAGTCTCTGGTGTCTGGAGCAGGAGTGTAACAAGAACCCCTCACCATCTCTACAGGCACTGGAGTGCCAGCTCTGGTTTGTGCCTCTGTTAAGTGAAGGATTTGTTCTTTCTTGCTGTTTATCCTGTTCACAGACTTTCAGTTTCTCTTCATGGGCTGAGAGGAGCTCTCAGTGATGTGCAGGCAGGTTCTGAACTGTTTGTCTGGGGTGCAGCACGTGCCAGGAGGGCAGAGCTGGGGGCCACTGGCCAGTTCCATACTTTGTTTTAATCTGTCACAGCTCTTTCCCAGCACATCTTCCAGACTCCTTTCTACATTTTGCTCCAACATGCACTAAAATCAAATTTCCTTGGTTTCTTGCCTGCTTTACATTTAAGGGGATAGGCTTGTGCTGGTTTATTTTAATACAACATCAGTTCTAAACTACTTTTTCTGCTGGAAGACTCCAGCTTTTCTGGCTGTGCTGAAAGCAGCATTTGGTATAAGCCATAAACCCTACTTCAGACAACTTAATCTATTCAAAATGGGGCTGAAAAGGAACAAGAGCACTACAGCAAACAAAGGCTTGTGTGTCCTTATTTAAGTCTGAGAATCCCATGGCTCTGAGAGATGAGTTTTGCCTTTAGATCCTTCTAACACTTTTATTCCAGCTGTTTGTCCAGTCTGGAGCAAAGCTGGCTCATTTTTGCCTTGCCACTGCAAATGCATCTGAGCTCTGTGAAAATGCCCTTTGAATCATCTCTGGTATTATTGTACCTGAGACAGGGAAGATGCTTAAGGTTCATAAGGGAGCTGGGACCAAATCTAATCATCTGTGCATTGCAGACAATTGTATTTCCCACTTGTTAAATCCAATTGTTGGTGTTTCATTCAAGCATTTACTGAAGAGAGTTCTTGCTTTGCATTGTAGTGAAAAGATGTATCAGTCAATTGTTTTACTTCTTCCAGAGGTTAATTAACTTCCCTTATAAAATGTTTGTGTCTATTTTGTTGTTTCAGTTAATCTGTCTTCAGCCTTTTGCCACTGGTTTTTGGTTTGCCCTGCTGTGTTCAGCTGCAAAACACCAGTTCAGCCCCCAGTAAAATTCATCTTCTCTCCTCACTCCCAGCTGAGTCCCACTTACAGCCTGGTGTCCCACCCCAGCAGGTTTTAACTGGATAAAATAAAACTGTAATTTGAATCTCCTCTACGTCCCAGGTCAGTGATTCTCAGAATATTCCAGCCCTCTCACTGCAATCAAATCAGCAGCCAGGGCAAAAAGTGCTCAGTTTATGACTGACTCCTCCGTGCACCCGTGTAATAATCCTCAGCTAAAGTGATCATGAGATTGTACTGCTTAAAGCCAGTGTTTATCTTTCCAAGCACTTAAGGCATTAAGTGTCAGTATGAGAGGAAAATGAAATGTTGGCAGAGAGTTTTCAGAAACAAACATCAACTGGAATATTAAGAGGCTTGATGCAAGGAGCAGATTTATGGTTTAACCTGACAGGTTCGAGCTCTTAAATAAGGCAGATAAAGATAATAAATGCTGTGGCATATCTGATTTACAGCTCTGATGTGAGATAAGCTGACTGCTCTATAGAGATCACAACTGAGATTTCCTATCAAATCACTCCATAGCTGCCTCCATATTAACCCAGTGAGAATCCTGAAGTAGGATTCTCCAGAAACTTTGTGTTTTAGAAGGAAGGTACAGCCAGATGCAAGATGCCTCCTGGAAAACAGCTTAAAAGAGAAGGAAAGTGCTGATTTCTGACTTAAAAATTAATTTTGTGACTCAGCTGAAAACGTTTTTCACCAGCCGTGTCATTCCAACTGAACTAAAAGTGTTAGGGGAAAAAAAGGCAAATAATTCTCCAACAGAATATGGTATCTGGTGACAGTCAGATACAGAAAACAGCTGCTTGTGCAGGGAATATTGACACACAGATATGGGCACTAAAACCCTCCCAGTACCAAATAGACAAGAGTCCCTTGGCATCTAGAAAAGGAAATAAGGTATTCTTGTTCTTACTCTTACAAAGTATTTCTCACAGCCCACGGAATAACTGGTGAATTCGTCAATTCCTTTGTAATAGGAATCTGTTTCAGGACCAAGAGTTACGGTTCTTTTTCTAAAAAAATATTGAGAATTTTGCATAAAGCTTTAGGGGCTTTTGCAGGATTCTTGCTCTCAAGAATTGTGACAGCTTTTAGTTTTATCGTGGCTCGAAACTCAGCAAGATTGAAACATCGACGTTTTAAGTTAAATACACTTCTGGTGCTCTTTGTTATGGTAACACGCCCTTCCCTGCTGCATTCAAGAAGAGAGCTGAAAATTCACACTTTGCCACAGCACACTTTAAATTTTGCCTGAGCCCCGGATTCTGGTGTCAGATTTGATCTCACTTTTCCTCACACGGAACTTTTCCTGGCACGTAGTAACGCAGAAATGCCGGTGAGGAGCCAGCGTTCACACCTTTGCTCGGGGCTGATCCCACCACAGCTCCTTTGCTCTCACATCCTCACTCTGCTGAGGACACCCCCGAGACCTCTTTCCTTCCTGATTTTGGCAAAAACACTTCTTCCCACGAAAAGCGACGTCGGGATTAACTTCAGTGGGACAAGATTCAACTCTTATTATTTCTGAATCCTGTCACTAATATACTTACTGGAGCCTTGCCCTGGTGTAATAAAACCCAGTTTAAATTGCTGAAAGGCTCAGCTGCTGCCTCCAACAGCTGCACGGCTGTAATTTGCCAATGGGATGTATTACATCCTGATTACAGTTTCTTTTGAGTGATAGGCCAAAATTACAAGGCCGAAATGTGGCTAATCATGATAAAGGAGATAAGTCTATTCATCTCCTGCCTGCATTTAATATTTGCACAGCAGATGCTGTTTGTTCCCTTCAGCTGCCTTTCCACGGAAATTTGCTCTCATGCTGAAGAAGTCTTAAGGTTAATGAAAAACTTTATTGGACATTTTGATGGTGGAGAGGGGGAGGAAGGTGAAATATCTTGGAAGGTTTCTCTTTATTTCCCAGCCCAGATGAACTTAGAGAAATCAGCCAGCCCTTAAAAGACAAGCAGAGTGAGCGACTCCAGGCCAGAAACAGATGTCTGGGAAAGATGAAGAGAACAGGGATGAAGGCCTGAGTGGGCTGTGAATGTCATCTATTGCCCTCATTCCCACCAAGCCATACACAGGCTGCAATTAAACCTCCTCTGGTGTTTTGGCTCACTGGGCCATAAAGCCAAGGCTGAGATTATAGAATCCCAGACTGGACTGGGATTGAAAGGGCTTTAAAGCTCATCTCCTTCCACCCCTGCCCACCTCCCACTGCCCCAGGGTGCTCCAAGCCCTGTCCAACCTGGCCTGGGACACTCCAGGGATGGGGCAGCCACAGCTTCTCTGTGCAGGTGAGGGCTGCAATAACACATTGCACCCTTACAGACCAGAGAGCACCCAAAAGTGTGAGATTTGGGGCAGAGGAGATCTCAGAGCACAGTAAGAGATTTATGCCCCTTCCACAAGTCATTGGATCCAATCTGGGGAATCTGTGGGACATCCCCCAGTTCTTGTTTGCAGCTCCCCCTGCTCTGTTGGAGATACAGAGCCAGCTGTGAGCAAATGAGTGCCCATGGGGATCTGGGCACAGAAACTAGCCTGGGGCTGAGCTTGAGACCTGTGTCCTAACTGAGCTGAGCTTCGAGTCCGTGTTCTGACTACAGCTGAGCTTAAAGGCCATGTCCTGACTAGAGCTGAGCTTATAGCCCCTGCCCTGACTGAGTTGAGTTTACAGCCCCTGCCCTGACTGGGCTGAGTTTACACTATGAAACAACATCCCTGTTTGTGTCCTGTGATGGAGCACTAAACTGAGCTGAACTGAGACAAATCCCAATTTATGTTGTGCTCTTGTGATATGCCAAGCACGAGATCCCAAATGCACCACAAATAATTTGATCTCAAGCTTTTGCTCTCCGTGTCCCAGTCTTTCTCCTGCTCCGTTTTTGCCAATTGTTTCTCGTATTATTAATTGTAATCCGGTCCCATCCCGTAACTCCCCAAATATCCCGCGTGTCCCTTCCCCCCTGTCCAGACCCCTCTCCTGGTGCCCTGCTGCTCAACCCCTGGCCCACCTCGAGCTGGAGAGATCGGATCCCCGCGGGATGCCCAGGGCAGAGCCTCCTTAAAGCCCGGGCTAATCTGGCATTACACACCCTCGGGGCCAGCGGGCTGTAAACCCCCGGCGCTTTCCAGGGGCCAGCGCTGCCGGGCTCAGCTATTTGCTCATCTCCCAAGTCCTCCTTCCTCCTCCGAGTGGGAATGTGCTGCTCACGTTGTTGCAGGCTGCTCTGACTCACTGCAGCCTGGTTTTCTCCATGCTCTGAGCACGACTTTGCCTCTGGGTACCAAACCTGAGGGCTGCCCTGGTGTCCTAAACACATCCTGAGGTGTCACCCATTCAACCCCCTCCCTTCCCATCATCTGCCTGCACTGCACAAACCTCCCTCAGTCAGGGCTGGCTGGAATGAACTCATCTGCTACGTGACTCTGTGTTCATCAGGATTTTTGGAGGCTATTTCACTCGGCTCTGTTGCTTCCTCCCTGCTAAAATTGGATTTTGCATCAGATCTGCTGCGCTCCTAATGGGGTGGGATAGCAGATCCTTCTGCGATGCCAAATATAAAGCAGCCATTGATCCTTTTCCATCTGTTCCTTGCCAGACACGGCCCCCAGAGCTCTGCTGGTGCTGCTGACACTGCCCCAGCTCCGGGGGAGGCACAGCAGAGTGTCCCAGCCCCGGGTCCCCACACAGGGCACAGCCCCACAGCACCAGGGACACCACAGAACACAGCCCCGAGCCTCAGCAGCTCCTTAGAGCCTGAGGAAAGGGCTGATAAGGCAAAGCTAGGCTTGGAATGCTAAATGGACAAAAAACAGGGCACCTGACTATTAAAAATGCCTTAAAAATTAAAAAAAGGGAATGCCTGTCTCATATGGTCACTAGCCTCAATCCCAGCGTTATTGCTGTGACAAGGAGAGGAGTGCACACAGCCAGAGCCTGAATTCCCAGGGTGTGGGGCCCTGGGACACACAGGATGCTATTCCTGTTCCAGTTCCATGGTGAAAGGCCCTTCTTGAACAAGGATATTATGCTCCAGGAGGAACATTAATGCAGTCTGGTTTATATCAATAGGTAAAAATACAATTTTCAGGAGGAATTTCTTCATTGAAAGGATTGTCAGGCATTGAAAAGGGTGGAGTCACCATCCCTGGAATTGTTCAATAAACAACTGGAGATAGCACTCAGTGCTCTGGTTTAGGTAACGTGGTAATGTTGGACCAAGGTTGGACTTGATGATCTTGGAAGTCTTTTCCAACCTTAATGATTCTGTGATTCCAATCTTCCTGAAACACTCTGGGAACCCCTGATGAGCAGTGTTCCAGCAAAAATGGGCATTATCAATTCCTTCTTTGTCTCCATCACTCTGGGTGAAAATACAACCCACAGCAGAGTCCCTGATGCATCTGATCAGAGCAGCCACTCAGCTCCCCTGGGGTCTCAGAAAAGAGACAAATCCCAATTTATTTTGTGCTCTTGTGGTGTGCCAAGCCTGACATCCCAAATGTACCACGAATAGTCGATCTCAAGCTTTTGCTCTTCGTGTCCCAGTCTTTCTGCTGCTTCATTTTTGCCAATTGTTTCTTGCATTATTAATTGTGAGCACAGAAGGAGAATGCCTGCAAACACTGTGGGGTAAATATTTTTGTGAGCACAGAAGGAGCATGCCTGCAAACACTGTGGGGTAAATACTTTTCCAGCCAAGCAGGAGCAGACCCCAGAGATGAGTTTTAGGCTGCAGGACAGATTGTGAGTTGCACCAGGCTTATGCAGCCCCTGGACCAGCTGAGCTGCTCCTACCACCAATGTAAGGGTTTGACATAACCCCACTAAAGTCACTCTCCTGAGGGAAATCCATTCCTAATACTGAAGTATAATCAACATTCTAAAAGCAAAGCCATTTAATGGCTAATTCAGATTATTCCTTAGGAATGAGAAGTACAGAGAGAATGAAACATTTAGTTCTGGAAACACATTTTGCCTCAAACACTCCCAGGCATCCCCCTGGGATGTGCATTCATCAGCTTGGGCTGGGTGTGTTTCCAGGACATTCTTTGTGACCAAGATAATCTTCTGTTCCACTGAGGCTTTGACAAGCAGGGACTTGATTAACTTGGCTGTTGCAGAGTTGTCAGAGGGACAGGACTGTACAAACAAGAACTCCCTAGTGTGTTTTCAGCACTGACAGTGAGGCCAGAGGCAGAGGAGCAATGCTCCCATGCATCTCATCCCAGCTTTTCCCCACAAAGTTCTTCATAACATCAGCAGGGTGCTACCCCTAGATAGCCTGCACTAAAAGACGAAATTGAGGTTGGAAAAAACCCAACCCCACAGATTCTCTGTAAATACTCTCATTTATTAGGCGCCTTTTTTTTCCACAAGGATTTATCCTCATATCACAAATCACTAATTCCTTCTCATTTTTCTCACGTGTTGCTCATGCAATGCTGCACTAGTGCCTGCAAACTTAATATTCCTGTGACAGTCCCTGTGCCAGTACACCACAGAGGTTATTCAGAGAGGGAATATGGGATTTTTCATGTTCCAAGAACTGGATTAAGGATAGGAAAGCAACCAGAGCCAGGGTGATGCCTCCACATCCTCCATCCCTGGACCCAGCTTGCCAAAGACTACACAAGTGCTCCATTTATCTTGCTGAGATGTCTTTGAAGGCTGAAAAAGCTGATTTGCCTCTGCTGAGCTCTGTCTTGAGCCCCCACCACAGCTGGTGCCGATGAATTTCTTGTGATGGTGCTGCCAGGCTTCAAAACCAGGCTGAGATTTGTACCACGGGGTGTCAAATTCAAGTTTATCGTGGTCACTGAAGCAGTAAGGCAAAGCCTCAGAGCATCACAAGCTCTCTGCAAAGCTCCTGCCCGTTAGTTATGCCTGTCCCTGCTGTCAGCCCTGTAAAAAATCACCCTTTCCCTTCTTTCAGGGCAAGGTTTAGGAAGTCCTGTCCAGAATTGCAATGCCCCATGTGTAACGCTGTGCAGGAAGCTGCAAAACTTGTCTGAAAGTGTTGTTCTTGTTCCCAAATCTCTTCCTGACCTCTCTACATTTATTTTCCGTGGCTGTGAAATTCTCTTTGACCTAATTACAATTCCCACTTGGCGTTTTTAGCCCTGGAAATGGAGATGTGGAGCTGCTGAACAGAAAGTGTGTCAGGTGCCCTGTGCTCACCTCTGCCTCTCGGAGCAGAGATGAGCAGACAAGGGCTGCAGGCACTGGGATCATTTCACATCTAAGCCAGTGTTTAATTCTCCTAATAGCCCCAAGATTGCAGGAGCTCAAAGCCTTACACCAAAGATGAAGAAACCTCCCAAATATGGGCTTGTTGCAGGGAAGGTGAAAGAACAACAGAGTCACTGAGAGCTGTTCTTGAAAAACATTTATTTCTGTAATGGATTTAGAGCGCTGACTCCCAAGCCCCACAGTCTCTCCCAACATGTAATTCTGGGGACAGTTACCTTTGATGGGAAAAACAAAAAAAAGCCATACAAAGAAGCCCCCACAAACAAACAGTTTGGTACCAAACTGAGCCCAGGGTCTCTCTGGGCCTCTGCTGTTGAATATTTAACCCCAGCTGGGATGGAGCTGCCCTGCTCCACTGATGGTCACTGCCAAAGGCCCCAAAGAACTGAAGATGTTGTGTTGGACTGCAAAATAACCAGGGGGGACACGGGCAGGGAAGGATTCAGCAGCTGCTATTTTTTTGTTCAGACATCATTGAAAAAGGAAATCTATGCATTTCAGTTTCACCTCCTGAGCCCCAGCATTAGGAAAGTCAGATACAAACCCACAGACCAACGTACACAAAATAGTGACCAAGTGTCCAGACATTTCTAAGCCCCTCAGTTTACTGTGCTGTGATGCCTCCAAAAAGTAACAAAACCCACTTTAGGAATTGTGGTGGATCTTATTTTTAAGAGGGAGGGACAGAGATGCAGCACAGAGCATAGCAACTGTCAAACAATGTTTAAGGCAAATTTATTCCCATTTATCAGGAGTCAAAGAAAAATTTTTTGTTTGTTGGCTTTGTTGTTTAAACTGTTAGATAACATCTCAGCTGGACATTTCTGCTCACATGATTTAATCAAAGTTTGAGGGAAGTCATCTCAAGCTGATCTGAGCCTAGAACAGCAAATAATGTTATTCCCAAGAATATCAGTCAGAACAAATTTTTCAAAAATTAAAGTAATCGACGTTCAGAACTCCCCCAAAACCTTCTTCCCTCAGAGACCAGGTTGAGCCCAAGTAAAACACACAGACATGAAGAAGGACACAGTGGCAAAGCCTCTACAAACATAGGGCTGAATAGGACCAAAGCAGAGCCAAACCTAAATTCCACAGGTGTGAGAACACGGACAGAGTTATGAGTAAAAAAAGGGGGAAAAAAAGAAAAACAGAGCCCCAGAGAGGAATGTTTCATGAGAGAGAATGGAAAATAAAAAGTCCACTGTATGCAAAAAAGGGAGTTCTTAGATGCAGCCACAGAAAGCTGGGGAGTTCAGTTGCCTCATCTCTCAGGTGTGTTAGTTTGTTGTGCCTTTGCCCTCCCTTTGAGATCCAGGTGATGGTGCCAGGAGGATCCTGCCTTTACTCAGTCTGTGCATCATAATTAGCCCCCCCTGCTTTCTTCAGCTCGTTCTTGATGTAATCCTCATCCAGCTCTTTGTGGTCACTGATCACAAATTCTTTGGCAAAGTTCTGCAAGAGAGAAAGGAAAAAAGCCTGTTAAAAAAGGGGGATGTTTTCTAAGTAGCTGAATGAAGATGGGTTATCCAGCTTCCCTGGGTGTCTGAGCTGAACACCCTGATCTCCTGTGGCTGGGATGATAAACAGAAAGCTGTGGATGAGCAGAGGACTAGTGAAGGAAAAACCCAACACTTAACCTGGAAAAATGTTCTGTATCTACTTCCACAGTGACTGGCTGCAAGACCCAATGCAGGGGTGCAGCTGCTCTTCCTGGAGATGCACAGGCCAGGTTAGGCCAAGTTCCCTACGTAGTATGTGAACTAAACCACTCAAAATTATTGACCTTCTGACCACCACTGACCCTCAGCATGAGCCTGGGCAAGTCACTAATCCTCTCTGTGCCCTTTTTAGGGCCCCTCCTCCTAAAAAAAGAGCAGCCCTACAACAGAGTGGACTACAGTGTCACGCCTGCCACCTGAGGGGAGAGGGCTTCAGTGAAATACTGAGCAGCAAAGGGATGATGATGATGCCTTAAGTTTTAGTTTTCATATTTTCCAGATTCTGTACTGCATTAGTATGTAACTCTGAACTTCATATGAAGTGTTAGCAAGTTCTCTTCACTGTTTAGTTAGACAAAACAATCCTTTTCCAGCCTGAGAACCAAGGACACCATTGCAGCTTCAGGTGTACAAACAACAGGGAATTGAGGAGAGCAAGCTGAAAGGATGGGACTTCATAACCTGAGGCTGTAATTGAACAATTAATCCCAATGTGTAAATGGATCAAAACTTATAAAAGTGTGAAAACTCGTGACCAAACATCTATCTTGGGTGGAGGCCTGGCCAGACTGTTGTACAGCCCAAGATGCATCCTTTAAAGGCCTTTTAATAAATACCCACTTTATTCCTTTAACTCTGCTCTAGGTAGCCTGATAAGGTATCAGTGGTACCAGGAGCAAACACAGCTCCTTTAGTGGATTTAGTGCCTCCTCCCCTCATCTCCAACACTCACCCAGCCAAAGCCAGGACACTGCCCCAGGCAGGCTCTGCTCTGCCCCTGCTTTGTGATCCCCAGTGACCTCTGAGGACACACTTGTGTGCTGCAGAGCAGTTTTCTCCCAGCTTGAGAGCTCTCTGCAGCTCCTGGGAGCTGGGCAAGCCCCGGGCAGAGTGCTGGGATGGGAGGCTGTGGACACACAAAACCCTTTCTGTGGGCACAGAAAACCCTTTCTGGGAGCAGAACGGGATCCCAGGGTGCCTTCAGGGCTCCTGTCAGAGCAGTGGCAGCTCGGGGGTTTTTTTCCCTTGTGGGGGCTGTCCTTCCTGCCTCCCAGCAGGGCTGGCATGGCATCCATGTGTGTGTGCACAGCCGTTTCAGCAAACAGGCTCTCTGCTGCTTGCTTTAGCATTTTCCTCCCCTTCCTAACCACAACTGAGAGCACTGCATGAGTCTCCCTTCCCCCACCCCACAGAGCTTTAGCCAGCATGACAAACACAAGCATCCATTGCACTCCACCAAAAATACGAATTAAAATCCCAACAGCTTCACTGTGACATCTGGGGAAATCAGCAACGCCCGAATTCCCTGGGCACCGAGTTCCCCAAAAGGTGATGGGAGAAGGAGGCAGAGCTTTGGGAGAGCAGCAGGAATCTTGTGCGGGTCTCCCTGGCGCTGGAACAGCCCTGGCACAACGGGAACGGGGGGTTCCAATTGCTCTCAGCCCCGGAGCCATGGGAGAGCTCTTTGTCTGGCAGCGTCTCAAGGGTCTCGGTTCGGGATCAGAGCCGGGTAAAGGAGGGGGTGGAGGAAGGAGGATGCGGCTTGAAAGAGCCTCAGCACCTCTTTCATGAGCTGGGAGAAATGGAAGGGAGAGGAAAACAGCTCCCTCCTCCCCCGGGCTGCGGCTGATGGTGTTTGACACTGGAGGAAATCCTCGCTGCGAGCAGCTCCGGGAGCCTCGTGTGCTCTGCTCGGGCTGATGGGCAGCTCGGGAATAACAGCCCTGCTACAATCCTCCGGGCTTCTGGCCGTGGGGACAGCACAGGCACTCATCCACGGCTTGGCAGAGCCCAGGGAAAATGGGAAGGACTTTGCTTTTTTGGAGAAAAACAAATCCTTTTTTTTTTTTTTTTTTGAGGCAAACTGCCCAAACCATCAGATTTAGTCATGCTCATGAGTGACCTACTTCCAGGTCTCCGAGGTGAGATCTCTGCAAAGCTCGGCTCTTGCTAAGACCAACCCCGGGATTTTCAGCTGTTTGATGCTCACTGAGGTGTGCTACCTATGCGAGTTTTGATCTGAGCCTTTGCAATTCCTTTTCTATGGTACGAGGTTTAACAAATTTCCCTCACTTTGGGAAGCAGATTATCCAGGATTGCCTGATTTCAGGGTGAGTCTTTGCCCTGCTTTAGTGAGAACTGAGGCAGGTCCATAAAGCCATTTCTGAGAGGGATTCCATGAAAAGTGTATTTTATAAATGTGGGGAGGGTTTCCTTCAATGCCCACTCTGCAGAATCCAGCTGATTCTGAAATTAAAACTGCAAGTGCATTCATGCCCGAACAGAGGAGAATTAATTATGTGTGCCACAAAATAAATATAATTACTCAGATGCCTTCTCAGCTAGACACTTATCCAGACAACTCCTGGGTGATGATCTGTGGGCATCAGCCACCATTTCACAGCAGCACCACCAAGACACCTTGCAAGGAATGAACAGTGTCCCCCTAGCAGTGGCCAGATGGGTTCTGCTCCCAGCCACTCTTAAATATCCTCTTAGCTGACTGGGCCACCTCTTGTGCCAGATTTGTACCCTCAGAGTGCAATCTGGGTCACTGCTATTAATAACTCTGCTCACTCCATCCTCTCAGGGTCCTCCTGGCTCCTCACACTGGCTCTTACCCACCACGGTGTCTCCTCAGGCCTGGCCCCAAGGAGGGAAGATGCTTTTGGTGAGTTTGGTGCCTGCAATTTCTGATTTTAACACCCTGCTCGACCCTCTCCAGCCACAGCCTCTCCCTCTTCACTCTGAATTTACTGTCTGAGCTCTCTGGGGCTGAGCTTTTGTTCAGGGTGCAAATCCCAAGGCACAGTGCATAACTCTGATGCTTGGGCCCTTGATTTGCTGACCTGTGTCTTCATCTTACATCCTCCACTTCCTTTCCCCTTCTCCTCCCCCCAACCCCAGGCTTTCTACAACCACAGCAAGCCCTGCCAGTGAATTCTAGCCTTTGTCTTCACCCCAGTCACCAGCAGCCTCCAGATAACAAAAACAATGGTGCCATTTATCTTTATCACTCTCACAACACAACAGTGGCCACAGCCTCTTTGCTTTGTCTCTCAAATCAGTGAACAGGACACAGAAATACTGAGGTTCACTCCAATGCTCCTCTCTGGCTCCAGCTCCTCTTTGTGCCTGAGCAGCAAAGGGTCCCAATTTTAGAATTTTATCCCCTGTGTCAACCTCCACAGCAGGTACAGACTGAAAGGGCTCCAACCATGCAGGAGCAGAGAAGGAGCCTGCATCCCTCCCTGGGAATCAGGAAATTTGTGCAGAAAGCAAAATCCTTCTCTCCCAGCCAATTTAAAGAGGGGGGGGGAAAAGGATGGAGTAGATTTTGTTCCTCTTCCAAGCCCTGAATGTTTAGCATATGGGCCATAAAATCTCCCTAAATTGCCCAAGGGAAAATCCATGTGGTGCAGATATTATACCAGACTAGATCTGCAGAGACCCTTTTAAATCCCAGCTTGGGAAGCCTGAAGCCAGGAGTAAAATCCTTGTATAGTGAACAGACACTGGGGTTTTCAGCAGCTACAGACAGTGCCAGGTAGCTGAGCAGCTTCTTGCCATTTTTTTATTTCTTTTATTTTTACTGGAGCTTGGAGCAGCTTCTGCTGATGTTCAGAATCCTCAGTTCTACTGAACTTGATGTCACCACTCCCATGCACTGGTCATCTCATCCTCAGTGGAGATGCAGTAGAGGAGATGACATCTCCCAGGCTTCTTTTGCAGCATGGTCTGAGTCCCAGGCCTACAGCAAACCTGCTCCTGCACTCAGCTGTCAGACTCCCAGCTCAGCAAAAACCCTCTCTTCAAATCTACTCCCTGCCAATTTGACATGGACCAGTTCCAGACACTGAGAGAAGCCAGTCCAAACCTCTGGCAAACACTTGTCTCAGCACTGGGAGCTGCATTTCAGCTGCTCTGCAAATTCTCCCTGTCTGTGCTTCATCCCACTGGAAGAGTCACAAGTCTGTGTGTCAGACACAGGGCAATGAGAAGCTGCTCATTCTGAACCAGGAGTCCTTGTAAATCCATCTCCATTTGGTATGGTCATTACAGTAAACCAGAACAGGAAAATCAGTCAATGAGGAGAATTTAGTTTGTCTTCCCAGCAGGATCTCACTCATTCACCCTCCTGAGTAACTCTCAAACCCACTGTGACATAGCTGTTCCCTGTGAGTTTGATTTCCTGACTGCCTCTAACAAAGCTATTAAATTTTCTGGTTTAATTTAGCTATTTAATCTTCTGGTCAGGATTCTGTACTGATATGAGAAAACCAAAGCACATACAGAGAATTCTGTGTGATCCCAAGATCAGGGACAGGGACCCCATCAGTGGGTGCTCCCTCATGGGATCACCAGTGCAGTGAGGAATCCAGAGGAAAAGGGAAAGGTGAGCAAGAAAAAAGATCTGGGCATGAGCTGCAAAGCAGGAACTCAGTAAGGCTGTTGACATCACGACAGCCAGATGAATTCCTCACCAAAAATAATGATGAATAAAATGCCTCGAATATTTGCTCACAGAAACAGAGCTGTTTTACCCTGAATATGAATTAGGGAAATAACACAGCACATGACTTTGTGGGGGAAGGAGTGCTGACGAAAACAGAGAAGACTCAAAATCCATGGGAAATCAGACAAACTGACAAAGATTGGGCAGTCCCTTTGCTGGGAGAGTCCTGCAGGACATGAATTGAGTCTTGTCAGGACAAAGACCCCAATGCTGCCTAAGGAAGAGTTAAAATCTCCTGCTAGGAAATGCAGTCATGAAGGGCAACGAGTTCACAGAGAGGAAGGAACACTCAGAGGGAAACCAAGTTCTGCCTCCACTTCTTTGGTGTTTATATCAAAACCACCCCATTTCAGCACTGTGTGCCACACTCCCAGTGCCACAACCCCTGTGCCTGGGCTCATCCTTGCTGTGGGGTCTGGTGACCCTGTGCAGGGGACACCAGTGCTGTGGGGTGGCTCTGTCCACATCTGCCAGGTCAGCCTGTGCACAAGGTGACACACAGCTGCTGCTGCTGCCAGACAGATGCAGCCTTGCAGAAGTCACTGTTCCATAAAGTTCCCAGTTGTTTGGATTGTTCCAGGGGTAGGTTTAGACTCCACCCCAGAAATGATCTCCCAGACATCTTAACCAACCTCCTGCAATGGGAAATGTTGTGCCACTTCTTCCCCCATTAGCTCTGCCCTTGTCATGGAGAGAAGCCCAGTGGATAAAAGATGGAGCTGTGCATCCCCCTGTCTCCACTTGCACAGAAGTCTCACACAGTAGGATTTAGCTAGACCCTAAAAAGATACAAATAAACACTCGCTCCCCAGCCTGGCCTTACTTCTAATCTGCTCCCAGCTGAACTACTTGGACCAGGCTGCAGGCTTGAGCCAAGATTTCCAGCTGACTTAAGGAGGAAAGGATGGAAAAAATAAATGGCTGTGGGGAAAAAATAAAAGCTCCTGATAGTTCCTTAAATGGATTTTTTTGCAATCCAAAAGAAATACAATAAACTCAAAAGCCATTTTTCAACAACATTAAAGAGGCAATAAGCTAGGCCCAAGTAGTGCCAGAAGACCTGGCTCTCATTTAGCACAGATCAGAAGAACTACAGCTATTTGTGGCAGATGAGGTCCATCCCTGTCATTTTACAGTTATTACAGCTAAAAATCAATTGTCCTTTCTTCCTGAGAGGTTTTCTGGCAACCTCCTGCACTCACTGTCAGCACTGTTTCCCCAGCCACCTCCCCAGGGATTTCACAGCACCTGCTCCCCCTTCCAAGGGAGGAACACAAAAGCCAGGGCAGCCCAGTTCCTCTCTCTGCTTTGTAATAGTTCATCCCTTTGTTCAGAGCCCAGAATCTGCTCCTCACCAGTTAATGTCCCTGGTGTTTTCCTTATGGCTTCTGGGAGCCCATTAACGATCCCAGTGTGGGTTCCTCTTCCTCCCAGGGCTGGGTTGTGCTGGCAGGAGGTGCCTGAGCTGACTGGCTTTCACTTTGTCTGCCAGGAGCAGCAACATTTATTGGTGTTTGTTCAGCTCTGAGCAGAGCTCAGCCCCAGCTCATCAGCACAGCACAGGACACAAAGCAGGAATCCCCTCACACTCTGGTCTTAAATAAAGACCCACAGTTGCTTTGGGAAATTGTACAAGACTGTGAGAGCCCTTCAGGTTTTACTGAGGGATCCTCAGAGTGAAGAGCTGCTCTGCTGCAATCCCAGCCTGTCCCTTGTGTAGATCAAAGCTGTATAAAATCCTCTTTGTGCCACCCTTCCACGGGGTGAGTGCACCTGTGGGCCCTGCCCAGAGCCCAACTGCACCTACAGCCTGTTCAGGGTTTGCAGACCAAAAAACTCCCACCTTAGTTACCTTAGGGCACTACTTATTCATCACCCAAATGATGAACCAACACTGACTCAGATTTGTAGTTTATCATTACAGAAAAAAAATCAAAAACTAAGTGTATTTTTCTATGTATAACTCACAACTCAAATAATCTCTGTTAAAAACAGAAGGCTGAGAATGTACTTGAAGGTCAAGGGAAACTACTAAGAGTGAAATAGCTCTGGGATAAATTCCCTCTGTTAAATTTCATTTGGACTTTCTTGTCCTTGTTCATTTTGACAGATTATCTGCAAGGTCACAGGCATAAAAAGAAGAAAACAGTTCTGGTTTTATCTCACTCCATTCAGAGAGATTCAGTTGCATATCAAGAACTATTCAAAATACTTGTCAAGATAATTTCTTCTGGACAGAAGATCACCATTGCTGAGACATTCAGAGATGCTTTGCAGGGGTTTATAGGCAAGGTTGCTCAGTAAAAATGTACCAAGCACCAGTTGTATTGGTTTTGTATTTTAGTACAGACTAATTGGAATATGAAAGCTTTTAAGTAACAGCCAAGAATGGTTAATGCTCCACCAGATTATTAACTTGTACAGACTACTAATCAAAGATGAAACAAGTGAAATTGCAAATTATATGTAACAGACCTAGGGACAGATCTGAGCACAGTGCTCAGGAATGCTATTCAACTCAACAAGACTGCATTGTCTAAACAGATTTTTAAGAAAATCTTGGGCTTAGTGACTCATGTAAGAGTCATTCTTTAGTACTCTATAATTTGGTCTTCAGCTACAATTACGCAGTTTCAGCTGCTTCCCATGAGCAAAAACTTGCTTTCCTATCTCTCAGGTGTCATTCTGGAAGTTTCTCTGGAGAGAAGACCCCTCTGAGTCGTTGTCATTCTGAAACATTTAGCACCAGAGTTTGTCTTCTGGAAGGGCAGGAATGTATTATCTTCTTCATTCTTCTTATCTAAAGGTAATCTTCTGTGTCATATAAACTACCAAAGAGTTGAGGGGGGCTTCATTCTCACCCTTCACAGTGTCCTCTTGGGAGATTTCTTTACACAGGCAAGAGCTCAGTTACTGAGGGGGATTAATCTAATCATCAGCCCCTTCTCCAAGAGCATAAACAAAACCATTTCTCAGGCTCTGGCCAGCTGGTTCTATGCTTCATTGGAAGAGCTAATCTTGCTTTAAATACTTCTCCAGGAGAAACATTCCAAACATCAGCATCTTCTCCATCACAGCCAGGCTTCAGCTGTGGCTCTGTGCAGCCTCCCTCCAGTCACTTCTCTCCTTGGCTGTTGTTTGTTCTCACTTGGACTGAGCACATTTCTCTTTCCCCTGCTACGCCCAAGGCCAAACAAAGCCTGCTCACGTCTAGTTAGCTATTAAGAGTGAGTTAATTGGTGCAATAGGGACTTCAGACTTGGGGTGATTAGCTCCACAAATTCACCGTGCAAAGACAAAAGGCCTCCAGAGAAGTTTAAACAAGGGTGTGGGTTTTCCTGTTTAATTTTACCTGCCTAACCTCATACTGCTCATGGATCATTCAATATTGAATTATTCCCATGTCGAGGAAGGGGATGGGAGACCTCTCAGTGGTGACAAGGAGGGGAGTGCACGAATTCCCTCCTCATGAAATAGCTAAGGCAGACTTAAGCTCAAAAGGTGCTTCTTTATGCCCTGAGTGCTCAAAGGGCAGATGTTAAGCCTTCCTAGGAGGAAGACAGGCAATAGGAAATTGTCTTCTTTTTTAAAGGATTAACTCCTAAGTTGGAGGATGAGCCAATCCTTCCCTCTCTCTCCCTCCTGCTGGTGTTCATACAGAAAACAGCGAGGGGAGCTGATGGTTAGGATCATAATAAACAAGTTACCTGTACTACTTCCTTGACCAGAGTCTTGTCAGTCCCAGTTTTGGCTCTCTGCAGGCCACTGACATCCTCTCCAATCCAGGTGATGAGGGCAAACTTGACTCTCTTGCTCATGGCATCGCCGGTGGTGAATCGGACAAAGCCGAACAATCGCACATCGTCTGTGGGGGCAAAAACGGGACAAACTGATTAAACCCAGGAACATCCCTGCCTTTTTCCCCTTTTCCCCTTTTCCAGGGTGAGCCTGCTGCTCTCAAACACCAAGGCAAGGCACTGATCCCGTGTTTCAATGCCAGCATTTGGGAATCAGGGGCTCTGCTCATATGCCCTGTGTTCACAAGGTGTGCTCTGCCCATGTCAGCTCTGCCTCTTCTGGGTTCTCTGAGTTACTGGGAGGAAAGTGGCTGTGCTGGACACCCCACAGCACAGTGGAAATGGTTCAAATACAGTCAGCAGGCAGGTCAAGAGCACAGAGCTAACCCCAGTTGCACATTCAGTCAAATGGTTCATCTGCAGGTCTGGCGAAGAAAGGAGGAAAGTGATATCCTGGTGTCTCTTACAGAACAGCAGGATTAGGGGCACATTTTATAACATTACCAGAAACTGACCATTGTGCAAATCTGATCTTTCTCCCTCCTTCCATCCATTTCTGGCTCACTTATTTACAAGAAGAAGGGGAGAAGAAGGAGGAAAAGAAAAATCTGCAATTTCTCGCCCAGGTGTGTTTTTTCTACTCCTTCAGAAGGCCTGGAAGGAAAAGTCCTGGACTTCAGAACTGTGCTGATCTTTGTTTCACAGCTGGTTTGTGCTACATCACACCAGACTGATTGAGCCTGGGCCATATGTGTGACAACCTTGGAGACTCTTATCTCAAAGAGCTCCTTCCTCCATCTCCTGGTGACTCATGGAGCAGTTGGGAGCCTTCCTGATCAGGAGCACCATCCCCCTGCATCCCCAGGCTCCTGCAGGAGTGGCAGAAAGCAGAGCAGATGGACACTTGTGCAACTGTGGAATATTGCCCACCATGGCTCCTTCATCTCTCAGAGGTCACTCGAGGCCTTTTGAAGGAGGTGACTCAAGCCAGGAGAACAAAGCTGCTCTTTGAGAAGACTCCTGGTAATCCTGGCACACTTGTTGTGACCAGTTCAACGTGCCTTAGAGGGATTTGCTGGGTTGACTAATTGCCAGGTGAAAATGTAGGCTCCAGGTGTAGGAATGACTGCCAACATCCCCAGCATCCTCCCTGAGCAGCCAGGACAGCCCCAAGAGCACTGGAGACAGGGGAGAAGCAGCCAAAAATTGCTTCTCCCATGGATGTGGACTTTTCCCATCCATAGAAAATAAGCTGCTAGAAATCAATGTTTAAAAAAAAAACAAACTGGGGTATTCTCTGCAAGCTGACATATCTCAGAGCTTCTTTAACACTCTGATTTGCCAAAGTGTGGACAAAGTCCCCTTGATAAAAGAGAAGACTTTTTTAAGTGGGAAAAAAATTCCACCTCTGCTCTCCCTGTTTTGTTCCCTCTGTTCTTTTTAATTTTGTTGTCACTGACTGAGTAATACTGGGCAAACTGGAAAATGGATGTAGGGGGGTGTGTGAGCCAGTACAGTGTTCAAAACAAACTCCTCTGAAGAATTCAAAATAGAAACAAAGAGAAAGATCATATTCAGAGGAAAAAATCCAGATGGATCTTTGGAAGGAGAGAAAGAGTCGTGTATCAACAATGCAGGCAAACCAAACTTCTCCCTCAGTTACCCTGCTACTGGTGAGTGTAAGAAACACATGTGGAGACTCCTGGTTCTGACAGTAAATCCTCTTCCCAAGACTGATTAGAGCCATAAATGAAGCGACAGCCAGGAAATACCCAAAGGGAAGAGGGACAGTAAATCCCCTGACATTACATGTTACAGTGAACAGATCCAGGAGCAAGCCTTGCTTCCCCAGCTCTGACAGCAAAGGGGGCCAAGAATTGTTCTGTGGCTCCTCTGGGAACAGTCCTGGAAAACCCTTTAGTGGCATTGAGTGCTGGGAGCTCCTGCAGTGCAGTGGTGTCACTGCCCTCCCCATGGAGCCCTCAGTCCCCACCTCCAGCCTGTGGGGTTTTCATCCCTGCCCCTCCTGCCAAAGGCTGTCACAGAGCCTGAACACTGGATATGCTCCTTTATTATAAAGATACTGGAAAAAGATAATTAATGTGAAAAATCTGTGCTTTTTCATAGCAGCACAGAGGGGAAGTTCCAGGGATTTCCCATGGCTGGAAGTGTCCAAGGCCAGGTTGGATGGGGCTTGGAGCAGCCTGGCATAGTGGAAGGTGTTTCTGCTTGTGATGGGGCTGGAATGAGATGATCTTTAAGGCCCCTTGCAGCACAAACCATTCTGAGATTCTATGAATTTGTCTGTCAGAATAACTTCCATTTTACATTAACCCACAGCTCACTGGCAGCAGCAGGATTTGCTTCTCAGCAGGACTTTCAGTGCTTGCCCATCCTGGTTGAGAGCAGCTCAGTGACACTGAAGAGAGCCAAAGCCAGCAATTCCAGCTTTTATCCATGAGATCACCTGAGCATGAACACCTCTTACTTCACCGTGTTCAGTCCAGGTAAGTTCAATGAGCACCTGAGGTTGGCCTGGGGCTCTGAGTCACCTCTTGGGCAGATTTTCCTGGGGCTGCTTCACTTGTGGGGGCTTGAAGGGGTCACACCCTAGCTGGGTCCTGTCTCCTCCTGTTTCCCCACGGAGTTTCCATCCCTCCTGGAGGCAGAGCAGGCTCCTCAGCTGCCCCAGCTTTCAGCCCAGGATATTTAGCACGATTGTGATGCCTTAGCTCTCTGTGCCGCGTGTGAATCGCGCTGCACACAAAGCCGAGAGGGAATGTGAATTGGAGCCCTGAGCAATTAGCATGTCTCTGTTCCTAAAAGGGCATCAGGGACGGATGGGGAGGTTTTTAGCGCTAGCTCAGCCCGGGTATAAGCCTCTCCAACCGGAGGTCAAAATCCCCGAGCAGAAGTGGCTGAGTTTCACAATTAGTGTGAGGCGTGTTCAGAGTGATAAGGGGATCAAAAACGAGAGTTCTTTCCTGCTCCCAGCTTTCCTCTTTCACAGTTAATCAGTTCTGCCCTGCCAGATCAGCTCCCCACGCTGGAAGTCATCAATGCCATCAGTGCCAATTCCCGGGGAAATCTCAAGGCATTAACATCCACCACCCCCTTCTCACACAAAACCACTCACGATGGTTTTAGGAATTTGCTGGGAGTGAGGGGAGCAGAACAAATCAGAAAGAGACAGGATAGATTTCCCCTGAAAGAGGAAATCCTGCCTAGTGCTGTGCCACCCCCTTCCCAGCCACCCAGACAGGAATTCCAGGGCAGATAGAAGGGAATATCTGATCTGGGGGGAACGGAAATAGCAGCTTTGTTTGAGATCCCACAAGATCCAGACAGCAGAAATTAACAATGTTAATTCAATTAATACCACGACTCCTTTCACAATGGCTGGACAAACAATGAGCAGGGCAATGAATGCCTTAACGAGCATCACTTGGTATTTCTCTCCAAACTCTTTTATTTATCACTAAGGCAGGATTTTCCAAAGATCCTGATTAAGCTGCCCTTGGCTGTCAACAGAGCTTGATGCCAAACTACAGAGATTTCCTTCATGGTATCCTTCCCTTTTTCTACATCCACTCGAGTCCTTTGGTTCAGCTGTAGTGAAAATTTCCCCATTAGATTAAAATGCAGTGAGTCATCAGTAAAAGATAATAGCTGCAGGAAAGAAATACACTGTCAAACCGTCACGGTTCTCAGGCTGAGGGCTCTGAATGGCCAAGCCAGAGATAAAAACACTGCTGAATCAAGGTCACAGGCAGCAGGGCAGGTGATGGGCTGACCTGCTTTTGTCTTCCGTCCAACATGAATTACTACAGCGCATGGCAGGTTCCAGGAAGATTTAATTTGTTTGCTTCAATTGGATTAATTTTAGATTAATTTGTCAATTTTCCACCTCTTCAGTCAGCCCCGTGGTCACATGGCTACGAGTGCAGACAGAAACGTTCCCTTACCTCTTCCTACACTGTTTTTTCCTCTTAAACCCAGCACTAAGCCCACAGATCTCGTGCAGGGCTGCCTTGCTCCACCCCAACGTGTTCATTAAATCATCTCTGACCCCAAAGCCACCACAGGGCTTGGCTGGGGCACCAAACCTCCTCCAGGTGACTCCAGGGGTGGCTGATGTGAGTGCAGGGACACAAGTGCTTGGGAAAATAACCTTCTCTGGTCCAGTGAAGCCATCAGGGGGTTGCTGCTAGCCCAGGGACAGGCATGGTTTCTCTCCTGACCTGGGCAGATGCTGAGGGCAGAGTGGGAGCCAAAGGGGACCCAGCTCTTCCCTGGAGGAAGGAATGGTGGTGCTGCTTGGCCAGAAGGGCCAGGCAGGCCCCAAAACAAAGGTGCAAAGCTCTTCTTTCCCTGCTCCTGTGCCCCCCAGGGGATGGCAAAGGCACACCAACAGCCATGACACTTCAATTAAACATCACAAACCCAAAGAGTTACCATCACTGCAGGCCTTGACCTGCTGAGTTACTCCCACAAAAAACCAGTGAGAATATTCCCTAAAGCCACAGCCTGTCCACAGGCAGGGCCAGGCTAAGCCAGGAGATGCTGTGACCCTGCCAAGAGCACGTCCACACAGGCAGGGAGGGCACAGGGGCAGGGTGACAAATTCCATAAGCCACCCGTGGCCCCAGGTCTTCCTCTGAACAGCCAGTAAGGGAAAGCAGGAGAGATGAACGCCGAAGAGGAAAAACAAAAGCAGTAGGAGATTGATTTACAAGGCCCATTTTAGCAACTTAAGATGCAGCCAAATGCAGATAAGCACCTATCTCATTATATGTCCTCGTGTGTTTTTACAAATCTTTCCTACAACCTCAGGTGCCAACGTAACCTTGGTGATCTCTCAGCTCCCAGCTGCTACATTGATAATGTGCAGCCCAGGATTTCTGGGACAATTGATCTAAAGCCCCCAAAAAATTGTATTTTTATTAGGAGCCAATTCTGTTTCTATTTTCTAATATTTTATGTCAAGCCCAAATGATTTTATAGGGTATTTATTTCAGACCAAAGATTTTCTGTTCTTCCTGCTGCTGAATGCCCAGTGTGGTTTTAGGCTGATCTTTTCAGACACATGAATAACTATCCCATTTCATGCTGTCATTGCAATTATTTATCTGGACTGGGGCTTTCCAAACAAAAGGCTCATTATTTCTTTTGTCAGAGATGCATTGAAAACAGCTGTTCACATGTGGCATGGAGGGGGGGAAATACAGTCTTCTGACCACTCCATTGCTTAATGGCAGAATACACACTAAAAAAAAATGAAATTAAACCACAGACAGAGCCAATGTGATGCTTTGCTGCTTCATAATACAGACACTGAGGCAATGTCCAGGGCAGTCAGGTACAACAGACACACACAAAAGTTCCACAGGATGTCATTTCAGTTGTACCTCATTCCACTCTTCTCAGCAACAGCATCACCAACCCAGCTGTAAGACTTTGAAATTAAAAACATTTAAAAAAAAAAGTTCTAAGAGGTGTCACATCCTTCCATACAATAACCTTCAACTCTTATCTCTTTCTGGCTTCAAATCCACCAGCTCAGCTGCTTTTTTCCAAAGTGCACTGATGGCATGTAGTACTAACCACCAAATTAATGCTTCCTCTGGAGCCAGGCCATCTGCAGAGGCAAGAGCTGGAACTGGGAAGTAAAATGGATCAGAAGCCTTGAATTAAGTCCTTGTTTAATGCAGAGGTAATCTGTGCTGTTAAGACCAACCAAAACAGTCCTCAGCCAGGAGACACAGGGGGTGTTTAATGACCCTGACACAGTGAATGTCCTCGACTTTGGTCTCAGACTCAGACAAGGGCCAGCACAGGCAGGACTTTGGCCATCAGGCAGCACTGCAAGAGGAAGAGCCCCCAGCAGCCACCTCCAAATCATACAAGGATGATACAAACCAACCTCCCTGGCTTTACTTTGGGATGGGCTGGAGGAGAGGTGCTCACACACGTGAGGCTTTGGGGGACAGAGGAGGTGAATGCCTGGCTCTAAAGCAGGGTCTGCTGCCTCCAGGCACTGTTGGAGCTGTCTTGGGACAAACAGACCTTGCCAGGATGGGGACTGACACACAGAAGTCCAGGGTCCAGGCTGTGTTTGCAGCATCACCCCAGCACCCTGGACAAAAGGGCACTGCAGAAGCTCTTCTTTCCATGTTTCCTCCCTCTAAGAGTGGTAATTGCTGTCCCCAAACGGGGATGGGAAGAATGTGATAGTTTAATAGTGCTGTTTGTTAAACTTTCTGTTTCCACATAAAGCTTAGTGAGGATCTAAGGAAGAAAAGGCCCCCACGCCAGGATCTGGAAGATGCAGGTGTGATGTGGGACGTGTATCTGGGAGAAATGAACACAGCAGAGGAGGAATGAACCCACAGCAGGGACAGCAGCAGCTCCTGCCCCAGCTCAGCACCTCTGTCACGTGTGCTCGGGGCTGCTGGAGGTGAGCAGAGCTGGTTTCTGACACGGCCCCCCTGAGCTGCTACTTCCTCTAAAAGAAGCAATTTCAGTTTCCCTCCTTTCTCTTTGTCCCCAGCCACACTGCTTCCCCGAGGAGGTTTGCAGAATCAGTGATGGGCATGGAAAGGGTTATAGATGGGGGGGGGAAAACAGCAAAAACACAGCCCTGTTACCAACAGCCCCTTCCAGCCCCCTGAGCTCTGCCACTGCACAAGGCAGGACATCTACACAGGCAAATACCTTCCAAACTGGTACAAAAGCCCAGACTGGTCCCGGAGGCACAGGGATCAGCAGTGACCCCGCCCAGTGCCCGGCAGGGGTGCAGTGTGCACTAACCAAGGTGCTTTTAATAAGAATGGCTCTCAAAGAAAGGGGGGACACGGATGTTTGCAGCTCAGAATGGTGCTGAAAGAGCCGGGGTAGAAAGTGGAGCAGAGCGAGCTCTGACGGTGACTCTTTGCACGCTGAGATTTGCAATCCCAGCTCCTGCTCTCACCTCCAACCACCAAATGATGCTCAGCGTCTAGCAGAGGCAGCTGCAGCACTTTGTGGCTTTCAGGGCAGTGTTTCTCACACAACAGGAATTCAAACCAAGGAAGTTTATTCTGATACCAAGTTTTTTTTTTTTTTAATTTTATCGCATTTTCTGAAGCTGTTTGCAGTGAGAGCAGCTCTTCTCCCCTCCAGTGAAATGTAAAAGGAAATGAAAGATACAAGAAGGAAAGAGATAATATTTAACAGCTTTCCCCATCCCTTGCTACTCTTTTTTACTGACTTTGTTTCAGTGGAAATATTCCAGCCCACTCCACTTTTACTTTCTTCCAGATGGGAAGGAAAGCTCCAACTTCACTGCTGGCACAAGGTTTGATTCCTGACTATGTCTAGCAGGCCAGGTGAAGGTTTATGCACAGATGGAGCCTCCAAAACTTGCATCTCTTCCTTCCCCAACTGCAACACCGAAATTCGTGGGTGGAGGAAGATCCTTT
This sequence comes from Trochalopteron elliotii, assembly GCA_024734555.1. NCBI lineage: Eukaryota > Metazoa > Chordata > Aves > Passeriformes > Leiothrichidae > Trochalopteron > Trochalopteron elliotii. The sequence continues at coordinate 1,514,064 of JANPWX010000387.1, forward strand.
TCAGCTCTCAGCCAAGGACCAGGCACCTCAATTTGGCTTTTTGTTAAGCCTCACCCAGCCGTGCTCCAGAGATGGGTTTGGGGCCAACTTCTTGGCCCTGGTCTGCCAGGGAACAGCCCTCAGCAGGTGCATGCCGAGGGAAAGGGAAAGAAGGAAGAGAGAAAGGGAGCAATGGAACAGCTCTAAGGGATTTAGCTCCCCATTAAAGGCTAACAATAGACCCACGTATTTAACTCTTCCCTTACTGAGCTTATTTCTAAAATATGGAAAATTGCCTTTTTTTCTGTCTTGGGGTCAGCTTGGTTTGAGCACCCTGTTTATAAACCCTGTTTATAAACCTATTAAGAACAGAAATGTGTTCTCCAGAGTGCAGTGTGTGCCTCCATTCACTGTCATCCTCATCCTACCCTACCCAACTGGTGCCTATGCTCTGCCAAAGCCCCTCTGCCTGCTCAGCCACTCCAGAAAAGGATTCCCTGTGCCACAGAATGGAGGAGAGGAAGTTCTTAAGGGGTTTCTATCCAGAAAAAGCATTTAAAATCAGCTCAGATAAAAAGAAAGACGTGGACTGTATAAAGTGGAGAGAAAAGAAACGGGGAAGGTTCCCCTGCAATCCTCAGGTGTCTGGGGACACTGAAGATGCTCAGTTAAGTTGGCCAGGAGAGGAGACAGAGAACTTGGCACCCAGATCCTGAAGTCGTTGACCTCCCAAGGGAACAATTAACCACTGCCATGAACTTCCAAATAGTGCCAAGGCCCCGGGGTTCCCTGGATTCCAGGTAATTGCTTTTCCCTTCTGTTGCCCACTAATGAGAGTCGAGGGGGAAGGAGCTCCTGCAGTGAAGTGATCAGTGACTCTTCTGACACCAACCACAACAGGACCTTTCTTAGTTCTGAGACCCTTCCCTGCAGGTTCTCAAGAACAGCTGGAAACGAGTGGCTGCATTAATCTCAGTGAGAGCCCACTGCCAACATCACAGCAGAGCAGCCTAAAGCATCTTCATCTCATGGCTCCATTCCAAGGGCTAAAATACACTTTTCTCCTGTGATTGATCCGACCTGTCCTGCCCCCAGTTACACTCCTGGGAGTTCTGCCCTTCACTCAATAAAGCACAGCCAAGCCCTGGGGCTCTCAGCCCCACAGACAGGCACTGCTGTTTTCCACAGCCACGGGACTGCCTGAGTGTGCCCTGGAACCTTGGGAGGGCAGAGACTGCTCACCACAACTCCTCCACAGCTCAGACGCAGAATTCTGAAAATACAGGTGAATCATAGCACTCGATTGTACAGTAACTGGCTGAACGAGGAAGACTTTGTTATAATCCAGTATTAGTAAAAAATCCTCCGTATCTCACCTCACTTGGTGACACTGTTAACTAGCAGCCAAGACAGGAGGAAAACCGAGATAAAAACCAAACCCCGCTTTTGTGAAACTCATCAAAAGTCACGATCAGACAGAGTTAAACACTCCTCAATGCATTTTCATTTTCCCCAGGCTTTGTTCCTCCCCTGAATTTTCCACAGCCGGCAGCTCAGCAATCGACTGCCACGTTTAAACCTGGAGCTGCAACAGTTGCGGTTGTGCAACGCCACATCTGCGATTGTTTGCAGGGCTGTATTGTTCGAGCCCAGCTTTGCAACGAGCACCCTCCGCTCACGTTTTTGTGCTCTTAAAAAAATCCCAGCGAGCCTTCCAACTGCAGTTACCTCAGTGCTATGATTTTCAGAAGAATTTTATAAGTATTTCATTCACAACGATCTGTATGATTGCATCTTTCTAGCCACGGCAATTGAGTCGATTTTGCTCTGAAATTGCATTTCCACACAAGGCGACCGTTGCTTATCACGCGTTTTATCTGGTTTATAACCGAGAAGCCGTGAAAGATTGTGCAAAGAGGGGAGAAAAGGCCCCAAGGACCTTAAGTCTAAGGGTGAGACAAAGGACCCGCTGGACTATGGACTTGAGGGAGTTGCACTCTGTGGAGCTGGAAAGGCGATCCCGGCAGGACAGGGCGGGCACGGGGAAGCAGCAGCACTAATCCCACTTCCCCAAGTTTCCTCCCATCCTTTTCCCCTCGCCCCGGGCAGCAGGAAGGGCGGAGAGAGGGGCCAAAGCCACGGAGACGGCGCTTACCTGTGCACTTCCTTTTAAAGGTTTCATAGTCTACCCCTTGGTCTCCAGGGACGATTGTAGAGCCGTTGTACTTAAACGTCACCCTTCGAGGAGGGAAAAGACAACGGGAATGAATAATACAGTCAAAAGTCACCTTTCCGGATGGGGAAAAGGAAAGGGGAATAACACATTTAAAAGTCACCCTTTGGAATGGGGGAAGGGAAGGCGAAGAATACATTGAACAGCCACAGTCTTAAGGAAGGGAAAGGAGGAGATGGGGAAGACCAGGCTGTAAAAAAATCCCATCCTTTAGGAAGGGGGAAGAGGAGAAAGG
>JANPWX010000387.1:1522005-1543511 GCA_024734555.1 Trochalopteron elliotii
GGCCGATGTGGAAGTCCCCGCCCCGCTCGGGTCCCGCCCCGCCGGCATTTCCTGCCCCGGGCGCGGGGTGAGGGGGCGGCTGCAGCCTCCAGGAATTTGTCCCCGCTTTGTTTTCCCCGCTGTTTTCAGCCCGGATTTTTTTACCCCCGGCCGATGTAGCGGCCGGAGCGGGGCCGGGGCCGGTCGGTGACCGCGGCCGGGGGGTTCCGGCCGGCCCCGGGCAGCGCTCGGAGCTCCTCCGGCAAACCTTCACCAATTCCGGAGCGACCGCCGGTACCGGCGCTGGGCTGTGCTCAACTTGTTGACACAACCGACCTTTGACAGCACCGAGGGAGGGAAAAAAAAAATAATATTTTTTTGTTTTGTTTTAACCCGGACATTTCCAAGGTGCAGATCAGCACGTGGCGGTGTGGGAATTGCACTCCCCGCTCGGCACCAGACGCGTGTGAGCGCTCAGGAGGGGCTGGCGAGCTGCTGAACATCTTCCTGTGCCTTTGTTGCAGGAGTGCTGCGGATCGGGCGGTCATGGAGGGAACCCGGCAGAGCAGGATCTGCCGCCCGCACAAGATAAGTGAATCCTCGAAGGTTCGTACGGTTTGTGTCGCTTACCCCCCCAAAAAAAAGAATCCCGCAATGGAAGGGTGGTGGGGGTAGAGGGTCTCCTTTGGGCGGACTGGTTTGGGGGAATGTGAGTGTTCGGAGCTTTTAGAAAAGAGGGATGGAAATGGTGGTTTACCTGCTCAAGTATTTTTGGTAGAAGTTGCTGCCTAGTGATTAAGGGGAAAAAAAGGAAAAGCAGCAGCAAATGGGCATCTGCTCATCATGACTCATAACTCAGAAACCCACATCATTGCAGCACAGTAGTTTCTCTATACTAAAAATTCAGTTATGAAATGTGTGGTGTTTGTTTTTTATGCTGATCCATCTCGTAAAATCCAAGCTCGTTACAAAAGCAAAGCTGGGATTACTCTTCAGATTCAGTCTTGGTTTTGTACAGTCTGGGAGTCTTGATCCTGCAAACTGTGGTTAGCCCAGTGAACTCACAGGACCTGAATTGCTTTCTTAGGTTTGTGGGGTTCATTTTCTTTGTCTCAAATCTCTGTCTGCACAAATACATTGTTTTTATTTGTGAATTCACGGAAATCCATCTCAGGCAGCTCTTTATGCAGGTCCTCAGGATGATTTATAAGATGATAATAACAGCTGTAATTATTATGTTCACTTTGTTTCATGCCAGTGCAAGCTGCTTTTGTGCTGTGGTTACAGGAACTGCAGAGCAGGTACCTTGTAATGCCAGAAAAACAGCAGGAAAAGAGAAACTTTTCAGTGCCTTCATCTGTCTTACCAGAGCTGAACGAGCCAGATCTCATTTTCTTTTGCACCATTGATGAGCAGCAGTGTTGCATTAACAGTCTGGGGGAAATTAGATCTTTGAATCCAAGAGAAGCTGAAATTCTGCTCTAACACAATTGATGAAAGATAAATAGGACTAATTTTTAAATGCGTCCCTACCAATGTAATCTTTCCCCCAGTGCTGATCCTGTCTGCCACTTAAATGGTTTAGTCTGAATGTAATGATAATTCATCACATTAAAAATTAATTAACTTGACAGCATTGTTTTATTTGCTTGCTTAGACAGCAGCTGTCAGTATCTGTTAAACTTAGAGTTACTGGATAATGCTGAGGCTGTTCTACAGAATATAAATAGCGTGAGAAAGATGTTCAAGTTCAGCATGAAATCAGCCTTGGTTTTGAAATGTGCAGCTCTCAGCTCCTGTATGTTGCTCCCTGAACCAATGAAGTCACTGAGTGGCTGAAATATGTTGGTGTATTCCAAGTGCAGTGTGGAATGGGGTTGGTGCCTGATTCCTGGAGCAGCAGCAGTTCCACATGGCAACAAGGATTTCAGGAGTGCCAGTTGCCAGGCGTATCTGAGGGCAGGATTATGCTGCTGACTCAACATCCAGCTCAGCACAGAGGGATCTCTGGCAAATCTTATATTCTGCTGTAATCTTGTTATGGATGATGGTGGTATTAGGGAATATTAGAGAGAAATGATCAGCCAGTTCCCAGGGATGAGAGGGGGGGGAGGATGGGGTTGCTTCAGTGCAAGGATTTGGTTCAATCCTCTCCCCTGTGAGTCAGATTCAGGAGAAGGTGCTGCAAGTTGTTATTTCTTGTCTGTTCATCTGCCACCATTAACTACCCCTGATTACAGCTGCCACAAAAGTGTGGTTTATCCTTTGCCACACTTGTTCTTCTCCCCCTCCTTTCCACCCCCTGGTTTCTGCTTAGGCTCCTGTACAATATCAGCTTTTCCCAAACTCAGGAAAATGCAGATAAAAAGCTTTACAGTCCTTAAACCCTTTTTGTTTGTTTGTTTGTTTGTTTCTGTTACAGATCTCTGGCAGTTTTATTCTTTAGTTTATCCCACTTGGCTGTCTATGCCATAGATCCCTTTTTAAGTTCAGAGGTGTGATGAGTATTAAGCAAATTAAAGAGTTTTGATCCAGAAACCTTTTAATTATTGAAGTCTCTTCCCTTAGACTGGTTTAACTCTGCACACTTGAATGTTCAGAGCCATTCCAACAGCAGGATTTTTGGCAGCTTGGGCTCCATTGTTTAGAAAAGAACATAAGGAAATAAAGAGAATCTGCTGGGATGTCACATTAAGAGTAGCACATTTGGTTGTTAATTTGGGTCTCAAAAAGCCCTTTTGGCTCTAAGAATCAAACCCTTTCCACCTTTCCACCCAGGTGGGTGGAGAGGGTCTCGCTGTGGTTTAACCAACCCAGTAATGGCTTTTTCAGGCTGCTGTGATCATGTGTTCTCTGCTGGGGCAGCCAGCAGAGCCACAGGTAATGAGGATTTCTAGGAGAAACCACAGTTTGGTGGGGAAGGGACGGGGGAGTGTCTGGGAGGCTTGAAGAGACCTCAGGTCACCCGTGTGACCTTTTCAGGTGTCACCCCTGGGAATGCAGCCTGGGGGGTTAGGACAGGGCCAGACTCAGGCAGGCAGGAGTGTTCAGAGCTGCCTTAGGTAGGATACAGGGATGTGCTTCCATTCCACCCCTTTTCACTCCTCTTACAAGTTCTCACAGGCTCTGCCTGGGTTGGATTTGGTAATTAAAGTATTTGGTATTTGCATTTACCTTAACCCAGCTTTTATTAAGAGACATCACAAGGTACCTGACTGTGCCATCACACATTTAATTCCTCCTCAGAGTGGTCCTAAAACTTCACTTGACATTCTGGAGTGACCAGTTCATGTTCTGCAGGACATTTGATGGCTAACAGACTGTTTCCATCTTGGTTCATCCTGAGGCTGGTGACGTGAGTCTGTGAGAAAAGAGGCAAATGCTGGTCACCTCAAAAGCTCAGTGACACGTCCAGAGCTGGTGGTTAGAGTGTGAGGACCAAGGGGATCCCAGGAGGGCACTTAATGGATGTGTCTTGAGGGCATTTTCCCTTTTCTTTAAAAGAAAAAATATCTGCTGCTATTCATTTAAACAAAACCTACCTCAGCTTCTGGAAGCAAGGAGAAGCCTTGTGGGAATCAGCCACATGTGTGGCTTTGCACATAAATAAACAGCTCTTACTTCTGAGTGCAGTGTGTGTGCCTGGAATAATGTGGGAAGAAAGAGAGGGATTTTACCCTAACAAGCTTAGAAATGCAGAGTTCTGGAAAGATTTAAGAGGGGGTAGCTGTCAAGCAAGCAGTAACCCAAACAATACATGGGCTGAATGAAAATTCAGAATACTGCTGCGTGTGTGTCTCCCACTCCAAATGCTCTGTGAGTGGCTTATCTGGGAGAACTCTGTAAGGAGTCATTTGGGGGACAAGAAAGAAAGGAAATGTCAGCAAGATGTCTCCGAGACAATGAGTGGAAGAGTTTCAGAAAATTGTGCCTGCATAACTCATCAGGGAGGAGGTTTCAGTGCAGCATCGTGGGGGAAGGAAGAGTAAATTATAAAAGAAGGGGAGTAGGAAGCAGTAAAAGTTTCCATAGGCCTTTTGAAGTGAAGGTGAGGAGCTCAGGCTCGTACTGTGTCACTTGCCAACTACTTGACGTCAAAATTTATTACAAATGTGAATGAGCACCACAAAAAAGCTGTCTCTGACTTAGGTATGGCTGCACTTAGTGGGGAAAACACATTCCACTCTGGAGCTGATCTTGGTGGAAGTGCCTGACCCTGGTTTTGTTCTCCAGGTGTACAGGTGGGATGACCACTCCAGTCTGGTTCTGCAGAGCCTGAACGAGCAGAGGCACCGAGGCCTCTTCTGTGACATCGTGCTGGTGGTGGACGAGCAGCGAGTCCCGGCCCACAGGAACCTCCTGGCCGTGTGCAGCGACTACTTCAACTCCATGTTCACCATCGGCATGAGGGAGGCCCACCAGAAGGAGGTGGAGCTTTTTGGAGCCTCCTACATCGGTCTCAAGGCCGTGGTGGATTTCCTGTACGGCAGCGAGCTGTCTCTGGATGGAGGGAACATCGACTACGTGCTGGAGACAGCCCACCTGCTGCAGATCTGGAAGGTGGTGGACTTCTGCTGCGAGTACCTGGAGAACGAAGTCAGCGAGGAGAACTACCTGTACCTGCAGGAGCTGGCCTCCATCTACAACCTGAAGCGCCTTGACTCCTACATCGACTCCTTCATCCTGCACAACTTCGGCACGCTGTCCTTCACGCCGGACTTCCTGCAGAACATCTCCCTGCAGAAGCTGTGCCAGTACCTGGACAGCAGCGACGTGCAGCAGGAGTGCGAGCACGACCTGCTGCAGGCCGCCCTGCAGTGGCTGACGCAGTACCCGGAGCGGGAGAACGAGGCTTACCAAGTGCTGGACAACATCCACTTCCCCTTGATCCCCAAGAGCGATCTCCTGCACCGGGTGAAGCCCGCCGTGTGCTCGCTGCTGCCCAAGGAGGCCAACTGCGAGGGTTTCATCGAGGAGGCTGTGAATTACCACAACAACGTGACGGCGCAGCCGGTGCTGCAGACCAAGCGCACGGCCCTGCGCACCTGCGAGGAGCGGCTGCTCTTCGTGGGCGGGGAGGTGTCGGAGCGCTGCCTGGAGCTCTGCGATGACACCTGCTTCCTGGACACCGGCAAGGGGCAGTGGGTGGCAGAAACGCCCCTGCCGGCCAGGAGGAGTCACCACTGCGTCGCCGTCTTGGGAGGCTTCATCTTCATAGCCGGGGGCAGCTTTTCCCGGGACAATGGAGGGGATGCGGCGTCAAATCTCCTATATAGGTATGATCCCCGCTGTAACCAGTGGATAAAGGTGAGACTCGAGCTGTATTATTTCTCTGTTCAAAAGTCCTTTACGTTTAGAGGGTTTTTCTCCTTTTCTGATGGAAGGGACAGTGTTGCAATAAGGGCACGAAAAGCACGATGCTCACCCGTCAGGCTGAGAAGTGAGGAGAGAAAGAGACAGTTTATTATGATTTGGGGTTTAAATAGGGTTTGGAATTTGGTCAAGGATTGGGGGTTGAGAGGACCACCTCTCTGACCCCAGTGGTCAACTCAGAAGTCCATCAATTTGTCCTTCCCCCTAGAAAGAATGTTGTTTACAAAACATCAGTCCTTGTTTATCTTACAATTCCTGAGAAACTCCAGTAGAAATATGAAAACAATCAGAAGGCTGAAAAATCAGGGCAGTAGGACAGGGCTTGTTAGAATAGTCAACACGGCAGTGCTTCCGAAGGAAAAGTCAAGTTAGTTAAGTTGAAGCAGCTACTTGAGTCCTTTGCGGGAATGCTTAAATTACACAAAGAGAAAAATAGTTTGGGGCAGATATTCAGCTTCATTTGGGATTTGGGCATCTCATCTGATCAGCGTTTGCCTGCAATTCTTTAGGTTACTTCTGGGAATAGTGCTGGAATGGACTTAGAGGGGATTGCTTGGTTCATCCTCCTCAGAGTGGTACATATAAATCAAAAATGGGTGTGATGTAAAAAGGAAATATTTCTGACAGTTGTCAAGTGTCTCTGTGCTAAATGTCCCTTAGAACAAGCCCTTGGCTCCCAGTCCTGCCACAAAACTCTTCATCTCTGTGGGACCCTGTATCAGGCACTCCTTGTTCCTGTATGGACCAGTCATGGTTCCTATATGGGCCAGTTATGGTTTTTATATGAACCAACCATGATTCCTCTGTGAATCAGTCATCCTAGATGGTTCACTTGTGGTTTTCAGTGATTCCAATACCTGTTCCTTGCAGAGTTTGGGAAGGAGTTGCTATAAACACAAACATTTATGGAGTAACCTGTGTGTTAGATGTTTCCTGTTTTCCCCTTGTTTGAATATGGATGCTACTGCAGGAAAACAAGTGTTGTATGGATATAACGGTCAAAACCAGAATCTCTCCTTACCAACTAAAGGGGAAGGAGCAACTTCCCTATCCTCAGACAAGGATAGCCCTTCAGTCCCTTGCTTAGCAGACACTGAAAGATGCCAGCAGGTTATTTTCTTTGCCAGGTTGCCTCCATGAGACAGCGACGAGTAGATTTCTACCTGGGAGCGATCACTGACATGCTGGTGGCTGTTGGTGGCAGGAATGAGAATGGGGCCCTGTCTTCAGTTGAGACCTACAGCCCTCAGAAGGACTCCTGGACCTACATAGCAGGACTGCCCAGGTAACTGAGCTCTTTGGAAGTTCCCCTGTGTTTGAAGAGTGGTAGTAAAGGGAGCTTGTGTGATTTTAGCTGATGAATGGGAATCCTGGAAGGGAGGGAAGGGGATATAAAACTACTGTGGCATCAGCCACGTCAAACCACAGCAGCAGCTGGGATCTGAACAGGCAGCATGCCTCATGAGGTTTTAAATTTCATCCCAAGGTGCATCTGGAGGATGCAAGGGAGAGCTCTGAGCATTTCATTCTGCAGTTCTTACAAAGCTCTTCCTGAGGCCACTTGGAGTTGAGTATTTTCAGAAGCACTTTTCACATCTTGGTCAAAGGGGTTTGTCATTTCTTTGGCCTTACTTTGTCACCTTGGTGTGATGGTTTTCCTTGTGGAGTGTTTCTCTGCGTTTGGCTGCTCAGGTTGGCTGTCACAGCTAAACACATTTACCTGTGTTGGAAATACAGAACCCTGGCAAATGTGAGCTCTCTCTCTCTCTCTGTCCGAGTTAAAACTTGGCTGTTCTGCTTTTGAGAGGTTTAAGCCCTGCAGCTTTTGTGGTAACAGACAGGACATTGCTGTGTCTTGAATCAACGTCAGAGCAGTGACTTTGGAAGGACAGCAGGACTGCATTTCATTTGCTGACACTGACTCAGATTTAGTGATGTTTCACATTTGTGGGAATCACAGGGACAGTGGCTGTCTGGATGGTGTTTCCATGATGTCTGAAGCCTCAGCAGCAGTGCTGGCATCACAGAGCAGGTTCCTGCAGTTTGGTTTGGGAGTCCAGGGTTTTTCCCTGGTCCCTGAGCTGCAGAGCTGCAGAGCCAGAGGCAGCCAGTGAAGGCACAGAAGCCTGTTGCCCAGTTCTATTTTGGGCAGGTGCTGCCATGCAAGGCTGATCCAGGCTAACAGCTGGGCTTGAGTGCTCTTCACAACAGGATGCTGTTTTATTTCTGCTCACACAGGCAGATCCAGCAGTTGGGGCTAAACACCACAGCCCTTCCTGGGAAGCTGTGTAGGTCCTAAATCCTCCTGTTTACTGGGGACACCTGTGGGGTGTGTCCTGTATGGATATTTTTACTCGTAAATGATCCTGGGGAAGTTCACACAGTTGCCTTAATCCACCCAGACTCTCTAAAAAGGGGCAGCTTGTCTGCATATTCCAACTGCTACCTGTGTGCTGGCTTTGGGAATTCTGCAGCTGCAGCATTTAAAGTGAACTTTGGCTTGTGGGGGTTAATTTTTTATTAGATTGCCTGGCTGGTCTGCTTGGATAAGGCAAAAGTCCCCCTTTAGGGGAAAGACCCCTCTTACACTGCAGGGAGTGGGATGAATTATTCCTGCACCCAAATAAATGATTCTGCATCCTTTCCTCCTGTTGTTCTGTCCCTGTGTCAGCTCAGCTGTGTGGTGAACTAGACAGCTTCCCACTTTTCCATGCACCTGCTGTTTTGCACATTTAAGTGTCTTTAGTTAGGTCTGAGTGGACTCTTGGCACGTTTGGATTTTTTGTCTTTTCAGCCCTTTTTTTTCCCATTTGGTGCTGGGCAGTGAATTGTTTGTCTGTTTATGCATGGAAGGAACAAGGCAAAAAGAATTTTATGCAGGTTGCAAAAGGTGCCAGGCTCAGAGGTGAGCAACAGGAACCTTTCTGACACAGGTCCACTGTTTGAGCTGGTTCAGCAGTGCAGATTTGGGGCTGCTGGAAAGGGTCTGGGCAGCCTTTCCTTGAGGTACTTCAGGTGGAGCTGTTGGAGCAAGTCCAGAGGAGGCATCAGGATGATCAGAGGGATGGAACACCTCTCCTGAGAGGAAAGGCTGAGAGAATTGGGATTGTTCAATCTGGAAAAGAGAAGCTTCAGGATGACCTAACTGTGGCACTCCAGTGCCTGAAGGAAGCCCACAGGAAAGATGGAGAGAGACTTCACAAGGGCCTGGAGTGCCAGGACAAGGGGGAATGGCTTCCCACAGGCAGAGGGCAGGGTTAGATCAGATATTAGAAAAAAAATTCTTTGCTATGAGATGGTGAGGCCCTGGTACAGGTTGCCTAGAGAAGCTGTGGCTGCCCCATCCCTGTGAGTCTGTGATTTACTGGCAGTGGAGGAAGGATGAGAGAGGATTCTGTGATCTATTCAAGACTAAAAGTATTCTAGCTGCAGTTCCTGCTGCCTGCTCCAGTCTTCCCTTCAACTCACTCCTCAGCTGATCTCTTTTTTTCCTCCTCACCCCATGGTTTTGTTCCTCAAACAGATTTAAGTTCCTGTTTCACTCAAATAACATCTCCCCCAGCCCTATTCTAGCAGCAAGACTTTTCTTGTAGAGGAAACCAGAAGCTCCAGTCCTCTGCTTCCTGACTGCCTGCTCAGGCAATGTATCCCAACAAAACCACCTTCTTTCCTGTGTTTTTCAGTCTTCTCCCCTCTGAAGAGAACATGTGCAGGTGTTTTGGTCCTCTTGGGAGCATGACCACCAGAAGCAGGCTTTTTGGTGCCATTCCTGACTGCCCCAAGCCAGCAACTGCCTGGAATCCTGTTCCCTGGAGTGACAGGCTCATGTTGAGGTCATTCTGGGGTGTGGGCTTGTGTTGTTCCACTCGAGCTGTGTGGGGTGGGACTCTCAGAAGTTGTTTGTTAAAGCTTCTATGCTGAACACCCAGAAAATGGGTTTGTTTTGTGCCTTCCTGTGGGTTAGAGCTTGCCAGGTGTGTGGAGATTTGCAGGGGAAAGGCAGTGGTTGTGTCCTTGAGCACACCTGCCAGTGCCAAATCCCATGTCCATGCTGCTGTTCGCAGTCTGGCTCCTCTGAGGAAGAGCTTTACAGCCTCTCCTTTATCTCCTCTTATCCCCATCTCCTTCCCACCCTATATGGTCAAAACAACACGTTGTTTTCCCTAAGCACTCTCTTGGAAGGAGCTGAGCTGTTTTGACTGAACTGAGGCTGTCTTGCTGGAGAAGCAAACAGCCTCTCGGGGCAGATGCTTCTCAGGGAAAACTTCAGCCAAGTTGTCTGAAGGGTGGACCTGGTCCAAGCCTGCTGCAAGGGAATTCATTTTGCCTGACACTCATTAGGGTCCTTGGTTGTGGGATACCTTTCCCTTTCTTCAGAGAGGTCCTGTATTTTTTGCCCCTTTTCCCAGAAACTGGGAGCAGTTTCTGTCATAGTTTCTAGCCCGGCAGGGAGCAGCGGTGGCTGACGAGCTTGGCAGAGCAGGAGGTGGGGCTGTGTGTTCTCACCCTGAACAGACCATGAAAAGGTCTGCTGCAGACAGCAGTGAAATTAACTGAGTGGCCCTAGGTTAAAGTTTGGCAGAAGAACTGAAAGCTGGTGTGTGAGGAGCTGTGTTGGAACAGGCTGGGGAGTGATGGTATCTGCTCTGCCAGTTGGGTCATGAACGATCTCGCAGGGCTACAACAGGTGGACAGCTAGATTCAGAGCAACCACAGCTCACCTGGACTGTGGTTGGAGTAGGGGATTCCCAAAGTTTAGTGAGTTATGTGTTCTTCTGTCTTGGACAGTAAATGGTAGGTTTTCTAGCATCTGAATGGTGTTACTGGGTCAGGAACTCATTTTTCAGCACTCTATCTGGGTTAAGGCATTGGAAATCAGCACCAGGCTCCAGCAGATGTTAAAATGAAATCTCCTTTTTCTTAATGCCTCTGCTTTTTTTCTGGCCACTCTTGCAGGTAACACTGCCAAAACTCTCACTGCTCTCTGTTGGAGGATGTCTGGACCCACTCTATTGATGTGTCTGTTCTGTTGCCCATTTAGAAATGCCCCTCTCTCAATCACAGGGCTTGTAGAAAGGATTTGTATTGATGGGTTTCATGCAGTTCCTATGGAAGTGATGCTATTTCAGATGAGCATTCAGAAGTGAGCCAAAGTGAAACACCTCTGGTGCACTTCAGTGGTTAATTGTCCTATACTGGACAATAACAACTTGATGGTGGATTTGGTGCTTTGGATCTGATTGTTTCTGTCAAACCACTCTCTCAGCTGTTGCTGTTCCCTGGACACAGCCATTGACTGAGGCAGAAGAACCAGATCAGTGCTTTTTCTGCAGCTGCCTGTGCTGGGCTGCATGCCTTGTGCTTGAGAGACAATGGCTACTGCTTGCTTACCTGTACAGAATTCCTCCAGAGTAGGAGAATATTTAACCATTCACCATTCTCCAAAGGCCATGCAAGTTTTTTTTAACTGAGGGTCATTTTTTCCCTGAATGGTGAATGCAGTGTGATTGCCATCAGCAGTGCAGTAACGCTGGGGTGGATTTGATGTCCTTGCATTGTCCTCCTTCTGGCTCCTCCAAACTCCCTGGTACAGCACAGCCTCCAGGCAGCTTGGTTTCATGTGGGTTTCAAGTCTGCTGCAGTTTGAAATGAACTGAACTCAAGCAGTCCATCCCATCCCCAGACTGAGCATTTTTAAACCCATTGCTGCGTGTGTAGGGAAACACAGGCTCTGACAAGTAGCCCAGGAACCACTGGAAATGGACAGTCCCTGTTCTTGTCTGGAGGAGACCTCAGATGAGGTGGAGCAGCATCTCTGGGCACTTCACCTGCTGTGGTATTTCTGTCAGGGGTGAAAGCCAGGGGTTCCTGTGCTCAAGGGACATCATGTCCACCAGAAGCACTGAGCGTGAATTAACTGCTTCCATCATGAGGCACATTGAGAGCTGGGGAAATTCTGAGTTGGCTTTTTTGGGTAAAATCCATAACTGTACCAACTGTCCTTTTTTCTTCCTGTCTTTTCCCTGAGAGGCCAAGAAGCAGAACAGCTGTGAAATCATCTCTGAGATCTCCAGGGCTGGTGCTCCAGCCCCCATGGTTGAACAGACTGTCCTGGTCACTCATCATTATCAGCCCAAATGTGTCAGGGATTTTTCTGCTTCTTGTAGCAGGAACCTGTTAAAATACCTGATTCAGACAGGGATCAGAGGTTTCAGTAGGCATCTAGAATAATAACCACCTTTTAGCTCTTCTCAGAAGCGTTGTGCTTTCAGGGTAAATGTGGGGTTTCTTTCCTAGCCCATCTTTTTCCCTTGGCACTCAGGTATGTGGAAGATGTTCCGATAGCATTTGCGTGGCTCAGAGAAACCATTAGCCTGCGAAATAAAAACAGCTCAGGGTTCTCTCCACACGGAGCTCCAGCATGTTCAGGCACGGTTCAAAGGCTAAAGCAGTGCTAACAGAGGTTTGTCTGCCATGGAGGTTGCCTTGTCTCCAGTGCCTGACTACAAAGGATGGTGGTAGAGGTTTGTGAGTGCAGCATGATGAGTACATTGCTCTGTGCCCTGTGGGTGTTGAATCGTTCAGGTTCCTTGTGAGAACCAATTTGCTGTGGCTGGTGCTGCACCGTTTGACTCTTCCCCCCAAAAGAGCAAAAAAAGACACGTAGGAACGAAATGTTCAAAGCTGCTGTTGCTGCATCACCTTGGCTGTCTGAGAGCTCAAAGGGGTTTGGTCAGGAATAGCCTAGCATGAAGGTAGAAACAGCCTGGAGATTCAGGTTTGTAGTGGCTTTATTATAGATGATCAAAGGGGGTTTCCTTCTGCCCTGTGGATGCACCAAGCATGGTGTTGCTTCCACCATTTCATTTTCTCTTACTTCACCATGATCTGTGATGGACTGGGGTCTGCTGCCTGGTCCTGAGGCGACCAAAGGAGTTCCCACCTGTCGGGCAGTGATGGTAAAGCAGACAGATGGCTCATGGAAAGGACACTGCCTGTGTTGGGACTGCAGGTGAACCAGGCAGAGAGCGCCTGTGGGTGAGAAATGTGGCCAGTGATCCTGAAGCTGTGCAAGGGCAAGGCAGCAGCAGTTTTCTTCATGGTTTCTCTTGGTTTGTCCCTCCTGGTAAGTCTGAGAGGTGTCATGATTATTTCCCCATTCTGTCATGGAAACTCTTACTGAGATGTGGATTTTTTCCCTCTCTGGCCCTCTCAGACTGATGCGAGCCAAGCACTGGAGCAGAAAAATGGGAGTGAAGGTCATGCCAGTAGAGCAGGATGGGCTATTTCTGTTGTGTGACACACTCTAGAGGATGCATTAAAAAGTGATTGTCATACCTTTAGTGCTCTGTAGCGACCAGCTATGGAAAGGCTGATTTAAAAGTGGTTGTCAGGCTGTTCACTCTGCAGTGCAGGGTGAGGCCCTGGGAATGAGAGGAGTTACTGGGTAACCACCAGATCAGAGATTCTTCTGCCTTCAGTTACTGTTTATTTGCTTCTTTAGCACAGTCCCTGCTGCATGCTTGTGTTACAAATGCATATTATATAGTTGGCTTTTCGCAAATATTAGAATGAATACTATATCTGTAATTGTACTGTGTTGTGTTTTGTTAATAGAGTTTAGAAAGGTGATGAATGTATTTTCTGATTGTCACATAGTGTGAATAGTGGAAAGACTAGGTTTTTTTCTTCTTGTGACATCTGAGCTGACCAGGCCAAAAAGCATGGGGGAGGGGTCGTCACCTTGTGGCCCTGCATGAAGGCTGCTGAATTTCTGGGTTTTTTTATCAAAATAAAAACAGTCAAGACCCATGTTACCAGACAGAGTGGAGCAACTCACAAATAAATCTATCAAATAAGATGATTGGAAATACTTGAAACAGAAAAAAATGTTTAAATATCTATTGAGTATGTAAAACAGCAATCCTTAAAACACAGTAATTGAAAGAGAAGGATGTGCTTTCTGGTGAGGCACCCCAGCTGGAACATTTGCCCTTTCTGTCTCCTAATCGTCTATTTTTATTTTTTTAATTAAACTTACAAACTTTTTTAAAAGAGAGTGGAACTCGTTTTTCACACCTGTGTGTCTTGACAAAACCCAGTGAGGACTGTCCCTGTTTGCCTGCCCCAGGTTCACCTACGGCCACGCCGGCACGGTCTACAAGGAGTTCGTGTACATTTCGGGAGGCCACGATTACCAGATCGGCCCCTACAGAAAGAACCTGCTGTGCTACGACCACCGCACCGACGTGTGGGAGGAGAAGAGGCCCATGATCACCGCCAGGGGCTGGCACAGCATGTGCACCTTGCAGGACAACATCTACTCCATCGGCGGCAGCGACGACAACATCGAGACCATGGCTCGCTTCGACATCCTCAGCGTGGAGTCCTACAGCCCCCAGTGCAACCAGTGGACCAGAGTGGCTCCTCTGCTGCAAGCCAACAGCGAGTCGGGGGTGGCGGTTTGGGAAGGCAAGATTTACATCCTCGGGGGTTACAGCTGGGAGGAAGCTGTCTTCTCCAAAACGGTCCAGGTGTATGATAAGGAGAAGAATAAGTGGTGCAAAGGGACGGACTTGCCCAAAGCGATCGCCGGCGTGTCCGCGTGCGTCTGCGCCCTGAAACCCAAAACAGAGGACAAAAAGAAAAAGATAAAAACAAAGAAGCATCAAGATCGGGGAAGATGACCGCTCCTGGATGGCCACCCTTGGATGGTGGACTCAAAAAGGACTTTGTATTTAGACATTTCTATCTAACCTTTATTCTTTTTCTTTTTAAACAGGGTGGGGAGGGCATCTTCTGAAGCCTCAGAAAAATGTACACTTGAATGTGGTTTTTGGATTAAACTCGTGTTTAAGGTAAAAACAACAAAAGAAACCAAAAACTCCCCCTCCTGCTATACAAAGGGTGATGTGGCCAGAGAGGTTCTTCTGCTCTCCTGAACGTTAAGGCTTAGGCTTTTCCTTTTGTGGTTCATGGCATTTCCACACACATCGTATTATATCGACATTTTGAGGAAGTTTTTAAAAACAACTTTTATACTTTTTTATACCACATTTTGCTAACTCAGTCCCTCGTTTGCCATATATTCCGTTGTTGACTGTAGAAGCTGCTGCTCTGTGCTTGTGACCCCGCTGTTGGCGTCAGGAACTCCTCGTTTGATGATCTTTGGTCTCTGTGTGGCTTGGCCAGGACGTGGTGCAGCTGTTGGAGCAGCACTGGCATTCCCAGCATTGTCAGGCAGTCAGCTGGAATTGGGACTATTGTCACAATTCCAGCTCCCCCCGAGCCCAGCTCACCAGCCATGCTCATAAACACGCTTTATTTCAGTGGCTGCTGATCTGCTGAGTGGACTTCAAGGGCTTTGGTTTAAAGTTCAGCTGTTGATCTTTGCTGTTATTTTTTTTTCTCAGTGCTCCTCTCCCATCTCCTTTTCCATGTATTTCAGATTTGCCTTTTCTTCCATCTGGTGTATGTGCAGGTGATATCCTGCTACCCTCATTCTTTTGTCTTTTTTTTTTTTTTTCCTCCCCAGCTACTTGCCTCAATAATTGGAAAACACTAAGAAGATATTTTTGCACTTAATTTCATTTGAAACTGGTAAATCTAAGATCTACTTACTACAAGCACACGTGTACTGAAAGAGGTAACAATAAATTTCTGGAGTGCAAGGAGGTTATAGGTTGATTCTTCAATGCTAAGAAAACTAGTTGGAATTAATTTTCTGAAACTCTTTGAGGTTTTTTTTGGTGTTTTTTTAATTTTAAAAAAAAGCCTCGGGAGTCAGTCTTTCATTTGCATTAGTGGATTTATTTTAAAGCCTTTGTATACTGCATGAGGTAATGGTTATTCTTTTTTAACCTAAAAAGGAATTTAAAACAAACAAAAAATCCAAATGAAACATTTTTGTTATGACAAACTCATTGACAAGTTTTTGGCATTATTTTTTTAATATCTGAAATCCTTGCTGTGTTGACTGACAACTACTTAACTTTTTGGGGACATTTTCATGTATAAGTACAGAACAAAAATTTCAAAGACTTGCTTTTTTTTCTGTTACTGGGTTGCTTATTACTATATCTCCTCTTTTAACGTGTTTATGTATTACATTAATGTCTGGCAACAATAAATCCAATTTAGAATATTCTATTCATCACAGTCTGATGTCTTGTGTATTGATTTCACTGAGGTTTTCCTTTTTGATTAATTGGAAAAAGATAATCCTGTAATCATTTTTCAGTGAAATTCATAACAGTGGAAACATTTTAGTAGGAAGGTAAATTTAACAATATGAAGTAGAAATAGAACTTACTTAGATAATTCATCTTTTCTGCATTTTTCTGCTCCAGACAGTCAGAAGAGACAAGGGGGAATGGCTCCCCACTGCCAGAGGGCGGGGATGGATGGGATATTGGGAGGGAATTCTCCCCTGTGAGGGTGGGCAGGCCCTGGCACAGGGTGCCCAGAGAAGCTGTGGCTGCCCCTGGATCCCTGGAAGTGTCCAAGGCCAGGCTGGATGAGGCTTGGAGCACCCTGGGACAGTGGAAGGTGTCCCTGCCCATGGCAGGAGGTGAAACAAGATGAGTTTTTAAGGTCCCTTCAAGCCAAACCAATCTGTGATTCTGTGAAATTCCTTTTCACATTTTTGCAGGTCTGACAAAAGATCCAATCCAGTCTGTAGGGTGGTTTCAAAGACAGTATTTAATGGTGTGTAGATAAAACAATTTACAATTTCTTAACGTTAAACTTCATTGCATGGACAAAAGCCAGCTTCAGTGCTCATCAAAGCAAGCCTTGTTTCCCCTGGTCTGTGTTCTGGGGAAAATACCAAAAGGCTGTGAGTGAGCCATCTCCTGTATCATTAGAGGTCATTGGGGGATCGTACCTGTTGTTGCCAGAAGATTTTTCCATTACTAAAGGAACAAGGGATTCCCATTTACACCTCCAAGCCCATGACAGGGAGCACTTCTAAAGGCACAGTCTGCCAGAGTGCCCCTGGATTTGGGGTGTTGTGTATCCAGGCATGGCTGATCACCCCTGGATTTGGGGTGTTTTGTATCCAGATCTGGCTGGTCACCCCTCGATTTGGGATGTTGTGGATCCAGATGTGGCTATCAAACCCTTGATTTGGGAAGTTGTGTATCTAGACGTGGCTGATCACCCCTGGATTTGGGATGTTGTGGATCCAGATGTGGCTGATCACCCCGGATTTGGGATGTTGTGGATCCAGACGTGGCTGATCACCCCTGGATTTGGGATGTTGTGGATCCAGACGTGGCTGATCACCCCTGGATTTGGGATGTTTTATATCCAGATGTGCTGATCACCCCAGATTTGGGATGTTGTGGATCCAGATGTGCTGATCACCCCTGGATTTGGGATGTTTTATATCCAGATGTGCTGATCACCCCTGGATTTGGGATGTTGTGGATCCAGATGTGGCTGATCACCCCTCGATTTGGGATGTTGTGGATCCAGACGTGGCTGATCACCCCTGGATTTGGGATGTTGTGGATCCAGATGTGCTGATCACCCCTGGATTTGGGATGTTGTGGATCCAGATGTGGCTGATCATCCCTTGGGAAGTGTCAGCAGCCTGTACAGGGAGCTTGGAGATCACCCACACTCCCCAGTGCTGCACGGCTTTGGGGAATTGGTGTGCTGGAATTTCTGAAAAAGGAAAGGGAGAAACTACGTGACACCAGTGGATTTCTGCTCTGGTTTTTGAGGTCTAAACAGTCCTCTTGGGGAGGAACTAGGGTTGGTAGAGGGAAGGTGTATTCTCTTGGTTCAGCCTGGCTCCTGAACCTGCACATCCCACCCCCTTCATCCCTAAGCTCTGTGAAGCATTTTACTCTTGCCAGGAAGCACAGCTCCTTCTTCCTGCCCCAGGGAAAAATAACTACTGCTCTGCCTCATTTTTAAAAGGGTTTCCGTTGCCAAATTCTGAGGAAAGCTTGTTTTACCTGAAACAAAGCAGCTACCACAACCCTCAGGTTTGCTCTTCCCACACTTCCATGCCTGTATCGTGGCATTGGCGTGTCAAGGAGCTGCTGCCTCTAACTCTGACGTTAGATAACAAATCCCTCGAGGTACCCTGAGGAAAAATTGCAGCCTGGTGTGAGATGCAGTTGTTTTGAAGGCTGGAGAAAGAAGATGGAAATATTTTTGTTCTCGAGTTGAAATTTTAAATTGAGAAAAATGTGCTGGTGTCTTTCTGTGTAAGAGATCAGGCTGCTTTCAGTGGTTTCTTCCAAAGACTGCTGATTTTCTGGGAGCTGTTTAGGATTCTGGATTCTTGCGTGACAGCAAAAAAAGGGGTTGTGTGTCTAGGGAATGTAAAGAAATAATTTAACCTTCAGTACTCTTTCTGAGAGCAATTTAACTTGCAGAAAACAAGCCCAGATTTGAATTGTGATTCTTCCCTTGCTGGTATGTCTTAGCAAAGCTCTGACCAGTAAGACAGAAAAAAAAAAAGCTGGCGTGACAGGCTTTAAATATTATTTTATTTCAGCTTCTTGAGCTATTTCAGTTCTCATGAATGCAATAATGAGTGAGATGCTAATTATTCCTCCATGAACTTATGGCTTTGGGGTGTCTCAGGGATCAGGTCAGGGCAGATGGAGAGGTTCTGTCACCGCGCTGTGAGAGTCAGAGCACAACTCAGCTACTCACAGCTTCCTCCTCCTTGCTGGTAACTCCACACAGGGAGGACACAGCCCAGTCATGGGGTTGTTGGTGCTGCACACATTTTTTAGTTCCTCCTGGAACTTGGAGTAGCTTTGGGAAAAGATACACCTTTGTTTTTATTATGATGGGTTCAATGACAGAACACGAGGGGAAGGTGAGATGGAGACTTGCTGGTTCTTTTGACACCCCAGAACTGAAAGAGATGATTGAATGAGAAGAGGGAAGACTTATATTTAAGATAAGGATGAATAAGTCACAATTAATTAGCCAGAAGTTCTGCATAGATAATTGAAACACTGAGTCAAGCACCCACATGATCTACTAAAGGCTTGTCCACACTTCAAATGTGTTTCTGCTTGAACTAGTCCATGTTTAAGCTTTTTATGTCAGCAAATCTTTTACAAATGTCCAGCAAATTTAGGGGTAAGGAATTTGAAGTCAGGTTTGCATTAAGCCATTTTTGGAAATAAACAGCTGCTGTTTGTGTCCCATGCTACCTGTCTGAATCTTCCACCTGCAGAACCATTCCTGCCCTTCTGCTCTCAGATTCCCTTTGCCCACTCCCAGTGCCTGCTGCTGGTCTTGGGACATTCAGGGCTCAGAAAGTTCAAAAAATACTACCAAGGTTGATAATTCTACAATCTCTGATGCTGACCTAGAGCTATCTGGTTCTCTACTGAAAACTTAAATACTCTATATTTTTTAATGTGAGCCAACTGACTCTCCCTGAGATCCAGCTGGGAAAGGCAACTGCTGCTTGCAAATACTTTATGTAGGCAAAGCCCTGATTGGGCCTAGGAAACTGTTGGGATAAAGGTTCTGCATCTCTGAAAAAAAAATAAAAAATTCTTGGGAGCTCCTGAAGCTCTTGACACCAGGAGGAAGCTCTACAATGACAGCACTAAACCCCCTGAAGTGCTGCAGCATTCCCTCTGTACCTGAAAAAGTGAGTGTGTTTGGGGAGTGCTTCAAGTCCCCAAAAGCCACCCTCAGAAGTCATGTGGACACATCTCCTGTCACAAGCACAGATCTCATGACCTTGTGAAATCCCACGGAGTCCCCAGCACTTTGCATTTCCAGCTGGATAAGGGCAATTACAGCAGCACCTGGAGCCAGATACCCTGGGAGTGGTTTATCCAGCTCCAGGGCTGCTGTCAGACAATCCTTTATTTCCACAGCCGTGGACCTCATTTGTTTCTGATAAATTCACATGTTGGCAGGAACATTACTCCATGAATCTTAAGAAAGTGGGTATGCAGAAAGAAAAATACGACGCTGGTTATTTTTTTAATTTGGAAGAGCAACTCGTTGGTTTGGTTTGCCACTGGCATAAAGGATGTAAGAAAAGACAACTGATTTATGCAATGAAAGCAGTAATGAAATAACAGGCCACTAAACCCAGCAAAATTAATAAAACAGAACCGGGGTGGAAACTTTGCAGCAGGTAAGTTTCATCAAAGCATGGTATTACAAAAAAAACCCCTTAGATTATTAGGAAATATTATGGTAAAATGTTAACAGACTTTATAATTAAACTATACTAAGGTGGGATAAAACTGAACGTGTTTAAAATGTTGCTGAATGAGACAGTGATATCCTTTCTCAGTTTTCACCCCCAGCTCGGGGTTTTAACAGTTTTGGTATTGAATTTTCTGCTTTCCAGGCTGAAGACACTGTGCTCATTTGTATTTTGAAACAGTCAGTTTACTTAGGCAGCATTGTGGGCAGAAGGGAATTTTGCCTTCAACCAGACGAGCTACGTAAGGGTTTTCACTCTATTATTTACCTTGTAAATTAGACTCCCGAGGGGAGAGGGGCTTTCAGACGTTTGAAATGCTGTATGCAAAAAGCCTGAACATTTGTCTCCCTTTTTTGTTTCTCCCTTTTAATATTAACCAGCCATTTTCACTGCTGGTTCTCTGCCTCAGGACACCACAGCAACACTTGCGAGAGACAAAAGCGAGGGAGAGGCAGCTGGGTGTGTCAGCTGGAAGGGTAAAGGCTGATAGACAAAATCATTTACTGTCATCAGCACAAGTAAGTGTTGCACTTCGCAAAACAGGAGGGACGTGTCCTTGTCGTGGAGACGGGGAGGAATCTTCTCCCCACTTTTCTGTGCACAGCCAAAGATACAAAGTTCTTGTGTCGTGTCCTCTTCCTTTTCTTCTCTTCATCTTTCTCACTGATAAAAAGTTGTCTTTATCACTCACTTCTCAGCCGAAGTGGACTTCTGCAGGACTTTTGTGGTTTGTTTTAGGAAAAAAAAACACCATGGACTAAATTAGCAATTAATTTGAGGGCTTCTTGCCTGGGGTTTCAGTATTGTTATGACTCAATCCTCTCAAAATCATGAGATTGGCTTAGTCATTCCTTTTTTATTTTTTTTTTCCTAGATATGAACAGTGAACCCATTCCCACCCTGGTTATTTGGGACAGAGTTGGGACAGCTCTGCTCTGGCATCATCTGGGCATGCAGCCTTACCTGTCACCTGCCAGAGTGACCCTTTAACACATGGAATTAGGACATCAGGAGGAATTTTTTTCACAGAAAGGGTGGTTAAACATTGGAATGGACTGTCCAGCGAGGGGATGGAACCAACATCCCTGGAGGTGTCCAAGGAATGCCTGGATGTGGCACTCAGTGCTCTAGGCTGGCTGACAAGGTAGGGATTGGTCACAGGTTGGACTCGATGGTCTTGGAAGGCTTTTCCAACTTAATCAAGGAATCACAAAATTATTTGGGTTGGAAAGGATCTCTGGAGATCACCCAGTCCAACGACCTTGCCAAGGTAGGGACATCTGGAGCAGGTGACACAGGAATGTGGGCAGGTGGGGTCAGAATGTCTCCCTCACAGGAGACTCCACACCCCCCTTGGGCAGCTATTCCAGAGCTCTGCCACCTTCAACGAACAGAAATTCTTCCTCATGTTGAGCTGAAACTTCTCGTGGTTTAGTTTATGGCCGTGGCTGCTTGCCCTGTTGTTGAGCAGCACGGAAAAAGGTCTGGCACATCCCAGCACAGGGTGCCCAGAGAAGCTGTGGCTGCCCCTGGATCCCTGGAAGTGTCCAAGGCCAGGCTTGGAGCAACCTGGGATAGTGGAAGGTGTCTCTGACCATGGCAGGGGGTGGAACTGGACGATCTTGAAGCTCCCTTCCAACCCATCCCATCCCATCCCATGATTCCGTGATCCTTTTGGCGCCCGCCCTGGCGCTTATTTTACATGCATTAACCAGATCCCCTCTCAGCCTTCTCTTCTCCAGGCTAAACCCGCCCCACTCCCTCACCCTCTTCACAGGCGAGATGCCCGGTGGGGTGTTCCAGGGAAGCTTTTTCGGGCTCCTCGCCCGCCTTCCCGCCCGGGGCCGTCCCGCTCCCCTCAGGGAGGAGGCGGAGCCGCCGCCCGCCCTTTTCCCTGGGCGCCCTCAGCTCCCGCCCCGTGCGCGCGCAGCGGGCGGGCGGGGAC